>VZQC01006876.1:4958693-5015452 GCA_009823505.1 Rhizomys pruinosus
TTTTCTTGATCCTGGCCAGTCTTATCGGGGTGAGGTGATATCTTAGAGTGGTCTTAATTTGCATTTCCCTAATTATTAGTGACGTTGAACAGTTTTTAAGATGTTTCTCAGCCATCTCTAGTTCCTCCTCTGTGAAGTCTCTATTCAGCTCTTTGCTCCATCTTTTGAGTGATTCATTTGTTTTCTTTTTTCTTTGTTTTTTGAGTAGCTTGTATACTCTGGAAATTAATGCTTTGTCAGATGTATCTGCAGTAAAGGTTTCTTCCCACTCAGTGGGTTTTCTCTTTACTTCCTTTATTGTTTCTTTTGATGTACAGAAGCTTTTGAGTTTAATGAGGTCCCATTTGTCAATTGTCGATCTTATTTCTTGTCCAGCTGCTGTCTGATTTAGGAAGTCTTTTCCTACACCTATGTCTTGTAGTCTGCTGCCAAGTTTTTCTTCTATGACCTCCAGGGTTTTGGGTTTCACGTTACGGACTTTAATCCATCTGGAATTGACTTTTGTGCAAGGCAAGAGGTAGGTAGGGGTTTAATTTCTTTCTTCTACAAGTGGTGATCCAGTTTTGCCAGCACCACCCTGCTTTCTCTCATCTTCAACTATTCTCCCATCCTTCCCTATGTCTCTCAAATATCTATGTTACTCTTACTTGAATATACATATATATATATATATATATATATATATATATTCCATTACTGGTGCTTAGATCTACATGTGTGTATGACTGACGACCCAGAGACCCTATTAGAGAGATATTCCCTGGAAAAACCCCATTTTCCCTCCCTCAACAGCCATTGTTTCTTTCTCCATAGCTCATTATCTAGAGGTTAAATTTCCCCCATCCACCCTGACATGCCAAATGCTGTCTGTGTGTATGTGTACATCTGAGTGTGTGTGTCCAGAGTCCAGAGCAGGACACCGGAAACCCTAGAGCTGATTACAGGTGGTTGAGTCACCCGATATAGGTACAATGAGCAGCCATCAGGTCCTCTGGAATAGCGATGATCTTATTCTATTAAAGTTATCTGATTTGGCTGAATGTATTGTTAATTTTTTCTGTTCTTGGCATATCATATACACAGCTTATCTTCAGTCTGATGATAAGGAGAGTTTGTATTGTCAAACTCATTTTGGTCTGTTGGGACACAGTGTAGTAGTAGCTTGCTAAAATTAATGATTATATTCAGCATATTATTTAATTAGATGAAATATTAAACAACAAATATATAAAGTGCAAGTTTTCTTATTATTTCTTAATAATATGACAAAGGAATTCAAAGAGGTAAATGTAATTCAGGTAGTATATAAGAAAGAAAACTGTAGTCTTTACTTACTTCTTGAATAAGCAAATATATATATAATCTGCTATGGTGAGACAGTGTACTATGTGGTGGACAAATGTATAAATAAATTAGTTTACATTGAAGTGAGTGGAGATAGATAAAATTCAATAAATTGTAGATTTTTAGATGTCATTAAAAGGCATTAATCAAAATATTTAGAGGAACTCATTTAACTAAGAGATTATAAAGCATAAAACTTTCTCTGAAAAAGCTAGTGAAGAATAGACTCTGAAAAGAAACAATTTTAACTAAGAATCACAGAATGAAATAAATTATATGCCAGTGAGGAATGGGTTCAGAAAAAATATAGATTAGTTTCCATATCATGAAGGTTTGGGTGCGATAAGTGTAAGTTTGCAGAAATAGCCAGTGCTCTCTCAAACAATTAATATTATTTTAGATTCCTTTCTAAGTAGAATTGCCTACAGGATAATACTGTTACCCAGTTTCTGTGGGTATGATACTTTTTTCTGGAGTCTACTTCAGTGTGATTTCTTCTTGTGAATCTATTTTAGAGCAATGTCCCCAAATGTTTAGAATCTGATTTTTTCTACAGTACAGAGAATTATATGAAAATGTGAGTCTATAGTTCCTCAGAGATCTATAATTAGATGATAGATAGCTAAGTTTCCTGTTGCGAACAGGGCCCTTCTCTTCATAGTGGCTCTGTGGAATCAGGTTGAAGGTACCCTCCATGGGAATTCACTATATTCATACTATTCTTTGAATTTCAGCTTTTGTGTCACATTTCCCCAGTTCTTCCATGGGAACAATTCCTCTTCAGCTTCCCCAGGAATGGTTACTTAAGCCATTTGCCTTCTAAGCCGCCTCTAGTATTTGTGCCTGTGAAACTCAAACTGCAAACACTGAAGGAATTTAAAGGGAAAGACAAAACCCTAATGCTTTAAAAATGTCACTGTGACAGCTATGTGAAGAATTGCTAGTGATGAGTGGGGGAGGGCCAGGAAAAAAGTAGCAAGGATAAGCAGGCTGTTCCAGATATTGAAACTGCATAGTAAATGACCCACTGCTTATAAGTTCTTCAACAAAAGGCATGTGCAGAGAGGATATTTCTAAAATGATTCAATGAAACATAAAAAGAAATTCTATGTCTCTTTGTCAACCCAGAAGTCATGAAATAGTGCTTCACCATTATTTAGCTTGTAGATTGACAGAAGCCCACAACTATGTTTTCTAATGTGCATATAATTTTACGCAGAAGAGTTAAGGTATCAAAAATATTTGGTTTTGGTGCCCAACCAGTGATATTTTTCTAGTAACATGCACTGTATTCTTGGCAACCTAATGGATGCCTTCATGGGCATATATCTGTAGTAAAATGTTTTTCACCTTGAATCCTTTATTTCTATGGAACAGATTAAATTATTGGGGTGTTTCTAGTTTCACTATTTTGAAAAATGATCTGATTCAATTTCTTCTGAAGAAATGCATAACTAGTCAGAGGGGCACTGATAATTCTCTATTATTTTCTGAAGATAAGAAAATTAAAATGCTCCAGATGCTTTGAGTGCAATTTTCTACCTACCATAAATTCACTTCATAATACCTTCCTCACACAAGGTCAGGGCATTAGTGCTCATTAACCACTATATACATGCACAGCTTGAGAATTCATCAGAAAACCAATCAGTTGTTTGAACTCAAAGAAAATCTATAAAAATTTGTTCAGCTAACTTTTTCTCCTCACTCAGCAATTCATGGACATCTATTCTGTCAGCTATCACTGTTTTAAAATAGAACGTTTATAATTATTATTATTATTATTATTATTATTATTATTATTATTGAAGTATGAATGTTCATGCCAACAGATCAGGAGGCATTTGCCAAAGAAATGAAAATTATTTTAAGTTTTGGAGAGAAAGCACATACCAGGTTTTGCAAAGCCATTAACAACTGAACGAGATTGTCCTCTTTCTTCTGGGGTTTTTAAAAGCATGTGTGAGCTCAACAAAGTAACAGCTAGTTGTGTTGTGGGTGTGTGGCCTTTAGATTGCTTTCTTTCATATGAAATATGCTCTTTCAGGTGGATTTACACTCTCTACAGAAATTATCTTGTTCTGGGATCATGGTCTTTTAGAAAGACGCTAATATCTCAGAGCACTAGAAAAATCCAAGAAAGAAAAGGGCACAGAGAGAGAAGAGATAATTAATATCTAGCTAGTGTAAAAGAGGCAGAGGGAATTGTATTAGTACAAAAACCTACTGACAAACGACACATACAATATCTCTACATGAGTTCATTTGTATCACTGAAGGCTATATATAACAAGAAACAATGCCAGGCGAGACTAAACTTCCTTTGAGTTGTTGGTCAGGATAGTCCAGGAGACTACCACAATTACACAAGCATTTGTCACAGCCCTTGATTGCCTCACAGAACCTGAGGGTAAGATCCTATTACTGAAGACAGGTCATAATTCCAACACAGGATTTGGAGCAGAGGAGCTGGAACTTACTTGAAGCAAACTGCCCTGAAAGCTAGTTCTCATAGCTCTGGAGAACAGTATGGAAGCTACTAAGAGAGAAAAACAATCAGTGGTCCAACCTTTGCTTTAAGGCCAAGTAACCACATCAATGACTGGCACAGCAAAGGACATTGGTGAAGTAGTGGCATTTTTATCCTGGGGTAATCAGCAGCTACCTAATCATGCTTAAAGCCCACTCATTGGGTAGAAACTCATGTGTGATACTATAAATATAGCCAAATTCAATGGATGTAGACATCATAGATATCAGGGTCATGCAACATAGAACAAGAAGTAAAGTGAATCCTGATGGATCTCTCAGTTCTCATCAAGAAACTTCCTCACAAAAGACCACATATGGTCAAAGCATAGAGAATAATTCTTCAGAGTATGGGTCCTGGGGCAGGACTCCTATTTAAACTTTACTTACCCAGGGCACATGGACCATTCTGGAAATTGGGGCAGAAAGACTGTGAAAACATGGGAAGACATGCATGACCACATGTAAATAGATCCCTACAGGCTGCTGGAACCTGCCTCATATGCACCTAGAGCGATGGTGTCATTTACAAGATGCGTGCAAATTTAAGTGGACAAAAACAAAACAAAGAACTGTGGAAATAGGCAATAGTCCTCAATCTTAGTGGAAGAATTATTGGCATCTGATTACTCCTGGATGAGGATGAGCTGATCTTGTTAAAGTGAGAGACTTTAGGTAGGCTCACTAGACCTCAGTGGATGATCATGCTTGAGGAATATGTGTAAACAATAACTTGACAGGATAGGCCTGAACACAAATGACAGAATGAATGAATTCCAGTATATGTGGGGGCATATGGTCCAATGGGGAAGGGGGTATAAAGATGATTAAGATGATCATGGGGTGGAGAGATGGCTCAGTGTTAAGAGCACCAGCTGCTATTGCAGAGGACTGGGATTTGATTCTTAGAACTTACCTTACGTCTAACAACCATCTATAACTCCAGTTCCAGGTGAATCCAATGCCCTCCTCTAACACCAGTGACATTGCACATCACAAGTGCACTTACAGACATGCAGGCAATACATTCATACACATAAAATTAAAGAACATATTCTGTATGAAATATGAAAAGTTCAATAAAAAATTATGAAACAGAAATTTAAAAAAAGAATTCTATAGCTAAATGGCAATATGTTAATGAATGTTAAGTGATTAAACAAATGCATGGTCGGATCTGACTAAGGTAATGTTGTGAAAGAAGACACAAGGAAGTTATTGCTATTTTATTTTTAATTACATTGTTTAAATTTACTCTCATAAATGGCAGGGTTTCGGAACCTATTAAGTGAAGGCATGGGAAGACAAGAGCTGAAGAGATGCTGCTCTCCCCATGGCTCAAAAGCCGGAACTTCTAAGTTAGTCCTTCCCCTTAACAATATTCTCTCAGAAAACCTTTCTCTTTGTTGATGGATTTCTATAACATTCAGAGGACTTGGAGTAGAAGACCGAAAGCCACTAGATTTAAATATCTTACAAAATAATAAGAAGGAATAAAAACAGACATAAGTAAAAAATGAAACAAAATGATGAAAACATTTTTTCTATTCCAAAGGAAAGAAAGAATGAAAAAAGTAGAAAGAAAGGTGAGAATAAATGAAAAGAAAAAGAAGATTTATCAAAAGGAAAAGGGAAGAAAAAGAAGGAAGAGCAAAGAAAGGAAAAGGAATTTTCTTCATTTAGTCTAAATATTAAGTTGATTTTTAAATTTGATTTATCATTTTTTTTCTTTTCACATGAATACAGGAAAAATACAAAATGACAATGACAAAACAAAAGGTAAAACAAAAACGAGGAATTTCCATTTCTTTTCTGGTAAATTGAATCAATTTGCAGAGGTTGGTAAGTAATTTTTTTCCTTTCTTTTTTCCTTCTTTCTTTGTTCTTTTCCTATTCTTTTGGGGTCACCAGAAAGATATGTGTTTACTGGCTGGTTCAGAAAGCCTTGAATTCTCAGCTGAGAAAGAGTGGTTAATTTGGGAAGTCTCATCCCTAAAGTGCCTAGTCAATTTCTAGTTCCTTTTTAGTTATGCTATACTCTGAAAAGGGTCACGCCAATCACCAGAAGGGATTCAGGATGCTGAACCCTCTGACTTCTTCCATGCTGAAAAGGGACATTGAGTGTGGCAACTGGGGTACCCCATTTAGAGCATCAGTCTAAAAAAACCCCCAAAAGTATAACTATGGGGGGGGGGAGTCCTTGACTAGTGGTGCACATGAAAGTGAAATGAAGGCAGGAGTTGTTAGGCACAGGATCTAGGCAGGGGACCAGGAGAATTAAGAACAGGGTGAATTCAAATGTCCAACTTAAAAGTCCATTGGAATTTCTTGACCAGGGGTTTCAAAGCATCCATTTATTAGGTTTCTCTTTTTGTTTATTTAGCCATGATATCTGGACTCAGGATCTGCTTCCCAGGCATTTTAATAATCAGGATAACAGTTTCCACTTAGATAGTTGCTAGAAAGAAAGAAATAGGAAATTTTATTGTTGAGGATTAATTGATGATAGTAGATTTAAGTTGATTTTAATATGACAACTGGTATTAATTTTACGTTTTGAAAACTTTGTTTTATAAAATGATTTAATTCTAAAGCTTTATTATTTTAAATTTTATGCTTTTATTGATGTTTTGTGTATTTCAGATATCATTTTTCAGTTCAATTTAGGCATATTCCTCTTTCCTTTCCTCCCATCCCACCCCAGATCATGCATTCTGCCATAACTGTCCTGCATCTTTCTCTCAGTCTTTTTTATTTAGGAATTCACAGTTTCTTACATTAACTTTATATTACTCTGAAATATGAATACAAACTTTTCACCCCTATACAATGATTACAGAGTCTGAAAATAAGTGGTGAGTGAATTCTAGAGCCCATTGAGAGATTTACATTATAACAACATAGTTGCTTTCAGATAAACAGAAATATAACAATAATGTTGTTCAGCTTGCCTTTCAACTGGGGATTTGGTGTTAGCATTCACAAATGAGGGAAACCATTCGACATTTGTCTTTCTGGGACTGTGTTACTGCACTTAGCATAATGGCTTTGAGTTCCATCCATTTACCTGCAAAGTTCATGATGTCATTTTTCTTACCACTGAATAGTTCTCCATTGTGTAGATGTACCACATCAGTGCAATCCCAATCAAAATCCCTATGAGCTTCTTCACAGACTTGGAAAAAAAAATACTTAAATTCATATGGAAAAACGAAAGACCCCAAATAGCTAAAGCAACTGTGAGTGAAAAATGCAATACAGGGGGGGATTGCTCTACCAGACTTCAAACTATATTACGGGGAGGGCCATAGTCATAAAGACAGCCTGATACTGGCACAAAAACAGACCTGTTAACCAATGGAACAGAATTGAAGATCCAAACTTGAGCTCATACACTTTCAGCCATCTTATACTTGACAGAGGGGCAAAAAAACCCTCAATGGAGGAAGGATAGCATCTTCAGCATATGGTGCTGGCGAAGTTGGATCACCATTTGTAGAAGAACAAAATTAAACTCCTACCTCTCACCCTGTATGAAAACCGTTTTTGTTTTAATATGGGTTGACTCCTTTGATAGTGAAGAAACTGTAGCAAATAGATTTGAGGGAACATTTTTATTAATAATTCTGCCGTGAAAATACACTGAATCTGTGGCATTAAGTGGTTGTGTAATTCCATTTTGTAAATGCTGTATGCCTGAATGTTTCCTATCATAAATGAATAGTGGTGATTTCTAGTATTCACAGATTGAGAGCTGGTGAGAAAACACAGTGATTAAGATGTCTCTGCCTAAGCAAGAGGAAGGGAACTTGGATCCCAAGAATCCATGTAAATGGTGAATGAACTGATGCCTCACTTGTGTTTCTAGCTTCTGACGGAAGAGTGAAGCAAGTTGGCTTCATGACACTGGCCTAGTATATGCTCTAAGCTTTAAGAAAGCTTGACTTGACTGTGTCTATACCAAAATAACCTACTATAACAATTAGTACTCTTTAAATATCTATATATCTAATTGCTTGTGCTTCATTAGTAGGATCAAAGGTTATTCTTGGACAAACTGTTAGCCCATGAAAAGAAACAGCCAGAATTGACCAGAGACCAAGACAACAGCTCCAGAGAAAGTAGACTGTTTTGCTTCTCATCCACCTGTGCCCCTTTTCTAAGCCTAGGGAACAATCTGCGGAAGAGGGGGCGTGGTAGAAAGTAAGGGCTGCGATTGGGGTGAAAGGTGAAACTACAGCACGATAGACTGGACACTTATTTGATCAACTTGATTGAACATACAAGCCCCCTCTGCTGGATGGTGGGACCAAGGGGCTGTGTGGGTTTGGGCACAACTGCTTGCAATTGGTTTTACATGAAGGATACTTGTACTCATAAATTATTACTTAATGTTAAAAAATGAAAAAAAAAACTGAAAGATGCAAGACAGTTATGGCAGAATGCATGATCTGGGATGGGGTGGAGTGGGGTGGGGGGAAGGGAAATGGAAATATGTCTGAACTGGTTTGGAAAATGATGTATGAAATACACAAAGCATCAATAAAAAATGAAAATTAAAAAAAAACTTGACTTAAAAAATAAGATGAAAGAGTGACTGGGAAAGATTCTGAACACAAACTTCAGGCCTCCACAAGCACATGCACACATGTTCACGTGCTGCCTTCCCAATAAAACACTTGAAAATTAAAAAAGGGAGACTTAATAAGAGCTTAGGAGGGGAGTTCCTTTTTAAAAGGTAAATGCTGAGAAACAAGAAATAAAAACATATTTTTTTGCTAATTTTCTTTTCGTTCTGTGAACCAGAGGTGCATAGTTTTGAATAAAGAAATTTTTAATTATCTTATCCATTGAAGATTTTTTTCAGGTGTCTTCACTTGTTTTAAGTTCACTTTGGACTTTAACTCATTTTGAAGCTTTGGCTACTTTAATAAAAGGGGTTACCATTAAACCTTTTCTATACTTGCTAGTACTTTTAAACTTTTATATCCCTCTATCTTCTTAAATATATATGCATTGTATTATGCTTAAAAATAGAATTTTACAGCCCTAGAAACAAAACACTGTGTGTGTGTGTGTACATAGATGTAATTTATTTGAGATGCAAGATCTCACAAGGCAGTACCATCTGCCTATAACTCGTTCATCTTTCCTGTGCCTCCAGCTGACATTACAAGCCTGCTCTGTGACACCCACCTTTTTGACCTATCATTGTTTTCCACAATTATATTACAAATTGAAAGCATGTTTCCCACAGATAAAAACTTCTATGGCTTCCTTGAATTCTCAGCTAAGGCCAACAATCTAATAAAATACAGGCAATTGGAGCTTGCAAGTTTGTTTTCAGCTTACTTCTTTAGCTCAATTATATAATGTTATTTCTCCTCACCTGATGGAGCCACACTGACCTCTTAATTGTTGGAGAGAAGCCATGCCCTCTTCATGGGCAATTTGTACCTATACCTGCCGTGTAACACAATGCCAGTCTTTTAAAATTAAGATCATTCCCCCAAATCTGAGAAAAGACAGAACATTTCTCCTCAGTTCTGGAAAATCTTAAGGAAACAATCTCTACTACTTCATATTACAGTATCAAATATGTCTAAACCTTAATTATGCTTTCATAGAATTTGTTAATGGAGGAAAGAGGAAAATATAATCAGTTACATTGTTTAAAACTGCTGAATATAAACAAGGATAACAGTAAATCTGTCTTCTACTTTATATTCTGTGCCTATGTTAAGACAGTGTGATCAAAAGCAACTTCTTGAGAAAAGGGTTTATTAGGAGTAATGTCCTGGTCACAGTCCATCTTTGAGGGAATCCAGAACAAGAAGTTAGGGCAGGAACCTGGAGGCAAGAACCATGGACCACTGAAGAATGCTGTTTACCAGCTTGCTGCTCTGGCCTGTGCTCATCTTGCTATTGTAAATAACCCAAGATTATCTGCCCAAGTTTGGCACCACCTGGAGTGGACTAGAGCCCCCACATCACTTGGCCACAAGAAAAAGCCTCATAGATAAGCCAGCAGAGAAAATCACCGAAGTGAGGTTACCTGAGGGTCAGAAGTGTATCAAATTTACAATAGAAGCTATCCAATATAATTGACTCCTTGACAAATTGACACATAAATGTTACTATTAAACCACTGTTTAGTGTTTTTTATACCTGATACTTGATGCTCATATTAATATCACAAGGTAAAAAAAATTGAAAGTCCTAAAATAGTTTTAAATTCTTATACATAGAAATTTCAATGCTTCTTTAAATGTTTCTTAACTACAAATGAGGCTGCCCCTTCAATATGCCCTCTCCTATTTCTTGTGGTGCCAAGCCTCAGAGTCTATCCAAGTATAACATAAAAAAAATTATTTGAGTTGAGACCAACAACTCAAACTTATTAGAATTTTAGTTGTTGGAAAAGCAAGTCAGTAATGTTAAGTATCTCAATACAGGTGGTCTGCAGAAGGTTTCCTGTATATGACAAAACACTGACCAGTGGCTTTGACATTTTTATTTAGAACACGGCTTTTTCATGTTAGTGTCCATGAAGCAAAGCTCCAAAAATATTGGGTAATGCTACTTAAATTTTAATTCTTTTCCCCCCAGTATGAATAATAATGTATTAAATCAAACCAAGTAACATCAAATTATTTTCAAAGCATTTAACACCCATAGGCTAAAATTGAGATTTATTATTATATTAACCCATGACTTGGAAGACTTAAATACTTTTGCAAAATAAATGAGAATGTGGGAGGAGATATTAATACTATGCAACTGGTAATTTATTTTTAAGTTTAAAACTAACTTTGCTTAGGCTTAACAACAATCTTAAAATGGATGCGAATGTGTGAAATCCAGTCATTGATGTCAACATTTCTCATGTTCATCACCAGTATTTTCTCATAGAAAAAGTAATTACCCTAGAGATATTGTGAGCTACTTGTCAGAACTGTTTAAAGCCATGGGGATACAGAGACAGACAGAGGAGATCATTTTCTTCAGGCAACTAGCTATATCTACTTAATTTATATCAGGAGACTTGAATGCCAATCATCATATCAGTTAAAACATCTTCAAAATGTGACACATTCCAAGAAAGCAAAATAAGTTATTTTCAAAAAATAAATGAAACTTCTAGACATTTAAGTACTTGAAAGGTATAGTATACGTGATAATCCATAGTAATTAATTGTTGAAATTCAAAGTGCTTAAGAAAGCAGCAAGAGGCTATGTGTCCTTCATAAGCTACTACTGCAACCCCAAAATATAAAATAAAATATTAAATGAAAATATAAAAGTTACTTGGTCAGAGAATGATAATATGATTTAATTTGGACTGTTAATCCTAGTGATGCTTTGTTGAAAAAGATGAATTCACTTTTAAATACTTAGCTCATGGCAATGCAGAGGTTAATAAGCTCTAGGTTTTGACTTAAATGTCCACCATTAAAGAGTCTGATTTGGAAAAAAAAATATAGCTATTTTTTCAAGTTCAAATACATGGTATCCAATGTAATGGATGAACATTTTTTTTTCAGAAGTCCTAACTCGTGTATTCAGATTTTAGCATGCACCCACCTAACCCCTCAAATTTATATTTCAGAAACAGCAGAGCTGTGTTGGTGGCCCTACCTTATGCTACTTCTGTGAAGGCTTTCTCATGCATGCTGCCATTTTATATTCCTGAAATAAACCAGAATTGAAAATAGAATCAAAAACTGAAATAAAAACCTTGTAAGATATAGCACAAGACTTGTAATTCTCCATAATAGCAAGAATGTTAAACAACATTGTAAAAAATGAAGTGATTGTTTCTTAGCATGTTATACAAAAATAAATTTGTTTGCAACCTCCTTTCTAATTTATAAAATTGGCATTGCTATAAAAGAATCATTCCTCTGTTCTCTTGGATTCTGTGACTGAAACAGAGATTTAAACAAAAGACAGATTAATAAGAGAAATAAACACAAATTTTTTTGCTACTAATATTTTTACATGTACCTAGAGATCTTCATCTATAAAAAGTGAAACCTTAAAGAAAGTGAAATTTAAGGCTGAGGATTTCTGGGGATAGAGCATTGGTTCAATAGTTAAGAACATCAACTACTCTTGGAGAAGATACAGACATGAATCCTAGCACCCATAAGGCTAGCAATTGTCCATAACTCCAGTTCAAGGGGATCTGACATCCTCTTCTGTCCCCCATGGATACTCCACTACACGAGTTTACTTACATGCATGCAGAGAGAGCAAATGAAATAAAGAATAGAAAGAGAATAACCATTTTTCCATTATCTTCACCAGAATTTTCCATCATTTGTGGTTTGGATCTTAGCCATTCTTACCTGTGTTAGATGAAATATCAAAGCAGTTTAATCTGCATTTTCCAGATAGCTAAGTATATTGATCATCAAAAATACATCTTCCTCCTCCAGAACTGACTAGAGACCAAGACATCAGCTCCAGAGAAAGTAGAGTGTTTTGCTTCTCATCCACCTGTGCCCCTTTTCTAAGCCTAGGGAACAATCTGTGGAAGAGGGGGCGTGGTAGAATGTAAGGGCTTCGATTGGGGTTAATGGTGAAACTACAACAATATAGACTGGACACTCATTTGATCAACTTGATTGAACATACAAGCCCCCCCTGGTGGGTGGTGGGACCCATGAGCTGTGTGGGTTTGGGCACAACTGCTTGCAAATTGGTTTTACATGAAGGATGCTTGTACTCACAAATTATCACTTATTGTTAAAAAAAATAAAAAAACAAAACAAAAAAGCAAAAAAAAAATAAAATAAACATATTTTCTTGCTGTCAAAAAAAATACATCTTGGTTGTTTACCTTTCATGTTTTGAGATCACTCTGATTCATTCATTGCTTCAATTTTAATTATAATTCTTCTGTTTAGATTCACTAACCCTCTGCCTGTGGTACAGCTGGTAAAGATATTTTCCAGCCTGCATTTTTGCCTCTTCAAATATCAGTTTTCTTTTTTGTATAGAAGCTTTTTCCTTTCATGAGTTCCCATTTGTCAATTTTTCAACTTAATTCCTGCTCTATAGAAGACGTGTTCAGAAGGTAATTCCCTGGGTCTACAAGTTCCAGAATATCTTCTACATTTTACTCTATCAGATTCAGGGTATCAAGCCTTATGTTGAGGCCCCTGATCCATCTGAGGTTGAGTTTTGTACACTGAATGTTAGTAATCTACTTTCACTCTTCTACATATCTCTATCTTGTTTGAACATACCATTAGTTAAATGTGCCATTTTTCTCCAGTATGCATTTTTGGCTTACTTGACAAAAATCAGGTGAATGCAAATGTATTTACTTACATTTCTATTCTATTACAATTCTATTGCATTGGTAAATATTTCTGTTTTTATTCTAGTACCATGCTGTTTCTATTACACTAGTTCTGTAGTATAATTTGAGATCTGGGACGGTAATGCCTCTGCCAGTTATTTTATTGTTCATGATTGTTTTGGCCATCTTTGCCATTTTGTATCGTGACATATGAACAAACTCAGGAACAGTAACTACATAATTATCTCATTATCTGCAGAAAAGACCTTTGTCAAAATCTAATATCCTTTCATGATTAAAGTTATGGACAATCTACAGATACTGGGGATATATCCAATATAATAAAGGTAGTGTGTACCAGGCAAATAGCCAACATGAATAAATGGAGAAATACACAAAGCATTCCCACTAAAATCAGGAATGAGATAAGGATGTCCACTTGTTCTATTCCCATTTAGTATTATGCTTGAATTTTTAACTAGATCAATAAAATAAGTGAGATAAAGGGAATGAAAATTGAAAAGGGAGAAATCAACATACCTATTTGCAGATTATATACTACTACACATAAAAGACCCTGAAGACTCCACCAGAAAACTCCTAGAGCTGATAAACACATTCAGCAAAGTAGAAGAATACAAAATTTACACATCAGAAACAGCAGCATTTCCATCCACCAATGGCAAAAATATGGCAGAACGATAGTAGGGAATTAGTCCTACTCATGATAGCCTGGTAAAAATCAAAATGTCTTGAATTAATTTTAACCAAGGAAGTGAAAGACCTGAACAATAAAAAATTAAGACACCGAAAAAAGAAACTGAAGAAAACATCAGAAGATAGAAAGATTTCTCATGCTTATATATTGATATGATTAATATTGTGAAAATGGTCTTCTTACCAAAAACACTCTAAAGGTTCAGTACAATACCCATTAAATTTTCAACATGATTCTTTCCAGAGCTAGAAATAGGTTGAAATAATAAACTCCTATTTCCTATGGGATCAGCATTACTTCTTGTATGTCTGCTTCATCTACAGTTACTCTCCTTACATTTTGAATGGATTATTCTCTTTACAATCCTGCTATTTCCTTCTCAAAAGAAAATTCTGATAGTCACCATCATAAAAAGCTAGATAACATGATATCTTGACAAAAGTGAAAAGAAGAGGTCCAGAACTAGACATATTACAGGGAGAAAATAACATGTTCATGTGCTGCCTGATAAAAAGTCTATCAGAAAATATGCACCAAATGACCTTAGAATCTGAGTGGTTAACACACACACACACACACACACACACACACACACACACACACGTGCCGCACCCCACATACACAAAGTGCAGAGCCCCACATTGTAGAGGTAGGGCATTCCAGTTGTGTTGGCCCTTCTGACAGGACAGGAGACATCAGCAGAGCTCTGTACTAGTGCCAGGATTTTCAAGTCCAGCTCTGCTGTACTGACACAATGAGTCTCAACTCTGTATTTTTCTGATGAAACAAAATATGGAGGGCATCATGATGAACATTTAAGAGTTCAGACTTAGAAAGTTAGTGTAGCTTCATTTTTCAACTTTGGATAACTGCAGTATGAAGTGGAGAAAAATCTAAGTGCATTGCTAAGCATTAAAGATTGATGGTGTAACCTTTAGTGAGGACATGAAATTATTTTTAGGCTAGAGATCTTTCTGAGATCTTCTGTGAACAATGGTTTGTGGTTTGTTAGTTTTTGCAGTTATAGAAGACTAATAAATGAACTTTTATTTTGTTTGTGGAGTTTAAAATAAACTTTTAATATGGAAAGAAAAAGACAATGCCAGTTTCATGAAAAATAAACTGATGTGCTACTTACAAGAAACACGTAAAATAGTAAAAGTCAGCAATTGAAAATAATATACCCAATTCAAAGACAAACACATTCATCCCCAAAGTATGATATTGTTAGTAGATGATATCTAATGCATTTGAAAGTTAGATATACTATGAAAAGAAAGTTTACAATTGTACATGGAGATCACATTAAAAAAACAAAGAATTATAGTGGTAATTATTTGAAAAGGCTCATCACAACATGTGAAATACAAGTATTCTAATAAAGTATATATATATATATATATATATATATATATATATTAAAATAATAGAAGGTGTTTGAATAGAATCATCCCTACAACAAAAATAGACTGAGTCAAAAAGTCAAAAGAAAGCAAATACAAAACATACAGCTGCACACACTATTACGCTTGGGCAAAGGAGCTATTGCATTTCATCCTGTCATTGCTCCACTTTCTTCAGAGTGTTTGTTTCTGCCAATCTTTAACATTGGGCATTTGGAGCTATATCTAGTATCACCTTGAGGTTTTTTCATATGTGTGTTTTTCCAATGATTATGACACCTAGTGCACTTTTATATGCTTCTTTGCTGTTTGAACTCTTATAAAGCTTTTGTTCAGATAATTCACTATTTTTTAATTTTGTCATAAGTTTTAAACCATATTTTATTTTAAAAATTTTTTATTTATTTTTGTGTGTGTATGAGTGTACTGTCTGCATGTAGGCTTGTTCACCCGTGTCGTGCAATGCCTCGGAGGTCAGAAGAGGGTCTCCGATTCCCCTGGAACTAGAGTTCTCCTAGAATTGGAGTTACAGCCGGGCGTGGTGGCTCACGCCTTTAATCCTAGCACTTGGGAGGCACAGGCAGGTGGATCTTTGTGAGTTCAAGGTGAGCCTGGTCTACAGAGTGTGTTCCAGGACAGCTGGAGCTACAGAGAAACCCTGTCTCGAAAAGACCAAAAAAAAAAAAAAAGAATTGGAGTTACAGACGGTTCTTAGCTGCCATGTGGGTGCTGGGGATTGAACCCAGGTCCTCTGCAAGGGCAGTCGGTGCTCTTAACCGCTAGGCTATCTCTCCAGCCCCCCCATATTTTATTTTTATATGTATGAATGCACTGCCTGTGTGTATGTAAGTACACCAATGTCATGCAATACACATGGAGACTGGTTGGAAGAAGGCATTGGATTCTATGGAACCGGAATTACATATGCTTGTTATCCAACATGTGGGTGTAGAGATTGGAAACTATGTCCTCTGCAAGAGCAGCCACTGCTCTTAAATATTGAACCATCTCTCCAGTCCCATTTAAATTATTATTATTATCATTATTATTATTATTAAATTTTCTTTTCGATACTAGTCTCTGTATAGGCTCAGCTGGCCTGTGACTCACTGTCTAGACCATTTTTCCTTTGTGCTCACAGAAATCCATGTGGCTCTGCCTCCTGAATGTTTGTCATATTATTCTTTTTTTTTCTTTTTTTTTTTAATTTTATTTATTTCTTATGTGTATGAATGTACCGTCTGCATGCAAGTCTGTGCACCCGTGTCATGCAATGCCGCGGAGGTCAGAAGAGGGTGTCGGATTCCCCTGGAACTGGAGTTCTCCTGGAATTGGAGTTTCAGACGGTTCTCAGCCGCCATGTGGGTGCTGGGGATCGAACCCAGTTCCTCTGCAAGAGCGGTCGGCGCTCTTAACCGCTAGGCCATCTCTCCAGCCCCCCCCCCTTTTTTTTATTTCTTTATGTGTATGAATGTACTGTCTGCATGCAGGTTTGTGCACCCGTGTCGTGCAATGCCGCGGAGGTCAGAAGAGGGTGTCGGATTCCCCTGGAACTGGAGTTCTCCTGGAATTGGAGTTTCAGACGGTTCTCCGCCGCCATGTGGGTGCTGGAGATAGAACCCAGGTCCTCTGTAAGAGCGGTTGGCGCTCTTAACTGCTAGGCCATCTCTCCAGCCCCCATATTATTCTTTATGTATTCTAAGGAATGGAACTGGTAAAATGAATATACATACATATGTTCATGGATATATGGAGATTTACTGGATTGTCTTACAGATAAAAGGCCAGGTAGTCCATCAATACCTGCCCCACCCTGGAGATGCTGAGAATCCAGTAGTTTTTCAGTTTATGAGGCTGGATGTCTCAGCATTCCCAATCTGATGCTGAAGTAGTGAAGGATTCCTGAACATCTGCTAGTCTGGAAGAAGTTGGTCATACTATAAGCTTAGGAATCCCATGGCAACAAGAGGAAACCTCTAATGAGAGAGAAGGCAAGCAACAAGAAGAGAAATCTCCCTTCTTTCTTGCCCTTTAAATAGGCTACTATCAGAAGGTAACAGCCACAATTTGGGCGGGTCCTCCAGCTTCAATGATCCAATCAAGAAGTTCTCCCTCATTTCATTTAATTCTAGATCCAGTCAAACTGGCAACCAAGATAATCCATCACAGATACATAGTTAATATATATGTGAAAAATCATTTGTGAAATTCCTGGAAAACTGACTTAAAATACAAGCGTATAAATTGAAGTAAATATTAGAAATACAGAAAAATTGAACAATTAATTTATGGCTTTTACATAGTTGTGGATGAAACTCAGTTATAATAACATAAATTGCAAAAGACAAGTGCCAAAACAAAAACAAAGTTTCATGAAAATTGAAAACACAAGAAGAAGTGTATGAACAACAAAAACAAATTAAAAAGAACACAAAAGGGGGAATAAAACAGTTTCTTGCAATCAAGCATATACCTGATTTGGTAATTCTATAGTTTACTGCTGGATGTTGGAAATATGAACAGAACTGTGTAGAAATCTTAAAAAATAAGTAGATTAAGATTCTGTGTATAAGGTACAAAAAAATTAAAATAAAACTTTAAAAATGTAGCCTGATGAGCATTGTTTAAAAAGTCTCCAGCAATAAAGGGAGCAAGGCAAAAAGAAGATGAAACGTTCATGAAGCATGGGACCTAAGGCTGAAACACAAAAAAAATGTATTTGTAATTTTTGTGAAACTAAAAAAGGGATGGGAAACTTCTAACAAAATAAAGAGAAATGGACATGAACCTTGTTTACTCAGTATCTATGAAGGCCCAGCCAGCCAAAGCATCACAGAAGAATTGTGGGTGTCTGTGTGTGTGTGTGTGTGTGTGTGTGTGTGTGTGTGTGTGCTTGATAAGAATCAAATTATAACCTTGATAATACTAGCTAAGGATTTTAATATTTATTTAATTATTGTACTAATGGAACTTAGAAATGTTACATACATTTGACAATGCTGGGGAAAGATAGCTAATATATACATCTGAAAGTAAGTAAATTTAAAAGATATGTGCACATGAAAGTCCATAATTTTTTGACTAATAAATGCTAGTATTGAAAGAATCTAATCTTTATGTGGCAATTTTATACAATTAATTCACATATTTACTTAACGTGTATTCTTCAAGTCAACCAAACGTTTATCACTACTTATACTCATATCTGAACAGCTTTGTAAGTTGTGCTGTAAGGAGAGGAATTGGAATATTGTTCAGATTATGTATCTAGTATCAGGCAATAGAAATTCCAAGAATATTTTAGAATGGCTGCTGAAATGTGTAGGGTTGAAGCACATGGTATTAAAAATACTCACTTGCTGTCAAGCTGACTTATAAAAATAAAATTAAATTTAAAAAATTAAAAAAAAGAAAAATGTTTTAATATTTACCGAATATCTATTGCTTTATTTATTTATTAAATGTTTTATTATTTATTTTATTATTTACTTAAAAGAGTATTTCCAGTGAATGTATAAACATTATAATTTTATAGACTCATTAAAGATAATTTGGAAGTACACATGTTTTTTTTAAGCATCTGTACATCTCATACAATGGTTCCCAATGCAACTTAGCCCCTTCCATGTCCCAACGCCCCATCAAAACTCATGCATCACAACATCCACACTAAGCCCTATCAAGTCAAGTGCTCAAATCCAGACGTCCTTGTGTGCAAATAGATAGGCTGGAGTCCAGTCAGCCCATCTAGGAATCCCAGGCAAGGCCTACTCTTCCTTACACAACAGTACTCAGTCTCCTGTAGTTTTCAGTCCAGGGTCAGAACCTCACCCACTTCTCTTCCTATGTTTTTCAAACTTGACATAGGTCTCATGTCTGATACCTATATTGCCACAGGTTTATATGTGAAAGCTTACAGTGGATCGTAAGTCACTACTTCTCTACATTCATGCACCATCCCTGGCTCTTATAATCTTTCCACACCTTCTTCTGCAATGATCCCTGAGTGAGTGTAGGTGAAGTTTAATAGAGGGGCCCCATCCTGGGATACACACTCTGAGGGGCTCCTATTCTTTGGTGGTTGACTAGTTATGGCCTTCTGAAAGTACATATGTTTTGTAGAAAAATAATGATCAAAATTCCAATAGAGGAAATAGTATATTTGGACAGAAAGGTTTTCATTAATTTGAAGAAACTTCATATTTTGTGCCTGGAGCCTATTAGTGTTTACACAATGACTGATGATTTCTAATATGAAGAATGGTAAAATTCAATGACTTGATGTTGGAGAACTGTTCTGGTTAATGTACTTTTATAATTATTTAAGGAATTTTAACAGTAAAGGCTGAATACTAGAAGTCATTTCTCAAATGAATTTAAAAGTTCACGGTGACACAGACCTGTACAGTCTCTTTTGAGGTAGTTCGACTAATTACCAGAAATAAGGAAAATCGTGAGGACATAACACAGTGATTTATGGGATTAACTTATAATTTGATAAAAACATGAGCTAAATAGAGAGTACTCATTCATGGGAATTAAACAAATGAGATTATGTAATTTTTGTAATGGAGGATTTAAATGGATAAATTTCAAGAGACTTCTCAGGAAATGTCTTGTTTGAAATATATCCCTGAATAATATTACAGCCAAAGAAAGAAGTGTGTAATTTTAATGGAAAAACCCTGTTTTTAGTTCAATACAATCTGTTTAATAAATTAGACCGATAAATGTGTTTATATACTAGAGAGCAAAATGTCCTTTAATCAATGGAATCATTAATATACTTCCTTCCTTTTTTCCTCTCTATTAGTTACTGTATTGAGCAGCTTCTGCATGGCAGGCATTGTACTGGGGTTTAAATATACCTATAAATATTGTAGCAATTCACAGATGTTCAGGAATATTCTTAGAATGAAGAAACTTGTATTTAAAGATGTTAATTAAGCTGTACAATATCACAATGCTAGCAAATGTGAAAATTATCTTTCTGAAGGCAAATTTAATGATTTCCCAATACACCACTCTTCCCAATTTTAAACATATATTATTCACATCAACAAGTTCTCATTGAATGCCTCAGATCCTGATACAGACTGAAGAAATAAAACAAAGTTGCCTTTATTATGATTCTCATACTGGAAGGGAGAGAATAGTCATACAAGCACCGTTTGCTTTTAGCTTCAGTATTGATTTAGGAAAAATGTGTATTGGGAAAGGAAATAAATTTAGAGCATAAAGACACTACAAATGTTATGAGTAAGAAGCTCCAAAATATCTCCAGTAACTAATCTGGTTCTAGCATTCATAAAAAGGAGTATAAAGTAAACTTTTTAAAACTGAAAAAAATTACATACAAAACATATTTTCTTCCCTTTTCTCAAGCTTTAAAGATTTAAAAAAAGATTTTTCATAAGTCATTTCTTAGTCTTCTATTTTGTCTTCTATACAGACAAATATTTAGAGAAGATTTCTACTGAGACAATTGCAATAAAATGTTAAAATCTTCTGGATATAAATATCAAAGACATTTCAGTTTTATTTAACTTATATAATCTAAGCAACAGAATCCTATCTACTTATAAGACACAGGTTGCAGAAACAATAGTTCTGACTCATGCTCCTCTCTACACTACAAGAAATATATTACTATTATTATTGAGCCAGGATATGACTTATTTTTAATTAATTTTTTGTACATTATGTGTTTATGTGTGTACATGTGTATATTGCAGGTAAACATGCACATATATGCATGTATGTGGAGGTCAGCAATCAATGTTGGTGTCTTCTTCATGACTTTCCACTTTATTTTTCGAGACACTGAGCCTAGTGCTAACCTGATGTCTTGTCTGGCTGGTCTGTGGAATCCAGAGATCTTCCCAGCTATCTCTACTAGAGTTACAGATGCTTGCCACCATACCCAGATGTTTTATTCTAGTTTGGGGGATCCACAGTGCTCAGGTTTAGGGAGTAGGCACTTGAGTCAACTATCACTTCAGTCCCTAAGTTTCTTATTTTTATGATAATATGTCTAGCCATGAAGATAGCACTCTGGAACTTTTCTTGACTGTGCTGAGTTAACTAAGAATTTAATTCTTTATGTTGTTGAGAACTTTCTTAGTTAGATAAAGCTTACAACTTATTCCATCTGATTCTTGAACTGTATATGCAATGGGAAATCAGTAATGAAAATGTTCCAGTTGTGACCATAAGACAAATTTTGTGAAGATAATGAGTGTCAAAGGAATAAGATGGTGATGGACATTCTGTTCAGATAATTTAGAGTGTGTTGAAAGTAAAATTATATCACAGTAAACATAACAGAATCATTGCCCTTAAGCAGGAAAATATGAGCAAATGTTATTTCATTTCATATAAAAACAATTGAAATAACATGGCACACTATCAGATGCTCAATGAACATGAAATAAAAAACCATTCAACTTTGTGAATGATTTAACTAAGGGAAGTTTTATCACTATAGTCACTATATCACAATAGACAAGATAGCTACATTGTAAAGAAAATAATTTATTTGTTCAAATATATTTCAAAAATAAACAAACATATGTGATTCAGGAGCAAAAGGACATTTTACATTATGTTTGAATTAAGAGTCTCCCAGCAGTTTGCTTGTAAGAAGATGCTGAAAGTAGTGTGTGCATGTAATAAAGGCGAAGATGTAGGTGGAAATTTGAATATTTAGTTCATTGCAACTTAATTTAGTACATTTTCATTTTCTGTAATAGGATATGATCTATTAAATTATTTGGAAAGAAAAGTGATTTATTTGGCTTATACTCTTGATGATGGGACACTAAGGAACGTGGCATTGAAACCTGATGGAGAACTGCATCCTGAGTCCAATTGAGTACATGTAGAAGAGAGAATAAGAGGAGGAGGAGGACTAGGAGGAGGAGGAGGAAGGGGAGGAGGAAGAAGAGGAGGAAGAGGAGGAGGAGAAAGAAGAGATCGATGACCAGATTAGAAGGGTTGCTAGAGCTGAAAACATGATTGCAACTCTATAAATTTTCAATATTTTGATAATTAAATTGTTCTTTGACAATTTCATAAGAGTATGTAATGCATTCTGATCATTCTTCTCCCCTACCTTGCTTATTGCCTTTCTACTCTTGAGAATATCCTCTTCCCTGTTATGTCCCTTTCCTGTGTTCAGTTTAGTTACCTCCTATGTTCTACGGGTATTCCAAGTTAAATGCATAGATCTGAATACTCAAAACTAAATTCCACATATAACAGAGAACACGCAACATTTGTCTTTTCTGCCTGGGCTACCTCTATTTGTATAATATTTCCAGGTCCCTCGAATTACCTGTATATTTCATAATTTTATTTTTCTTTACAGCTGAATATTTACCATTGTTCGTATGTGTCACACTTTCATTATCCATTCATCAGTTCACGAAAATGTTGGTTGTTTCCATTTCCTGGATATTGTGAGAGACCAGCAATGAACACAGTTGAGAAAGGGTAATATACTGGGATATCCTTTGGGTATATGTTCAGAAGTGATACCGCTGGGTAGCACAGTAGAAATATTTATACCTTTTCGAGGGACTTCACACTGATTTCTGCAGAAGCTGCACTAGTTTAAACTCTGTGATAGTTGGTTTCAGTATCAATGTGTCACAAAATAGAGTCACTTGAAGAGGGATCCTCAACAGAGGAATTGTCCTGAGTACCCTAACTGATGTGGGAAGATTCACCCCAATTGAAAAGTGTGAGCAGCACTTCCTGATAATAGCCTAGGTTAAAAAATAAAAGATATGGCAGAAAGAAAATGATTCTTCACCCTTTGCTTGCTTAGCTTTCTCTCTTCCAGCCAAGTTAATTTATCCTGTTGTTACAGATGATGATGGTTCCTTCAGTGATATAAGATCAAACATTTCCAGGTTTCTATCCTTTACTCAGAACCAGTGGCTATCCAGAAACTGTCCAGGTATCTGTCACCAGATTTCGACCTCTGAGGCAATTGTGGACTGATCAGTTACCTGATTGTCAGCTTCTCCATTGTGGAATAGCCACTATAGAACTACTCCAACTGTTGAGGCACCAAGTCTCTTGGACTGGACAATTACTTTAGAATACAAAGTAATTTTCTTCTAAACTCTTCCAGACTTTATCTAAAATTCGGACAAATAGATCAGGAAAATCCTCTATTGAACACTTATACTGTTAAATAATTTGCATATAATTACTTTTACCAGGAAGAAGCCCCTTTATTTAGAGCTTCTGGAAATTGTGTCATATCCCACATTGTTCCTTCTTAGCTTCATTTTGTGATCATAGACTGTTATGGGACAGTGCCTCTTTTCCCTTTGTCTATTTTTTTCACTAAGAGCTTATGACATCTTTGTCCTGGGGGAAAAAAAAAAACCTAATTTCCCACGTATTTATAACAGGCTGGCATTTATTATTTCATTTAATTCTAAAATATCCCATCATAAAACCTCATAGGTTTTAAAGCAATCAACTTCATATATGATTAAATAACTTAAGGGGAAGTCATATTATTTCATTCACTAAGATCATTATTTTTCTTTTTTCTTTTTTTGCAAAATACATGATGTTGCATTACTTCAAATGCAAAAATTTAACCATCAAAAAGTATTCTATTTAACTTTTAAAATATACACTATTTCAAAAAGCTACCATAGTGTGAATGCTTTTCTCTAAACCACTGTGCCATTATTTTCCAGACAGTCTGGCCTGAGGTAATTAGTCTTGTGTCACTTTGTGAAATCCATTGAGAGAAGCAGCACAATGATAATGAATGTGAATCAGAAATTCTTCACCACATTCATTTCCCAGCAGTATTCTACAATGACTGGTTACACACTTGTTCTCTACTGAGCAAAAACAACATGGCTTCAGGATGCCTAACACTGTGTCCCCTGCACAGGAGATGCAAATGCAATTCTAATAGGCTGTTGGTAGTGCTTCAGTTTTCACTCCTGCTAGGCACACATTAACATTTCCTTTATATTGTTTAAATTTAAAAATCAGTAATCAGTAATGAAGCTGAGATTGAAATGAAATTTAAGAAGTTTATTGGAAGCATAACCTCTTGGAATCATTTAGGAGATCTGAATGAACTTTGGAAATTATGCAGTGTAGAAAATGTTTTTTTTTAATCAAACAAGAAACTAGAGTGGGTTAGCTGGCAGTTTCTGTCTTAAAATAATACTAATGTTATTTAATATCCTCAAGTTAAAAGCATTCCCATGTACTACCTACTCAGGGAGCTGATTTTTGACTAGATAGACATGATTCTTTCTGGTGTTTTAGAGAAGTATCAAGTGTGCTACTAAAGAAGAACTAGAGTGTTTCTATTTCACACATAACTTTCTCTTGCTGGATACATTATAACCTCTAATATTAAGGAAAAATTAATGGGGTTAACAGGTTACAGTGTTTTAAAATTATAAGGAAGCTGGCATAGATTGTTCATGCAATTGCAGGGCTGACAATGTGACTAAATTTTACAAAATTACAAGACTTAGGGTTGCTAAATGTTTTCTGATATGTAACAAAAGCAATGTTGTTCTGAGCTTATAGGTGAGAGACTTCTGAAGATTCAGGTATGAGTCAACAAGATTAATTCAGTCCATAAGAATAATACCTATAATTCAAGCAGGAGACTTGCAACTTCAAGCCCATTCTGAAGTTACATAGCAGGTTTGAGGCCAAACTGTGGTACAAGAGTAAGAACTTACCCAAAGAATCAAAATTTATATTCAGTGTGCTAGACTCTTCATTACTTATAACTTACTTGGTACATCATTAAATTCTATGATATAATGACATACTTTGCTTATAAAGACCTATAAGACTACAACCTTGTACTGTTATAAACTGGACCAATTTTAAAAGGGCAAATTATAGCTCAGTTTTCTTACTTTAACAGTATCTTTCTACATTATTCTGCATACTTTATTATGGACTATAAGTAACACAGTCCTTTGAAAACTGGAATTAGGATTGACATATCCTAACAGGGAGTAATGGAAAGTAATCAGTGCCTACATTTTTAATAGCAGGTTTTATAAGGGAATATTGAACCTATAATTCTGATCATGAGAGTTAAAAAACAATTTAATAACTTTATACACTAATGCATAATGGATATATGGTAGAAAAGAATGTATATTTATCATCTTGAAAGATTGACATATTTCTGGCTATGACATATGAAATAATGTGTGTGTGTGGCATTAGTTTTGATGATCAACATTCATAAATGCTGTGGGCAGTGAACTAATCATGGTGTGAAACAAGTTTTTCTTATCTGCACAGTTCATCTAGCAAGACAGAAACATCACTTATTTATGACTACAATAAACAATTTCAAAGCAGAATATAACCTGCCATAGGATTCTCAGAGAAATTTTGTGCATTTATTAGAACTAATTTTCCTTTGAATGATTCCTTTTTAAAATCATAATTTTAGTGTTAGAGTTTCATATTTGTGTTTTTTTATTTTTTAATTTAACTGAGAATTTATAAAGAATAAAAAATTATGAAATTTTTAGTATTCATTTGTCCTTCACTGCTCTTTTTCATCATGAATCTTCAATAATCTATAGATACCAAGAAAGGGCTATGCTTCTATCTTGACCTACATTATATAATGGGTGATGAGTTGTTTCAAAGCAGAGGTATTTGTGTTGCTCCAGAATAAGTTCTTCTGATCAATTAAAAGAGGAATCTGCTAACAATAAGGCAAACTTCTCATTCTTCTTCATCTTTTAGTGAACTAAGTATTATCAAAAGAAGATAGTATAGTTCAAACATTTCACAACTCAAAACAGATGATTCTTTTCCAAGAATGGAAAAGTAGTACATTTAAGATTTTATTAAATGTCAAAGTATCATATGAAAATATTTTCTTTGTTTATTTTTGTTTAATTTCAGTGGGTTAAAAAACAACAAGATATTAGCATAGAAAAAGGACCTATAGGGAGGACAGGAGGTTTATGGGGGTTGCAGAGAGAGAAGAGAGGGCTGAGGTGGAAAATAATCAAAATGCATCATGTATATAGATGTAATTATCTAAAAAGAAAGATATTTCCCAAAAGACAAATTGTGATACCATGCCCACAGTGGAAGACTTTGGAATAGCATTATTTGAAGACTTGAATTCTGAAACACATTTTAGAATTAATTTATAGATTGTTTTAGTCATCATAATTTATGTATATTTGTGGCATATATATATATATATATATATATATATATATATATATAAATTGGATGGAACAAGAACAAATAGACTGGGTCAAAGAACTGATTGAAACAGTAAACTTCTGCCCTAAACAATAAGAAAACAAAGAAAAACTTTAAAAAGCTTGAGAAAAAGATGCAACAGATGTATGGCAGAATGAATAAACTTGAGTGGGTTTGGGGGTATGGAAGGAGGAATAAGTCTAAACTGTATTGAGAAATGCTGTCTGAATTCCACAAACTTCAACTAAAAAAAGAAAATGTGTTACATCTACACAATAGAATCTATGCACTGGTAAAGAAAGATGACATCATGAACTTTGCAGGAAAATTGATGGAACTAGAAGCCGCTATGCTAATTGAAGTAACAAATTCCCAGAAAAACAAACAATGTATGGTGTCCCTCTTTTATGGATGCTAGCTGTAGAGTGTTACACACCTGCAGAACAGACTTAACTTGTACTTGGAAGCAACAGCTGAGTGGCTTGATCAGCACCTGATATGCTTCCAGAAGAAGCAGAAGATGATGATATATAACACCTGATCTTTCCCAAATAAAACGAGTTTAGCAGGAGCTGGCACCCTTCTTGCCTTTCACTCTACTCTCTGTGTCTGTGCGTTGATTTCGTGATCTACTCACCTCCACTCCTGTGCTGTGACCTGAACTTCTTCAGCTGGTCCAG
The DNA here is from genome assembly GCA_009823505.1 of Rhizomys pruinosus. Classification (NCBI taxonomy): domain Eukaryota; kingdom Metazoa; phylum Chordata; class Mammalia; order Rodentia; family Spalacidae; genus Rhizomys; species Rhizomys pruinosus. The sequence continues at coordinate 4,985,928 of VZQC01006876.1, forward strand.
AGGAGCTTACTACAGCTAGTACCAAATCTCTATCTGTAAGGCAAACTAAATGATTATTTTTTTCTTTCATGTGTAGTAAATATAATACCTTATGTTACTTATCATCTTGCAATGTAATGTATGAATGTAAAGTAATATTTTTTCTTTACCTACATATAATTCTACTGTCAAAATGTGAATCCTTAAATATGTCTTGGAATCAGTCTATAGCTTATTTTCAGACATCAGAATCTTGGTATATGTGTGTTGTGTATATATGCATATTTTGGAGGGATACAAGTTGGAAGGAACAACAACAACAAAAACCCCCAAAACAAAAAGAAAAGATGGTATCAAAGTTCTGACTGAAACAGCAAACTTCTGCTTCAAATTGTAAGCTTCTGAATCAAAAAAAAAAAAAACAAAAAAGACTCAGAAAAAGAAGAAAGATGTATGGCAGAATTCACGAGCTCTGGTGGGGTCAGGGGCAAGAAAGGAGTAACAGGTCTAAATTTGATTAAGAATGTTGTATGAAATACAAAAAACTTCACTAAAATTATTAAAAAAACAACTAAAAATGAACCTACCATTTGACCTAGTCATACCAATTCTGGGTCTATATTCAAAGGAATCATACTATAACATAGATAAGTGCGCAAACGTGTTTATTTCAGCTCTTTTCACAATTGCTGGAAAAGCTGGAAACAACCCAAGTGTCTGTCAAGAGATGAGTGGATAATGACAATGTGGTGCATTTACACAATGGAATTCTATGAAGAGGTAAAGGAAGATGATATCATGAAACTTACAGGAAAATGGACAGAACTAGAAGATGTTATGCTAAGTGAAGTAACACAGTCTCAGAAAAACAAATGATGTACTATGTCCCTCACTTGTGGATCCTAACACTAAATCCTTATATATAAGTCATAGTGGGTAAGTTTTTAGTAAAAATAATACCACATTGACTGATATTACTATAGATACAGTTTATGTCTTTATTTTCCTAACTTCCAAGATTTATGTGAAAGAATAAATCTCTTCCTTAAAAGTACATTAAAACATCCATCAACTTGGTATGTAATTTTGGAATGTAAAATCATATTCCTTTTTGCATGCATGCAACTCTATTGTGAAAATGTAAATCTGCAAATGCCTTTTGAAATTAACCTGCAGTTTATTTTCAGACTCTGTAATATATGTGAGTAATATAAAATTAAGGGAACAACAACAACAAAAAAGATTTGTTCAGAAAACTGACCAAAACAGTTAACTTCTGCATTGAAAAATATTTTAAAAAGACAGAAAAAGATGAAAACAGGACTTAACATGTATAGCAGATGCATGAGTTCTGGTGGGGTGGACATGGATGGGGGAACAGATCAAAATTTGATTAAGAATGCACAAAAGCTCAATAAAAATTAAGAAAAATGAATTCACCCATGACCCAGGTTTAATAAGAGATGGTTAATTCATCATACTGTTTAAGATTCAATGTACATAAAATACGTAATTATGTATCATAATTTTCTCTAGTATTTTAAAACAATTATATTTTATTTGTTGGAGAGGGTTCTTTTTTGTGACAGGGTCTCTCTGTAGCCCCACCTGTCCTGGAACTCTCTATGTGGACCAGGCTGATCTTACAGAGATTTGCCTCCCTCTGCCTCCCAGGTTCTGAGATTACAGGTGCATGCCACCACGCCCAGCTGTAACTCTCTTTTTCTAACTAAACCAAATCAAATATTTATTATTTTTGGGTCTTTTCGAGACAGGGTATCCCTGTAGCCTCAGCTGTCCTGGAACTTGGTCTGTAGACCAGGCTGGCCTTGAACTCACAAAGATCTGCCTGCCTCTGCCTCCCAAGTGCTAGAATTAAAGGCATGCACCACCATGCCCAGCTATTCTTTGCTTCTAATACCAAGATGAAAGTACATAATGACAAGTGAATATCTACTTAATGCATGAACCTACCCTGAAACATTATTCAGGATCTGACAATGGGCTAAGTTCTCTTTCCATTTCAAAATAATTAGAGGAGACATAAGCATCCATGTGAGGATCATAGTTGGAAAAGGAAGGTGACAACGGGATTAATGAGAATACCATTAGAGAGATCCCATTGTAGGAGTCCTCAACTGGCTCCATGCAGTTTGGTGTGGAGTTATTCTGTGCTTTTCCTGTATTGTTCTTTGGCTGTGCTCTGGGCATGTGGTTAGCATTTTGCCTGTATTCTGATGCGAATCTTGAATGCCTTTTCATCTTGTTGAAGGATTGCTTTCCTTGATTCCTTTGGGTATCTTTGTTGTATTCTCCTTACGAATTGAGTGTTGACTTGTCTAGGTTTTAGGCCTTCAATTTTGGTTATATTTTGGAAGGTATAGTTCACTTTTCCCTTTCTGTTCTTCAAGAGCTGAGTGGGTAGCAACATGAATGGCACACTGTATTCCCTCTACTGCCAGCCACTCTCTCCTGAGTTCCAGTAGGGGGTTTCCAGTTGGTGTGGGTGGGGGTACCCTCTGTGTTGGAGCTTCAGCTCCTAGCTCCCAGAGCCCTCTGGGCTGACTCTCTCTGTCCACAGGACCCGCCAGTTCACACAAACTCCTATTAGTACTTTGCTTTACCCTCATCAGAAAATCTTATGGTAGAAGACAACACAGAGACCCATAACTTTTAAACATACAGAGAATAAGAGTGTGAGGATTGCTCAGTTACAAATGTGATGTCTATATCACAACCCTTCCTTCCAATATGCAGGAACATCTGCAGAAGATGAAACAGAAATAAGATAAGAGCCAGCCAGAGGAAGTAGATGATGACAAGGGAACAGCTTTTACTAGACACCAGGTCAGTTTCCCATATGGACTCAAAAACAGTTGTGACCTGATACAAAGACCTGCTGAAGCTGAAGCCTGAAAAAAAATCCCCAAATGAATGGTGAGAGGAGGTAGGTATGAATCAATCCTTAGAGAAAAGTTAATGATATTTGATAGCTGCTGTGAAAAAAACAGTCCATTTTCTTTAAAGGCAAGACCCCTGATCATTCAGCCACCATCCAGGGTAAATTCTACACCCAAGAATATTTAGGCAACACGTATTGGACTCAATGGGTAGCTGAAGGGGAACTGGAGGAGGGAGAGGTTATTTGCTGATGTGTAGGTACTGGAAATCAAACTCAAGCCCTCTGCAAGTGTAGCCAGTGCTTGTAATTGCTGAGCCATCTCTGCCCCTCATGGTTGTGCTTCTTTATACTTAAATTAAACTATTATATTATTGAGATGATTTGAATAGTTAATAAAATTATTATAGTTGCTTGTGGCAAGTTCTATGGAAGGATTACTTTTCCATATGAAGTACACTTGTGTCATTTCTCAATGTATACATCTAAATACTATATGACTTAATTTAGATTATGATTTGACAAACTTGAGAACTAAGAGTAAACATTTCCAGCATTTGTAGGCATAGAATCACTACCACAAATCTGTGACACCACAAGTGATTGTTTGAGGGAGTGAATAGCACTATGCTCTACAAAATAATTACAAAATTGGGTGACAAGCCAGATTGGGACCACTGGCAAAAGTTTTAACAAACAGTTAACACCTCTGATTTAAGAGTGCATTTCAGCTATTATTTAATTGTATCCTTCAAATTGGAAGATACCTTAAATTCGAGATGAAATAAACTTATGCTGCAGAAGCTATTATATGACTACTTGATGCATTTGCACCCTTAAGTGAAGGAGGCTGCCAGTAGACAGAAGCAGGATAATATTTAGAATATCAGAACTAACTGGGGTAAAAACTTGAAAATAAATACAGTTACTAAAATATTAGTCCAACCAAAGTAATAGGTTGAAAATAGGTTGTAATTTTTACGTTATTTTGTAGTTCTGGTGACTGAGTCCAGGGCCTTGCACACTCTATTGACTGCTCTCCTACTAAGATACAGATCTAGCCCTTAGATTTAACATCTTCATTTATTTTAATAAGTTTTGACTTTATACATTCTAAGAAAGAAACAATTGGATAACAGTTTTTCAAAGAATGCACTGTAATAGAAGACTTCTCAAAATGCTTATTCTCATTTGTTACCTAAATTATCACTTAGTTTGTAGTATTCATCCCATGTAAGAAGATGATAGAAAGTGTTAGAATGTCAGAAATAGCTGTCCTGATGAAGCTAAGTAGTATTTATTGAATAATGAGGTAGGTGGCACAAGGCTTATGGTGGTACAATACAGGAATATGGATATGTCCCTGTAACACAAGTTAAAGGTGTTGAATCCTAGTATCCCCATCTTATTCCAATCATCTGCCAAAGGCTGAACCTCTGAACACCACAGATCTATTGCTTCCACCCTATTAATTTGTCACAAGAAGTATTATATTTCAGCACATTCACCCTTCTAGTACAAACTCTACACATATCTAAACAATTGAAAAGGATTTAATATGAATACATTGATTAAGCTTTAAAAGAAATTACACATCAGGTAACTTTAGCCACCTTAGCAGTAGGGTAATGATTTGATATAAGACAAGGTTCAGTATATACTAAGAAAAGAAATTAGATACAATTGAAGTGAATTGAAATTAAATTTTGTGGTGTTCATATAATATCATTATAGAAGCTTTGATAGTGTCATAGAAAATGGTATAGTAAAATAATCTATTATTCATGGTAAAAGTACATTAAAAACATTAGACCTTAGTTAACTTATTACTTCAAATCCCTTCTGCTGGTTATTAACTTACCATTGTAAGAAATAGCTAATTTAGTGTATTTCCTATGTATGTGCTTCTACTAAGTTCCGATATGAAAACTAAAATATGAAATGACAATTTCTTACCTTTCAAAGCTTCTTATTTAAGTTCACAGTATTACAGTGCTTCTGAAATTAGGTACTAACTGTAAGGGATGTCAGTAGGTGAGATAGTAATCTTCTAGAAATAAATTGCAAAAACTGGGGAAAAAATCACTGTGACCTATCCTAGGAAAACATGTCATATTCATAAGTCAGGAGTTAAATCGAGATAAAAATGAACAGAAAGCAAACAGAGAGCACACAGAAGAGAACATGATAGCAGATCCATCTAAAGACCTATATTCAAAATCAGTAAGAAAAAATATTTAACAATATTTATAAATCATTTGATATAAACAGCTCTGTTACTGAATTATTTTTCTTCTCTTTATCTAACTTGACCCAGAGATGTAAAAGTGAAGAAGTCTCACTATGATCTGCCTGCCTCGTGCTCTGATCTTACACTTGGAGCCTATAGGAAGTAAATATACTTGTAACTTGTTACAGCATACAAACGTATTAAGACAAGATGTGTTCTTGAACATTTCATCCCTGTGTCAAGCTCTTAACTGATCAGAAAGACAAAGACAATGTCAAAGTGCATACAAAGTGTCAGGTTGAAGAGTTCAGATTCACTGAAATAAGAACTATAGTAACATAAGGTGATCTACTTAAGAGTAATTTTTGCTAGAGTTTATATGTATTTAAAATTGAGCTTTTGTGTGCTTTGCATAGATCTTAATAAAATTCCAACCACTCCCCCATCCCTAAACTCCCCACAAAATTTCTGTCATATATGTTAGGTCCTATCTGGTCAAGCATTTGTACCCAGGTTTCCCTTGTTTCAGATTCATCCACTGTATTTAGAAAGCATGATGAGAGCAGAAATGATAAGTTGTTTAATATGAATATATAAACTTTAATGTTCCTGGTGTCATGAGACTGAGCTCTGAGTTTGTGTTTATCGTATATAAACTGTATTGCACTTTTGCTTTTCTAACCCTTGAAGCAAAAAAAGGTTAAAAAATTATGAGAAACCCAAAAACTCAACCCTAGATAGATACATGCAAAAATGTCATATTTGGCTGGAGAATATAATTCTACTAGTTTAATTAAGATCAACATAATATGGTATTTTTAATCCATTAATGGATAGCTGAATGTGACACTTTTATAAATAAGTGGGACTTCTAGAGCTGACTAACATTTATTTTCAGACCTTGGATTTATGGTATATGATGGAGGGTATGTGTGTGCATCTTTTAGAGTAATATGGGATTAAAATGAAGAGATGCAAATCAAGAAATATGCTATGGAAATAGCATACAGTTTGTTTCCAAATGATACAATTTTAATATAGGTGCAATGTAAGAGGTTGGTGTAACTTAGCCTTTCTGTGTGCTTAACGACAATACTTAACATGCATACCAATTTGGCCAAGGGGCCTAAGGGATAACTTTTTTCCTTACCCTCAGAAGTCAACCAAGTTTTAGGGGATTATGCATGGGGGCATATCTTGAAATGTCCTACAAATGTGGGTCACCAGTCTTCCTGTTCAAAGAGGTGTTGGAGAGCCACTAATGGGACTTCACCCAGTGTCCAGTCTATAAAGAGGAAAGTCTGCTCATGCTTCAGAAAAGGAAGCTTGGTTTAGCAAGACCTGCTTTTGTCCTTGAATGGATGGAACTGGTGAATGAAAAGCTGAAGTGAGCAAGGAACTCCCCCCCTCACCCCCCCCCACACACACACACAAAAAAAAAAACCCGAGAGACCCCTGAGAACCAGATCCTCAACTGACCTTGAGAAAACAAAAACCTTGGTTAATCTGGGCTGGGTGGCCTTAAGCATCCAAAAGACAAGTACAACCAGAACTAAATAATCAGCAAGACCAGAGAAACTTTACTGCAGACACAAAACGTGAGATCTTAGTAAAAAGAGAAGAAAAAAAGAGAGAGAATACTGTGGTTTGGCCTGTCTTCAATTCTTACTGCCAAGTGCATCTACCCTGTGTCTGCCACCACTTTCAGCACTCCTCAAAGACATGATACACAGCTTTTTAACCTTCCAATATGGACTAAAGACTCATGTCTCTCCAAGTATCCTCCAAAGCTTCAATACCAGATGGGGATTACTGAGATACCCAGCTTGTGGACTAAACAGCTGAGGGGATTTCAGCCTCATCAGAATATAGCCTGCCATTATTGGACTACCTAGGCTGTATCACGGAGGCCAATACAGGGTTATCAAGATAGGATGTGTGCTTACTGGACTTCCTTTGGGGGACTATGGAAGGGAAAGACCCCAATGTGGAGCAAAAGTGCAGGATTGATGGTTGTTTGGGATTGCCAAGGAGGAACCTTCGAGCACCTCCTTAAGGAAAGCATGACATCTTTTAGGGAAAAAAAGTCCTCTAATTCAAGTGATATGTGTATGTATGTATGTATGTATTTTGTATATATAAAAACTATATATAACTATTATAAAAACTATATAACTCTATATATATGTATATATTTATGTATATATATTTATATATATTGTAGCAATACAATTTGGAGAGAACAAAAACAAAGATCTGAAAGGAAAAAAAAACTCTGGAAAGACTCAGAAAAAGAGGCAGGACATGTAGGGCAGAGTGCAGAGACTCTGGTGGGGTGGGGAACATGGAAAGGGAAGTGACTCTAGATTTGATTGAGAAAATATGTATGACATGTAGAAAGTTTAATAACAGTAAAAAAAAATAAAAGAAAAAAAAATAAGTGGGACTATGGGGAGCCACTGGTCTTATCTCTCAACTCCAAGAATGTGGATTAATGATAGTGTAATTTCAGTATGCTCCTGGACTTGGGCTCTCAATTTTGTGTGAATTAAGAATATAGGAAGATAGTTGAATGTGCTATTATATCAAGAATAATGGTTGTGTTTTAAGGTGTGCTAGGACTACTTAGTATGATATATGGAAGAACCTACTGACTGGATGAGGAATGACCCTGGAATTGTCATAGATGCACTCATTAAACTCAGAGTTTATCTCAGTAATCCACATGCAGGTGATTTACAGCTATAGACTTAAATTCCTGTGAAAGGTCAGTGGTGAGGTCCTGGGGAAGAACATTACTCTGAACACTAAGTATCAAGAACCAGGCTTTCTTTTTGAGGCTGGCTAAGATTAATTAGTTAAAAACACTAATAGTTCCTTAGAGAGCCAAATATATTAGGAATAAACACTGCAGAGTAAATTGGCAGAAATAACTTAGAATTGATTATTTTACCTAGAGTGGTCTTGGATTTGCCATAATCCTCCTGCCCCAGCCTCTTAGGTGTGGGGATTGAGTTTTATTTTAATTAGAAAAAAAGTGATTTTTTTGTAGAACAGATTCAGCAATCAATATAATTGATCTTATCCTTTATAAACAAGAAAATAATATTTTAAAAATCTTGCTTTCAATGGTTACAATAGTTACCAAGTCAATTGTAAGGTCAGTGTAGTTAAATAAACATTCAACATTGCACTTTCATTGAAGCAAAGAAATATGGAAGAAAACAGTTCTCCTAAGGCTGAAATACTTGAATCTTATATGAGTTCAATTTTGCTATGGAATTTATGTTTTAATAGGTGATTGTGCATAAGAAGAGGGCTGAGTTCCATACAAGAAATTAGTTTTTCCTGATATATGCACACCATAGCTGGGAAAAAAACTGAACTTTGCAGATAATGATCTATTGTTAAATTTACAGTGTCCCTAAGATTAAATATTAAAACTGTTGTTTCAAATCTCTATTGCAAATTAAAGGCAACATCTAGAAATGGTGATACCAGGTTTGTGTTTAAAGCATGTGTCACTCAAATCATTTTTTAACATTTTCAGTTCATGGTGACACCTTCCAGCATTAAGAAAACAAACAACAAACAAGCAAACAAACCAAACAATCCTGAAAAATTCACTTAACATCTAATCTGTTCATTGAAAAAAATATATATGGTTTTGCTTTACAGTCTTTCCAATGAGAATAGCAAACCAGGAAATTATTATTTGTTTTGGAAGATAAGTGTTACTTGCACTCAGTCTCTAGGTTACTCTAATGCCCATAAAAACATGTATGCTATTTACTAATTAATTTTATTCTCTTATTTTTTAAAAAATATATTATTGTTTCTATATCACACTGTTATGGGGATATATATAGGTAATAAAAAGACTATGAGTGGAACAAGGGGCTAGAGACATGGCTCACTTGTTTGGAGCACTGGAAGTTCTTTCAGAGGACCTGGGTTGGGTTCCCAACAGCCACGTGTCAGCTAAGAATTGTCTATAAATTCAGTTCCAGGTGGTCTGATACCATCTTCTGGGCTGCCACATGCATGGTGCCATCATGGTTCATTTATGTACAAGCAGCCAAAACATGCAAGCACCTAAAACAAATATAAATTGTAAAAGTTTAGAAGGTGGGACAAATTAGCATATCCATCGTCCTCACATATTTAACTATTTGTTATCTTAGATTTGCTGAAAAGAAGATAAAATGTAACCCAAAATGGAGCAATGTGATTATGTACAGTCCCTGTGCTGTACATTAAATCTCTGTCCTAGTGAATATTGCTTTGTTTCTGTTGCTTTGTAAACTATGTCTTAACATCTATCAAATTCCTCTTCAGTGACAAGATTTCCACTCAACTAATGAGAAACACTTTTTCCTAATTCCTTATCAACTACAGAGTTGATGTTGAAGCTGCTGTTTCATTTTCTTGGTTGCTCACTTTGCTGTGAGGAAGTAACTTGGTTTAGTGTAGTGCACTTATTTATTGCTTGTTTGTTTGTTTGTTTGTTTGCATGGACAGAATTTCTGATTATATCCCAAATTTATTTCCCAAGTAAAATCTGGAGTACTCCCTAAATATCTTCTTCTGAGAGTTGCAGAGTTTCTGGCCCCACATTGAGATCTTTTATCTAATGAGATGAATGTATGACAAAGGTCTAGTTTCATTTTTTGAATATGATAATACAATAGTCCCAGTACAATTGTGCTTCTTGATGCCATGAACAAAAATTAGCTGTCCCTTGTATGTGTGGATTTATTCCTAGTCAATCTATTCTGTTGCTTTAGTCTGTGTTTCTTTCTGTATATTAATATGACAGTACTTTAACTATTGTCCTTTGGGAATATAATTTTAAATTACAAATTATGATTTCTTTAATTTCAGTTTTTAGTGGTAATTTGGGTCTTATGACTTTTCTTTGCACATGAATTTTGATTTTTTTTCTTATTTATGGGATGATAGGTATTGTATTTTATAAATATTATATTGGATTATATATATTTATATATAATTATAATATATATATATATATGATATAATCTAGGATTGCTCTGTTTAACATGACTTTTTTACCCTAGTAGAGCACCATTTCAAGTTATCCTTGGGCAGGGCATGGAATGCATCAGTGACTGGCAAGTATTTCTTGTACCAAGAATATGGAAGATCACCATGGGCCATTGAAGGAATTAGACATATACAAGCTGATAGGTGTAACTCCACCTATCAACTCGGAGAGGTTCCTTCAAATGAATTATATAGTATGAATTATTTAGGAGTTTCCAGGAAAAAGGGATTGGAGGTGTCCATGGTGGACATCTGATGTCTTCTTCAATTTCTTTCTTCAAGGGTTTAAATTTTTTGTTGCAGAGATCTTTGGTGTCTTTAGTTAGTTTTGTTCTTAGGTATTTTATTGTTTTTGAAGCTATTTTGAGTGGGAAGGTCTCCTTGAATTGCTTCTTCAGTTGCTTGTTGTTGGTGTAAAGAAAGACTACTGAGTTTTCTAGGTTAATTTTGTATCCTGCTACTTTACTGAAGCTGTTAATTGTTTCTAGGAGTTTTCTGGTGGAATTTTTTTTAGCATTGCTTAAGTAAACAATCATATCATCAGCAAAAAGGGATAGCTTGACTTCCTCTTTTCCAATTAGTACTCCTTTAATTTCTTTTTCTTGTCTTATTGCCCTAGCCAGTGTTTCAAGCACTATATTGAACAGGAGTGGTGACGAGGGCAGACTTGCCGAGTTCCTACCTTTAAAAGGAATGGTTCTGTCGTTTCCCCATTTAGGATGATATTGGCTGTGGGTTTCCGTATATGGCTTTGATTACATTGATCCCTTCAGTCCAATTCCCTCTAGGGCTTTAAGCATGAAGGGATGCTGGATTTTGTCAGAGTCTTTTTCTGTGTCAATTGAGATGATGGTGTGGTTTTTGTCTTTCAGTCCATTTATATGGCAAACTGAGCAATACCAATGTGCTCTGAAAATAACTCTGGTCTTATATTGTGAATCCCTTAAAATATAATAAAAAATAAACAAAACAAAACAAAACAAAATGGTAACACACTTAAGCTAATTTGAGATACAAATTGTTGTTAATATTTGTTTTACTCCTAATTTGTACCAAATTTCCAGTGAAAACTTTGAGATTAAATGTTCACAAGTGGTCTATAAAAAAATAATAAAATAATAAATAAAATAAAATAACAAACAAAACAAAACAAAAAACTAATGGCAGAAAACTATTCAGAGTCTCTGGCATTACTATACCCACGTTAGAGTTACCCAAAATGATAAACCCTGGCATATAAATATAGTTTTTAAAAATATTTTTATTGAAGTTTTGCACATTTCACAAATAATTTCTCATTCCAATGTAAACTCATTTCCTTTTCTTATCCCTCCACCCCACCCCAGTTCAGGCATTCTGCCACACATCTTTTGGACAGGTTTATCGTTTTGAGCAGAAATTAACTGTTTCAGTCTGTCCTTTGTCCCAGTCTTTTTGTTGTTTTTTCCTTCAATTTGTATTGCTCCAAAATATGACTATATATAATCACATATATACCAAAATTATGGCCTCTGAAAATAAACTGTATGTTAATTCCAAATCATGTTTAAGAAATCACTTTTCCTCTTTCATTTTATATTACTCTAAAATATGCATACATACCCTCCACCTATATAACAAAATTACAATGTCTGAAAATAAGTGGTAGGTTAATTCCAGAACCCATTAAGGGATTCACATTGTAAAAGCACAGTTGTTTTCAGATAAAAAGAAATACAACACTAACATTGCTCAGTTTGCCTTACAACTAGGAATTTGTTGCTAGCATCCACAAATGAGGTATACCATTTTTTGTTTGTTTTTCTGGGACTGTGTTACTTCACTTAGCATAATGGCTTCTAGTTCCATGCATTTGCCTGCAAAGTTCATGATGTCATCTTTCTTTACCACTGCATAGAACTCCGTTGTGTAGATGTACAGATTTTCTCTATCCATTCGTTACTGATGGGCACTTGGACTGCTTCCAGCTCTTTGCTATTGTGAAGAGAGGTGCAGTTAACATGGATGTGCATGCCTCTCTGTGGTAGCATGAGTCTGTGGGTATATACTAAGGTTTTTAGGAGTGGGCCTGAACACAGAGGAATTCTGTTCTCTCAGATGTCTCTTGGGACATTTGGCTTCTGGAACTATATTTCTTAGTCAGGCCACATCCACATTTTGATTCAAATAAATTTCTTCAACTGAGGAAATACAAGTGTGCATCTACTCTTAACCAACCATCCTTCATTTCATCTCTAGTTCTAGAATATCTCATTCACACAATTTCAGGAGTCCTTCCCACTCTTCACTGTGTTCAATGAAGATTAGTTGTCTTTCAATGTTTTAATAAGTTAATTCTCAAGAACACCCACATTCATTCATTATATTTTGGGTGGAATATCAAACAGGCTCCCAGCAAATGCCTGGGTCACAGACATGAGGCTCATTTAGTTTACTAAGGTTGTTTAAAGATTCAACACAATCCCAATCAAAAGCCCCATGAGTTTCTTCACAGACTTGGAAAAAAAATCCTTAAATTATTTTGGAAAAAAAAAAAGACCCTGAATAATTAAAGCAACCCTGAGTGAAAAATGCAAAACAGGGGAGATTGCTCTACCAGACATCAAACTAAATTACAGTGCCATACTCATAAAGACAGCCTGGTACTGGCATAAAAACAGACTCATTGACCAATGGAACAAAATTGAAGATCCAAATTTGAGCTTATACAATTTCAGCCACCTCATATTTGACAAAGGGCAAAAAACCCTCAGTGGAGGAAGGATAGCATCTTCAGCAAATGGTGCTGGCAAGACTGGATCACCATTTGTAGAAGAACAAACTTAAGCCCCTACCTCTCACCCTTGATAAAAATCAACTCCAAGCAAATCAAAGATCTCAACGTGCCCTGAAACCTTGAAGGTGATAGAAGAAAAAGTTGGCAACAACCTACAAGACATAGGCATAGGAAAAGACTTTTTAAATATGATAGCAGCTACACAGGAAAGAAGGTCAACAGTAGACAAATGAGGCTTCATTAAACTCAAAAACTTCTTTACAGCTAAAGAAACAATCAAGGAAGTGAAGAGAAAACCCACAGAGTGGGAGAAAATCTTCACTGCTAATATATCTGACAGAGCATTAACGTCAAGAATATATAGACTACTCAAAAAATAAAGGACAATAAAACAAATGACCCACTCAAAAGATGGAGTAAAGAGCTGAACAAAGACTCCACCTCTGAGGAAGTAAAGATGGCTGAGAAACATCTTAAAAAGTGTTCAACATCATTAATAATAGAGGAAATGCAAATTAAAACCACTCTCAGATATCATCTCACTCTGATATGACTGGCTAAGATCAAGAAAACAAAAGAAACCAAATCCTGGAGAGGTTGTGGGGAAAGAGGAACCCTCATCCACTGCTTGTGGGAATGTAAACTTGTACAACCTTTATGGAAAGCAGTGTGGAGAACCCTTAAAAGACTAAAAATGAGCTACCACATGACCCTGTTATACCATTCCTGCGTATATACCCACAAGACTCATCCTACTACAAAAATACATGCACATCCATATTTAGTGCAGCTCTATTCACAATATAGGAAGAGCTGGTACCAACCCAAATGCCCCTCAACAAACAAGTGGATGACAAAAATGTAGTACATCTACATAATGGAGTACTAATCAGTGGTAAAGAAAGATGACATCATAAACTTTGTAGGTGAATGGATGGAACTCGAAGCAATTATGCTAAGTGAGTAACACAATCCCAGAAAAACAAATGGGGAAACATTTCCCTCATTTGTCGATGCTAACACCAAATCCCCAGTTGAAAGGCGAGCTGAACAACATTGTTGTTATATTTCCTTCTATCTGAAAGCAACTATGTTGTTATAATATGAATCTCTCTACAGGCTCTAGAATCGACCTGCCACTTATTTTCAGACTCTGTAATTCCCGTATATGTGTGGAAAATATGTATTCATATTTTAGAGTAATATAAAAATAAGGAGGAAAATGTGAATTACTCGACATAAAAAAAAAAAGACTAAGAGAAAGATGCAGGACATTTATGGCAGAGTGCATGACCTGGCGTGGTGTGGGGGTGGGAAGGGAAAGGGTAATATATCTAAGTTGAATGGAAAAAATTATGTCTGAAATACACAAAACATCTATAAAAGTATTATATTAAAAAAAGAAGAAGAAATCTTGAAAAAAGTCAGTTCAGATTATGTCTTTTATAAAAAATATTTCCTACTGGTGGTAACATATCTGAGAAAGATTCATTTTTTATATTCAACTAGTAGAACAGTATAAGAATTTTGCCTAACCACAGTATGTATCTTATGGGAGTTCTTCTTAGTATTTCTTATACAAGGCTGCTTGAGCTTTTGTTCAAGACTTTTCTAAAATATTATACAGAAGTTAAAAGTATCAGGCTGGTGTAACTTAGCCTTTCTGGAGGTGAACAACCATACGTAAAGCCCATACCAATTTGGCTTAGGGACTTAAGGGATAATTTTGTTCCTTCCCCTCAGAGGTCAACTAAGTCCCAGGGGACTGTGCATGGGGGCATCTTTTGAAATGTCCTGCAAATGTGAGTCACCAGTCTTCCTCTGGGGGGAGGTCTTGGAGATCCATCCACTCATGGGACTTAGGCTAGTATCTAATCTAAAAAGAGGAAGTATGTACCGTATAAGCTGAATTTGGTGATGCATACCTGAAATTCCAACACTCTGGAAATGAAAGCAGAGAATTGGACGTTCAAAATCATCTTTAGCTACTTATAAGCTAGAAGCTCTCTTGGGATACATGATAACTCATGCTTCAAAAAGGGAAGTCTGGTCTAGCAGGACCTGACTTTGTCCTTGAATGGATGGAACTGGTAAATGAAAAGCCAAAAGGAGCCAGACGCTCCCTCTCCCCCTAAAAACCTGAAGACTAGATCCTCATCTGACCTTGTGAAAACAAAAACCTTGGTTAATCTGGGCTAATAGTGTGGCCTTAAGCATCCAAAAGGAAATTATAACCATAAATAAATAAATAAATAGTAAGGCCTGAGAAATTGTACTTCAGATATAAAACTTGAGATCTTAGTTAAAAGACAAAATGAAAAAAAAAGCACAGTTATTTTTCCTGTCTTACTGGCAAGTGCAGCTACCCTGTGGCTGCCACTGGTTTTGCCATCCTTCAAAGACATGAGACACAGCTTTTCAACCTTCCAATATGGACTGAGGACTCGTGTCTCTCTTAGAATCCTCCAAAATTTCAGTGACAGATGGGAACTGCTGTCAGACATCTGAGCTACTACTGTGGTGTCAGCCTCTTCAGAGTATAGACTGCCATTGTTGGACTACCCAGGCTGTATCATGGAGAGCAGTACAGGATGATCAAGACAGGATGTGGTGCTTTCTGGACCTCATTTGGTGACCATGGGAAGGGAAAACCCCAGTGTGGAGCACGAGGGCAGGACTAATGGTTGTTTGGGAAGGAGGAGCCTTCAAACATCACATCTTTCAGCCTAATTAAAAAAAAAAAAAAAGAAATCATTAGCTGAAGATGCCAAAAGATATATGTGGCAGCATGTGTGCATATCCTGGAGTAATGCAGATTGGAAGGAACAAGAACAGCAACAACAACAACAACAACAACAACAACAAAAAGACTAGGTCAAAGAACTGATTGAAACGGTGAATTTCTGTTCAAAACAGTAAACTTCTGCATGAGAATTTTAAAGGAGACAGAGTAAAGGATGAACAACATGTTTGGCAGAATGGATGAGCTCTGGTGGGGGGGACAAGGAACGGGGAATGAGTCTAGACTTGATTGGAAATTTTGTATAAAATGCACAAAGCTTAAATTAAGCATAATTGGCTTAAAATTAAATAAATAAATAAACAAATAAATAAATAAGTGACAAAAAATTTGTTTTGGTTCATCCATATTTTGTTGCCTGGGTTGCTTACAAAACACAGAGGCATATTCTCTGCTTTTGTGAGTTAAATGCAAATATTTCACTTTTCCATGTAATTCAGTCTCCTAAAATGAAAATTCTCACTTTTAGTGGTATATAATGATTTGAAGAATGGTTAGAGAAAAACGTTTTATTTATTTACATAATGCATTTGATGTTACTATTTTATTTTTAATTATAACTTATGGCCTATATTGTTATTAATGAAAACAAATGAGCAATATTAGGTAAAAAAAAAAAAAAAAAAAACAATTGTTTCAAATATTCCTCAAAGTGTGGCTGTGTTGGAGCCTACCTAGCAGGATGATTGTGTAGTAGTTATGTACCATATAAGCTGAGTTTGGTGATGCATACCTGAAATTCCAACACTCTGGAGATGAAAACAGAGAATTGGACGTTCAAAATCATCTTTAGCTACTTATAAGCTAGAAGCTCTCTTGGGATACATGAGAACTTGTGTCAAAAAATAAAACTACAGTGGAGGTCAGTGTTCTCCACATATAGAATATGGGCTTTAAATGATCAAATTTAACATTTATGCAATTAAATGGTACAATTATATTTAAGGCTAGCCATTAAAGTATACTTAGCCAATTTCTTTCTGTTAAGGAAGGATGATATAGACCAATACAATATATATTGTCACTTCTGCTGATAATATAAATTTCAGTAATAAACTTGGTACTACTCATTGATGACTTGTAAATCGCACACACATGCTATTAATTTAGGAGGACGGTGGCTGTCGTTTGTTTGATGACTCTCCAACTTATTTATTTGAGCTAGTCTTTCCCATTGTACCTGGAGACAGGCTGGCAGCCAGGAAACCCCAGTGATCCTCCTGTCTCTATAGTCTACTAGTCCTGGTGCTACAGAGGCCAATGGCCACTTCCATTTCTTTACTTGTGTACTGAAGTGTTAGCTCAGGTTCTTTTTTTTAATTTTTTATGTTTTTTATTATTTTCTTATTCATTTGTAATATGTTTGTATGATGTAACTGTCTGCCTGCCACGTCTGTACACCGTGTCGTGCGGTGCCGCGGAGGTCGAAAGAGGGTGTCCGGAATTCCCCTGAATTGGAGTCTCCTGGAATTGGGAGTTTCAGAGGGTTCTCCTCGGCCGCCATGTGGGTGCTGGGGAGAATCAACCCGGGTCCTCTGTAGCGCGGTCAGCGCTCTTAACCGCTAGGCCATCTCTCCAACCCTAGCTCAGGTTCTTAAACATGCCTCACAGTCATTCTTACTGAGCTCTCCCCCAACCATCTCCCCAATTATATTTTTGACAGTTTTTTTCATAGCTAGATAACAGTATAAGAATATATTACTTGGTGCAAGATTGTGTGACACATGATTTTAAAAAGACGTTACTATAAAAGTGAAAAATTTGGAATCACCAAATTAATCACCTGTTTAAAAACTGGAGTTAGCTGGGCGTGGTGGCACACGCTTTTGTTAATCCATAGCACTTGGGGAGGCAGAGGCAAGGCAGACCTTGTGTAGAATTCAAGGCCAGCTGGTCCTACAGAGTGAGTTAGTTACAGACAGCTGGGCAACAGGGAACCTTGTCTGGAAAAGAATCAAAAAAAAAAAAAAAAAAAAAAAAAAAAAAAAAAAACTGGAGGTGGAAGGCCTCAGATGGTAAGGCTGTGGATGAGCCTAATAACCGAGTTCACTCACAAGGTGGAAAGAGAACAAATGCACTAATCAATTGTGCCACAGTGTCTTATTTCTTATTGGTTGTGAAAACAAGGAGTCATGTCCAAAAAGGATTACCTTTGACCTGGGATATAAACAAAACAAAGCGGGATGTATTACAACAAACTAATTATTGAGCTTTGCCATGGGTGAATTTATATAACAAAAATATAAATTCAATCAAAATAGACCATGATATTACTCTTATAGACAGTCATCAGGAAACATTTTAATGAATACCTCACTATGTACTTTAAACTGAAGATGGTGAAAAAAATTAACTTTTTTTGAATTAGAAAATGGCATCACAGGGTAGAGCATCGACTGCTTTTGCAGGCTGAGGTTCAATTGCTCAGCACCCACATGCACCGCACATGGCGAGCTAAGAACATCTTGGTCGGGTTGGTGGTGGTGCCCCCTTTAATCCCAAGCACTTGAGTTGAAGGCAGGTGGATCTCCTGTTATTTGCAAAGGCCAGCCTGGTCTACAGAGTGAGCTCCAGGTCTGCTGGGAATAAAGGCAGACCCTGTCTCAAAAAAAAAAAAAAAAAAAAAAAAGGAAAATAATCAGCGCAACATGATAGAATATTACTATTTAATTCCTGTGGAAGAGATATTTAAGTTCAATTAGAAAAGTTCAGAGAAGCTTAGACACTTACTGTTTGAAAAGAAAAATTAAACATTGAAATATAAAAATTTGAAAAATAGGTATTATAAAATTACTCTAACAAGAACATATTAAACTGTAGTTCCATTTTAAAAAGAAGTGATTTAACAAAAAGCTGTTATAAACTGAAAGAACTAGTCTTCTGAAAAATGAAGCAAAGGGAAAAATTAGAATATAAATTATTATAACTGAAGGGAGAACCTTGTAGTAGCATCCAAATATTGAATGATTGTATTATACATAAATGACTTTTTCAAATATAATAAAATGATAAAAGATATACTTCTGGGAAACATGTAATAATAAAATACATCTGAAAAGAAGAATATTAACAATTAAGATAAAATAAAATATTTTATTATATCTGGAAACTATCTCCTTGATTAGTATGCAATGATAATTTAGCCCCCAAAGTCTGCATATTGAGTCAACAAAAAGTAAATAGTCATTGGAGAAGCCCAGCACATGCAAATGAGTGAGGCCTACTGGTGTTCTTCTATACATTTTAAAAAAGATTAATTTTGTATATTTATCATATTTGAAAAAACTTTAAGACATCATGTTTCATTTGCCTATGTAAGAAAGCCATTATGTGTTAAAAATTCTCCCACACAATCTGTAACAACCCATGAACTTAATTAAAAGTTGGAGTCTATTAGTGCCAAAGACTTGATGACACATTGTCATGATTAAATCTTCATGTTGTGAGGAAATAGCTTTTCAAATGACCTTTGTAAATGATAGTGAACAAGAGGGCCCCTGAAAAAATGAAACAGTGGAATTAGAGATATTTTAACAGCCTTTAAGCTGTCACTTCAATTTCTCAAATGAATGGTCTAAGCAGTGACAATTCTAAAATCTTTACTGAGATTTATCAATGTTTATTTTGACTTTAACTGCATTGAAGATCTAAAGCAGTGTTATATTTAAGTCTCTTCCCCACTAGAAGGTGAAGGAAAATTGAAAAAGAACAGATGAGTATAATGATACCACAAATGAAATTTCAGCAGAGACTGATAACATATTACATGTCACAAGAGAAAACAGTTGCTGACATTTTTCCACAGTTTTCTACTTGAAATTTCAATAATCTTGGCTCCCCACTCGCAAAAAGGCACCCTTCAAAAGTCTATTACAGATGTAGAGATATCATGCACATCACCTTCCAGAAACTTTTGATGTCTACATCTCCCTATCTTTCAAATAAACTATGTAAGCAAAAGAAGAATCATGAAATGGTCAAACAGGCAAGAGAATTCTCCCCCAAAGTAGCACCATTTATTTGACATATGTTTAACTGCAACACCACTGCAATTGTTTAAACTACTTTCCATGGTTTTAGTTATGCTCCAATAAGAACAGTGAGTTAGATGGAGGAAAACATTTCTGTTTAGTAATTTCTGATTGTCCATGTCATGCCAAATTAATTGATTTAAAACTACTTTGCAATTAATCATCTCAGACACATAAAATCTGTTATAACAACTTCTGTTAAGTTCCAGTCACTATCACTTATATCTAGGAAAAGGAAACTTCGCATGTTATTTTGTTAGTTTCTTGGACCCTAAGTAAATATCTTATGATTATTTTCTAATTAGAAATGTCAGAAGAGGACAGGAAAATTCAAATATTTACTGCAGTATCTTAAGACTTTTGATAATTTATTTGCCAACATGATGTTAATATTCCTCCAATGTGATTACTAGTTATTTGATCCAACACTATTCCAAAGTTTTGAAAGGTATGTGGCAATGAGACTGGCATTTGTATTTGAATGGGATTACTGCTCTTACTCCATTTTATTCCTCCAGCTCTCAAAGTTGCCTCCTTAATTATCTTTTGCAGTTACCTTGGATTCCAAGAATGGAATGTCTGATTGCTAAACATGGTTATAACAAGAGAGCAAGACACTAAATTATAGCAACAATGAGCCTTGTGGAAAAATGGTGTAAAACTTCTCTCTTTCTCCTCTCTCTCTCTCTCTCTCTCTCTCTTTCTCTCTCATATATATATATATATATATATATATATATATATATATATGCATTTAAATCATATATAGTATATAATAATTCTTTGACAGTTGTTTACATGCATATAATACGTTCTGGCCATTATCTCCCCCTGTACTCTTCCATAGTCCTACTATCTTTATCTAAAGCATCCCTTTACTGCAACTCTTTCACTCACGTTTGACATGTATTCATTTTGTTATACCTGGTACAATTCAGTGTTAACCCACTGAACTGTACCAGGTATGTCTGTGTGACCATTAATTTGGATGTATTGGAATTTGGTGGGCTCAGCAATGGATATAGACATGAAAACAATGATTTCTGTCTCTGTCTTCAATATCTGTCAATAACCAATAATACAGCAGTAAATAGGTCCCCATGAGCTCTTCTCCATTGCATGAGGGACATACTTTTATGGGCACACATGAAAGATAAAATCTCCCCATGCTAGGACCCACAAGAGAAATAATCATTTCATGGGAAAAAGACATTTCTGCTGAAATGATGAATGGAGTAACAGCATCTGAAGTTGTTAATACAAAGAAGAAATTTCAAGATGCTTTGAAAAAATAACTGGGAAGAATATTGTCTATTTATAATTACATGAAATGTCAGAAAAGTCAGATTATTGAACGGTTCAAATATTTATTATGAAATCTCTGCCTGGGAATATTAAAATAATGCCAAGTTTAATATTTTTCCATTTAAAGCCTGCGATAGTACATGATTATTTTAAATAGATGGAGATGTGTGAGAGGGTAAGATCTTGCTACTATGTTCCTTCTCTGATAAGTACATTTGTGTTCCACCTTCAAGTTTACAAAACACTCCACACACATTGTTTCTTGTTGCCACATATACTTTAATGTGAATAAGCTTTATGTTCATGGTTTATTTAATGAAACAAAAGATAGAACGTCACACAAGTAAGCAAAGAAAAAATGTGTAACGTTCTCAGATTTGCGTCTGTATCTGAAAGTATCCTGTAATTAAAATATATGTTCTCCTGTTTGAAAATGAGAACACATTTGCTTATCTAGCTATTCATAGCGTTTGTACTTGATGACTAGAATGTAGACAGGGACTTTGAAGGTTTGCAGTGCTTAGAAAGAATTATCTTGAAACAATCATATTATGTAGATATTGATTAAAAATCTATCATTTATTCCTAAGCTTCTCACAAATATTCTCTGTATTTGACGAGTTATACTCACTGTTAGTCTTCATCAACTGCAAAGACAAGTATCGTTGATTAATGGTGAGAGACATACTTGTCTATAATAAAAGAATGCATATTTAAAATACAGAAAGAAATGTTGGTGACAAAAGTTATGTTTTTCTCCGGACTTTATGACTTCCCCAGCAATGTATATTTTGCTATGTTTACTGTACCACACATATATTCCTTCCCATTAAGCATGTCATAATTCCAAGTAAATATCAGTTAATTATTCCTAAGATAAAGGTGCCAATATTGTACCCATTGGCGTCGAGTACGAACATTATGGATAGATGTATAAGCAAACATGTTCTCATTTTCAAACAGGAGAACACATATTGTAATTACAGGACAACTTCAGGCAGAGATTAAAATCTGAGAAAGTTGCACGTTTTCTACTCTGCTTCATTCTATGACCTGTCTAATGGAAATGATTTTTTAATCTATTTTGGAAGAAAGATGGATGAATGACGGTTACTGACTTGATTCCTCCTGCCTTGCTCAGCTCACCTGCCCAGTGGTGGCACTGCTCTTAGTATCCTGGACACTTCTACATAAATTAGCAATTAATAAAATGCTTCATAGACCTGGCTGGATGCCAAGCTAATAGAGGTACTTCTACAGTTGAGGAATTCTCTCTTCCTGGGTTTGTCTAGTTTACAATTAGAGCTAACTATAACATTCTTTCCCTTGTTGAATACATAAACACCACCAGTTAAACTGTCTGATCTCAGAAACTAAACTATTCCTTTTTACATGTACCCAAGATATGATGTTAACATTATAATATAAAACAAAGTCCAACTTTAAAAGATACACAATCTTTAAAAAGTTCAATACTTCAAATATCCAAATATCTTTAAAAAAGTCTTTTACATGTGGGATCCTGCATAATTCAAATTGATTACATATTTTCTTATTACAAGATTTCAGAAGGAACAGGACAGAGTTACAAACAAATCATTTGCAAGCTAAAATATAACAGTGCTAAATACTCAGTTTCTAACATCTTGAACTCACTCAGAAGATCATTCTGGGATTCAAAGCCTTAGGCAGCTCCATTTCTCCACCTCTGCAACACACCTTGTAGAAGTGTATGTTCTTGTATGTTCTGGACAGCTCCACTTCATATGTGCTGCTGTCTTTGGCAGATGGCCCGTTGTCCTGCTATCTCCAAAATGATTTGGTCGACACTGCGACAAATGGTGTGCCTTCACCAATGGCATCTCCTGACCTCTTCAGGGACTCTGACTCGGCCTCCTGGACAAACCCTCAGCTTCTCTACATGACTCCTTTAATCCTGGGTTTTCAGTACAACTGAGGCTGCTTCTTGACATCTTCATCAATGGCCTTGCTTTAATGGATATTGCCT
Organism: Rhizomys pruinosus; assembly: GCA_009823505.1. Taxonomy (NCBI): domain Eukaryota; kingdom Metazoa; phylum Chordata; class Mammalia; order Rodentia; family Spalacidae; genus Rhizomys; species Rhizomys pruinosus. The sequence continues at coordinate 5,009,020 of VZQC01006876.1, forward strand.
CCTTTATGTCCCTATTTGCATATCACTTTTTGTTTTTCATACAAATCCATTTTCAGGCATGTATGGTGTCACATGCCTTTAATCCCATCACTTGGGAGGCAGAGGCAGGAGGATCTCTGTGTGTTCCAGGCCAGCCTGGTCCAGTGAGTTCCAGGATAGCCAGAGCTATGTGGAGACAATCTCAAAAAACAAAAGCAAAAACAAACAAACAAACAAACAAACAACAGTCCATTCTCAGGAATGGAGGTAGAAGTGATGCAAATGTAGTACTCATGCATGAATACTCAGAACAACATCAACAACAAGAAATAGAAATAGAGAGCTGGAGAGATGTTTCAGCAGATAAAAAACATTGGTTGTTCTTCCAAAGGATCTGGGTTCAGATCTCTCTACCTACATGGCAGCTAGGAACTGTCCATAAATACATTTCTAGGGGATCTGATACCTTTTTCTGTTCTCCAGTGACATGCAAACACACTTGTAACCATTCAAGGAAAACTTTTAGACACATAAAATAAAACAAACCAATAAAAGAAAATAGAGGGTGTGTCACTATAAGAAATTTCTCAATTTCTTGTTAATGCATACATTCATATGTAAAAGTGTATTCAATGAAAAGCATAAAAATATAATACTTCACAGTAAAGTTTTACAATGCTGATATTATAGTAAAATTTAATTGTAGCAGGAGTTAGATTATTTGAGGGGAGGGAGAGTGGCTCCATGTTTAAGAAATGTGGATGCTCTTGCAGAGGACCTGAGTTCAGGTACCAGTCCCCACCTAGTAGCTAACAACTGTCCATAATTCCAGGTTTGAGGGAGGATCTGACACATTCTTCTGGCCTCCAAAGTCATTTCACCTCATGGGCTCAATTACATGCATGAAGATAAAAACACTCTTACACATACACCTACACACACACACACACACACACACACACACACACATGCACAAACTGGTGTTGGAGAGATAGCTCAGCAGTTAAAGGTATTGGTTGTTCTTGCAGAAGGCCAGCATTTGAAACCCAGCATTCACATAATAGCTAATAACCAAGTGAAACTGCAGTTTTTGGTGATCCAGTGCTATTTTCTGTCCTGGGGTATCAGATGACAGAAGTGTTCTTACATACCTGCAGGAAATACACCCATATACATAAAATTAAAATAAATAAATAAAATATGTACAATATTTTAAACACATCTCCAAAACAGCCAAACCAAAGTAATACAAACTTAATGGATTTTTTATAAAATATTTTATTGATGTTTCATGTATTTCATACATCATTTGTCAGTCGAATTTAGACACATTTTCTTTTACATATTATCCGCCCCTCCCCAGTTCGTGCATTCTACCATACATGTCTTGTATCTTTTTCTCAGCGTTTTTTTAAAGTTTTTCTCTGCAGAAGTTTATTGTTTGGGCAGAATTTAGCTATTTCAGTCAGTTCTTTGACCCAATCCTTTTGTTGTTTTTCCCTCCCATTTAATACATTTTATTTTATTTTATTTTATTTTTAAATTTTTTTATTGATGCTTTGTGCATTTCATACATCATTTCCAATTCAGTTCAGGCATATTTCCCTTTCCCTTCCCCCCCACTCCCACCCGAACCGAGATCATGCATTCTGCCATAACTGTCCTGCATATTTCTCTCAGTTTTTTTTTCCATTTTTTAGCTATAAGTGATAATCCATGAGTACAAGCATCCTTCATGTAAAACCAATTTGCAGGCTGTTGTGCCAAAACCCCTACAGCCCCACCATCCAGCGTGGGGTGAGGGGTTGTATGTTCAATCAGGTTGATCAAATGAGGGTCCAGACTACATTGCTGTAGTTTCACCATTCACCCCAATCGCAGCCCTTACATTCTACCACGCCCCCTCTTCCGCAGATTATTCCCTGGGCTTAGAAATGGGGCACGGGTGGATGAGAAGCAGAACAGTCCACTCTCTCTGGAGCTGTTGTCTTGGACTCTGGTCAATTCTGGCTGTTTCCTTTCATGGGCTGACAGTTTGTCCAGGAATAACCTTTCGATCCTACTAATGAAGCACAAGCAATTAGATATATAAGTATTTAAACAGCATTAATAGTTATGGTAGGTTACTTTGTTATAGACACATGTGTTTAGATGATATCTTGATCCATGAATTACATTTTTTTCCTGTTAAATATGACAGGGTCTTACTGTGGCTTATGAGATCTCCTAACCTGTAGAGGATGTAAGCTTGTGGCATCAGCCATGGGTTATTCCTCCAAGGAGAGAGCCAATACCAATTAGATTTGGGATATACATGCATAGGCTTGCTGCCTCTGCTGCACAGTATTTCCAGGCAGGTGAGGTGTAGCTGGTGCTGACGGTGGAGTCTTGCTTGACTCAAGGAGACCGTATTTGCTTTATTGGTTTAGTGGCCTTTGGTAACACTCTCTGTGGTTCCAGAGGCCATCTGTACACTTGCATGTTGGTCCTCAATACATCTTCCCATGTTAACGTTAAGGTCTTCAGCAGCAGGGCCTTATCGCCCTCTTCTTGCATGTATCCCATGTTAGAGGCAAGGACCTTTACTTTGTGGGGCCCTTAGATCTCCTGGCCAACATCTCCCTGGTAAATAATCCATTACTGATGTCAGAGCTCCTGTATTGATATTTTTGACTTAGTGCATAGTTGTAAATGCATTTAGTATTATATTTGGTTCTGAACAGAAAAATCCTTTTCACAGTTCTTATGTCTATTAGTCAATTAGAGAAGGCAGTTTACCAGTTTTATACAGACAACCTCTATAATAGTTGTCTCCAATTTACAGTTGGAGAATGACCTCATCATGTCATATTTACTCCTTGTTCTGGGGGGGGTAAGAAGTCTCTCATATCAAAACCTTTGCCTCACCTAGAAATTAAGTTCATTAGGACTCATTATAAATAGTTGTTACATGTAGGGGCCACAGAGGGGTTCGATGTTTAATGGCAATCTGAGGCTTTTCTTCCTTTTGATGTTCAGACGGGTCAACCTTTTCAGTTGCCACTTTCTGGTATATCCTACTCAATGCAAAAGCTGTATCTTTTCTTTCTCAGCCGTTAAGTTGGTTACATTTTGTCCTGTTGGAACCACACAAATCTTTTCCCATAGTTAGTTTTAAGATTTGAGATTGCAAGGTTTTTGACGAGAAGGTTTCATGTCTATCTGTAACCCCCCTTTTTTTAACCCATGAGTCTCCAAAGACAGTTGTATTATATATAACTATAGGTGGAATCAAGGCTCAGATTTCATCAAATTCACCCATGTTGTTTTGGGTGACTGAAATGATTAACTTGGGGAGCAAACTTAATTTTTAGTTAAATCATCTAAGGAAGAGAATGCTACAAGGTGATACTGTACAACAGAGAAACTAGTAGAGAACTTGTATGTGCCAATCCCAGAGTTATTGCTCTAAAAATTTATGTAAAACAAATGTGGACAACAGCGATTTATATCTCCATTTAACTCGGATGCATACCGTTTTTATCAGAGTCTGTAAACCAATGTTGTTTAAATACACATATTTACTTTTACACAGCCACCATGTATCCTGTAGACAGTGTCTAGGCAAAACTGGTATTGTTGAACTCACGTCAATTAACATATGCATTAATCGAATATACACCCGTGTCCCTCACCCACCCTCCCCCCTTCCCAATTCAACCATTTTGGTCTGTTTTCTGATGCTGTCTTTCTATTGTTCTTTGACGTTTTAAAAAAGTATAATTGTGTCGTTCTGAAGAAACCATGATGGGTCTCATGCTCTCTGCTCCCTCTGATTCTCCACTGGGAAGGATTCTAAAAAACTGGTCAGATTTGATCCTTGGAATCTCCTACAGGAACTTCTTAGCTTTCTTTATAAGGAAAGGGAGCATTGCTTGAACTCCTGGAACAGGAACACGGTCCAGCTCTTGCAACATTGACCTGTAACTATTCTTATGAGATTACTCCTTTTGTGGCTGTAATCCCTTTTTTGTTGTTGTTATGGTATTTGCGAGACAAGAAGGTCGTCCACTTTAGTCCCACGCCTGGAGCTTTTGCTCTGTAGACAGGCTAAGCCTTGAAACTCACACGAGATCTGCCCTGCCCTCGCCGTCCCAAGTACTGGAATTAAAGGCGGGCCCAACAACGCCCTGCCTGTGCTATAATTTCAAAAGGCCACTGTGATCCATTACTTCAGGCCTTCACTGGGTCTGTCCCAGTGTCCTTATCTGCTAGTCTATGTGCCTTATCAGTTTTCCTTAGCTGAGTCTCTTCTCCCAACCTCCTCTCTGCTGTGGACCTTTCTGCACATGATCAGGCGTCCAGGCATCTGCACAGTCTCTCCCTTATATAACCCTTGCTCAGCATCCACACAACCACACACACACACACAACACACACACACACACACACAAGTCAAGAAATAGGGTAAAAGCTATCCACTTTCAATGTTTATATTATACTCCATGTCTTTTAAAAAAGTCAGCCATAGGCTGGGTGTGGTGGCGCACGCCTGTAATCCTAGAGCACTCAGAGGCAGAGCAGGCGATTTCTGTGATTTCAATGCCAGCCGGGTCTACAGAGTGAGTTTGCAGGACAGCTGGAGGCTGGCAGGGAGAACATGTCTCAAAAGACCAAAAAGGGGCTGGAGAGATAGGCCTAGCGGTTAAGAGCCCGAATGCTTTGCAAGGACCGGGTTCGATCCCCAGCACCACTAGCGGCTAAGAACCGTCTGTACCGCCAATTCCAGGAGACTCTCTCACTCCAGTTCCAGGGGAATCCGACACCCTCTTCTGACTCCGCGGCATTGCACGGTTCGGGTGCACAGACCTACATGCAGAATACACATCATACACTAACAGTAACCAAAAAAAAAAAAAAAAAAAAAAAAAAATAAATAAATTTTTTTAAAAAGACCCAAATAAATTAAATTTTCTACTAAGGAAAACATTCAGGGCAATGTAATCATATTAAATGTTTCTTTAGATTTTCTTGTTAAGTTCATGTTAGGTTCGCATGTATTGGTTATGTGCTGCTGCCTACCGTATTAGCCCTATGTCCCTACTTATGATTCAATATATTTCCTGTACACCTTTAGACATGTGATGTGATATATTCATAGGACAAAATCTCCCAAAATGATTTAATTCACATTGGACTACAAGTAAACATGAATATATTTGAGCTTAGTCATAATTCACTTTGATTCACAAAATATTAAGAAATGTAAGAAAACATTTATTTTAAATCTATAGCCAAGTTAGTTTCATTTATTATATAAACAATGGCACTACTATGTAATTTAAGTTAGAAGTTTAAAAAATAAAAACCAGCTGGGCATGGTGGTGCACGCCTTTAATCCTAGCACTTGGAAAAGCGAGGCAGGCGGGAATCTCTGTAGTTCAAGGACAGCCCGGTCTTACAGAGTGAGTTCCAGGAGAGCTGGGGCTACAAAGGGAGACCCTGTCCTTGAAAAAAATAATAAAATAAAAATAAAACGCAATGCAGGTGGTATTGGAGCTCACCTTAATCCTAGCATTGGGGGTTACTAAATTGTATAAGAAAGTGAATCTAAAAAAAAAAAAAAAATGAAATTCATAGTGTAAGAGTATAAAAGTTTATAGTGCTATAGCCCAGCTAGTGGTGTGTGGGCTTTAATACCAAGCACTTGGGAGACAGAAGCAGGCAGATCTTCTGAGATCGAGGCCAGCTGATTACAGGGAGGTTTTTGTCTCAAAAACCCAAAATGTTGTAGAGATTATATAAAATATAGGTATATTTAGTGAAGAGTAAGATATGGGCTCCCAGAAATGATTTCTGTAAACGAAATTAGTTTTGTTCTAAAGTTAAGAGCTGTTACAAATAGAGGAAGAGCAGTACAAATTCAGAAAGTTCAATTATAGTATAAGAATTTTATTAGAAGATAGTTTTATTTTTTATTTTATTTGTTTATTATATGTTTAAGGGATTCACAATATAAGAACACAGTTTTTAGATCACATTAACATTGCTCATTTCCATATCTGGGTTACTGGTGCTAGCATCCACAGATGAGGATACCATTTGTCATTTGTGTTCGGGGACTGTGTTACTTCACTCATCATGATATCTTATCTCTCAGCCATTTACCTACAAAGCTCATGATGTTATCTTTCTTAACCACTGCATATAGAAACGCCATTGTGTAGATGTAACACAACAATTTTCTCTATCCACTGACCAGTTGAGAGGGGCAAACTGTGGGTTGGTTCCACTCCTTGCTCTCAGAGACTGCGTTTTTAAGGTATCCCATAGGGTTTTTTTTGTTAATATATTGGCAGTTCCAGTAGTGCTTTATTTCTTTTTTTATCTCTTCCTTGACCCATTCATTATCAGGAGTGGGTTGTTTAGTCCCATGTATTCTGGTAGATAGTAGGGCTTATCCTGGTGTTGAATA
>VZQC01006876.1:5017738-5084306 GCA_009823505.1 Rhizomys pruinosus
CAATACATCTCATACTATAAAATAATAAATAAAATATTTAACATGTATATAAATAAGCAAAATAACAGGGATGGAAAGAGTAGAGATGTGCTTTAGCATCATAAAAACTTGGTGTCCGGGTAATTTAAACATTAAGTGGGCTCAGTATGGACCCATCCAGGTCAATCAACAAATTCAGTTCTCATGAGGAACTTTCTCTATGTCTTTGTAGATTGATTGAGACCAGGGAGGTGAATTGTTGGGCATAGCAGAATCTTCATTACTCCATAGTCATATATAATATCTATCTATATATAATATATCTATATAATATTACCTCGGTTTTTGCTGACTCTAGTTATCCTGTATCCACGTCTGCTTGGGTTATTTATTCGTCAATGTGCTTTTTCTAGTGGGCTATGTGAGGTGGATGTTACTGCCATGATTAATGTAGTATCAGGCCCTCATGAAATCTGAGTTTGTTTTTTGTTTTTTTTTTTTTTGGTTCTTTTCAAGACAGGGTCTCCCTGTAGCCCCAGGTCACAACGCAAGTCACGACAGTGAGGGCTACAGGAGGACTGTCTCGAAAAAGACAAAAAAAAAAAAAAAAAAAAAAGAAAAATAGCACGTTTTTTGCAAATAATTGATATTAAAACACTAAAATGCAGATAAGAGTATAAATGGAAGTAAAATTTCAGAACGAAAACTTCATTTTTTTAAGACCAAATAAATAAAAGCCCAATCTTGGTAAAATTCAAATCATTTGATGCATTGGAGACGATTGTCATGCTTAGAAAATCCACTTCTTGGGACTGGCCTGATACACTAGAATTGGTAATAATGAGTACTCAAATCATCACAGGAATCAGAATATACAAAGTCTATAAAAGCATGCCTGACACTGCGGCGTGGTGGTGCCACACTGCCCCGCACTAATCCCAGCATTCAAGCAGCAGAGCCAGGCAGATCTCTGTGGATTTGAAGACAGCCTGCTCTACAGATAGGGTTCCAGCCCAACCAACTGGGGCCACAGGGCGGACCCTGTCTCAAAAAGGCCAAAAGAAAAAAAAAAAGCATGCCTGTAGGTAGACTTTATAGGAAGTTATATCAAACAACAAGGGTCCTCACTAAGCAGGAACTGGAGGCATCCTATAGTGTGGTGATTAAGACACAGATAGACTTGCACTTTCAGATCCTGAGTCTGTAAAATGGGAGTAATAATGACCCCTTTTAGTAGTGGATATCTTTATGGATGTCTTCAAGGGCACACGAGTATTCCAAGAATAATGACTTTCTCTGTCTCCCTCTCTGTGTAAATGTAGGCTTCCAGTGTCCCTGTTTCTGTATTGGGACTGTGTACCACTGTTAACAGGGAAATGAGTGAGGGCTGGACTCCTAATTTATGTAGGATCAATCAGATGCTCTTTCATAGGAATTTGTGATTTAGTGCATTATTTTTATTACATTTATTTTATTTCAGTGCCGAGGACTCTCATGCATGATACCACCAATCTATACTGCAAGCCCAGAGTCTGAAATTATACCCAACAATTCAATCCAATCTGGTCTGTTTGCTTGATAAAGTGCTGCAAACTGGGGCCAGAGGCTGCATCTGTAGAGAAATGGCACCTATCCATGAAGGGCTAGTTGGCTGAGATTGTATCTGCAGAGAAGGAGAGAAATCACAAAATATAATCATTCACCCATTACCATGTTCCAGCTCTTGGTCGTCTCATCAGTTTTGCCCTCTCATTACGATATCTTGTTCGCTTTTCTTTTTTCTTTGGGTCTTTTTGAGGACAGGGTCTCCCTTTTAGCCTAGCTGCCTGGAAGTAGCTTATGTAGACCAGGCTGGCTTTGAAATATAGAGATCACCTGCCTTGCCTCCCGAGAGCTGGCCATCAAAGGTGTGCGCCACACGCCTGGCTTGGTCTTTTTTTTTTTTTTTTTTTTTTTTGCTTTGTTCCCTTTGTCAAGGCTTCTTATGCTACGTGCTAATCACACTCAACCTGCCATTTTGAACCAAAAGTCCTTGGGACAGTACCGCCATATTATGGTATTTTTAAGTGAATAGAGACCAGTAGAACACAGATAATATCAGTATTCCTGCTACTGGGATTGACAGATTGATACCTTCAATCAAGACATCTGAAGACCGCCCTCTCCCAAGGGCTTGGATGACGATGTCCAGCCCCAGCATTCTGTGACTATAAAAAAACTGGATGTTTAGACTGGGCGGGTTGTGGCCACGCCTTTTACTCCTAGCACTTGGGCAGCCAGAGGCAAGGCAGATCTTTGTGAATTCAAGGCCAGTCGGGTCTACAGAGCCGAGTTTCCAGGACAGCTGGGGCACAGGCGAGAGACCCTGTCGCGAAAAGACAAAAAAAAAATTAATCTGTCTATCTGGTCAGTCATCCTCATTTTAACAGACATTTTTGTCTTTTAATTAATTACATTTTTATTTTATGTATATGAGGTTTTTGCCTGCATTTATGTAAAAATACTACATTGCATGCAATGCTCATGGAGAAAAGAAGAGGGCAATAGATCCACTGGAACTGGAATTATGGATGGTTATTAGCCACTGTGTGGGCGCTATCAGAATGAACCCAGGCCTCTGCAAGTACGGCCATTGCTCTTAAACTCTGAGCCATATCTCGGTCCCCCCATTATTCTTTTTCATTTATTGTCCTTTTAACCTCTTCCTTCTTTTTTCCTTTCTTTTTTTACGTGCACACCCACCACTCCCTCCTTTTTTTCCTTTAAGCATCACCCACCCACAGAATGAGCAGCCATCCTGTCTGTTTATAGTGACTAGATTCCTCTTCTGGGCAGGCTTTACAGTGAATTCTTTTTAATTTTTGGAATTTATTATTTTTATGTGTCTTGAGTTCACTGTCTGCATGTTGGTGGTGCGTCCTGCTGTTGTGCAATTGCTGCGGAGGTCAGAAGAGGGTGTCGGATTCCCCTGCGAACCGTATGTAGTTAAGGACAGTTCTCCGCTGCCAGTGGGTGTTGGAATCAAACCCAGGTCCTCCGTTTGCCTGCATGTATGTAAGTGCACTGTGTCATGCAATGCCTACAGAGGTCAGAAGAGGGCCTTGGATTTCTCCCTGGAACTGGAGTTATGAACAGCTAACTACTGTTAGCTGCCATGTGGGTGCTGGCATTCAAACCCAGGTCTTCTGCAAGAACACCAGCCCCACAAAGCCTATTTCCTAATGTGACTGAAACAAGTTTGCCATGGTCACAGAACATCAAGAAACCCAAGTTATTAAGTCAAACTAAAGAAGCAAAAGATATGGAAATGAGGTTGGAGTGGTGAGCCAGCTCATTAGGGCCTTGAACACATGGGTAAAGATTGGGTTCATATATATATATATATATATATATACTGTTTTTTAGAGAGTGTCTTCTTGTAGTCTCAGCTGGCATGAAATTCACTATGTAGACCACACTAGACTAAATTTCATAGAGATTCATCTGCCTCTACCTCCCCAGTGCTGGAATTAAGTCATGGGCAAACGTGGCTCATTTGAAATACAGATTCTTATCTGATTACTTTAAATTTACCTTTCCTAAATCAAAGTTCACGTGCCTAGAGATTTAGCATCACTTTTCTTTTAGTTTCAGATATTTAAGCCTGTACCCTCAGGAGCTTAATAAAAGCAAATGGTATTAATGCTTCAGATGAGTGCATAAAAGTTCATATTGAAGTAAAAAATCATTTTTCTTTTTCATTTAATCTATGTAGTGTTATAAGAAAATAAGTCAAATAAATGTGTTAATCTTATATAGGCCCATAAAAAGTTTAGGTTTTTGTCTTATTGGATAAAAATCAGACTTTTGTTTCTTCTTTTCAAGTATATTTCAAGAAAAATTGGTTCATAGATATAAATCTAAATAAGATATGAAATTGATATCTTAGATATAATAAAGCACATTTTCAAAAATCATTATTTTCCTTATAGTTCATGTAATTTAAGAAAGAAATCATGGCATTTTATAAACATGTTAAAACATGCAGACTTAATACTTTGACATGACAGGTTTTCCTCCTTAGTCATCTGTTTTGCCATGAAACTCTAGAAAACAATTAAATGAATGAGGTACTCTTTTCAGGACCTGAGCACAGACCAATCAATTGAGAGGACAGCATGTGGGCTGTATCACTGTCTAAATTAGTTTCAGGTCTAATTCAGATGGCAAGAGAATTCTGTCAACAATGTCCCTCTCCAGGCTGATTTTTGTGGCCATCGTAAATTGGTACAGCTGGAGACAGAGTTGCAAGCCAGATCTCTTTGTGGAGAGGGTTGGTGTAACAGGAGGGGAGGTATAAAAGTTTATGTGATTTTGTAATTCATTGTTAGGATACCAGGGGTATTCAAACCACGAACTCTGTAGCCTATGGTAAGATCATCTATAACTGTGTCTCAGTTTCTATTTCTGCTCAGTTAGGAAGGAAGAGCTTATCATGATAAATGAATCCTTGAAAAGAAAGCAACCAGTTCCTAACAATGGGAAGATATGTATTAGCTGAAAAGGATGAGATTATGTTATTAAGAAATATACTTCAGTTAAACAAATTATAGAACAACATTCATTTATTAAGTAGTTTGCATTTAAAAGAACAACAAGAGAGTAGAGTTGAAAAATATAAACATAGTTTACTTGAATTACCCCTGAAGTCTAAGGAAAAGTCAGCAGAGAACAGAAGGCAATGATTCTCGATGATAAGGTAAAAATAAAACTTAATGCAAATGTATTACTAAAGAGAACACGAGCATGCAGTGAAAGTGAAAATAAATAAATAGTTTATTTCTGTATGTGTGTGAATGTACTGTCTGCGTGCAGGTCTGTGCACCCGTGTCGTGCAATGCCGCGGAGGTCAGAAGAGGGTGTCGGATTCCCCTGGAACTGGAGTTCTCCTGGAATTGGAGTTTCAGACGGTTCTCGGCCACCATGTGGGTGCTTGGGATCAAACCCGGGTCCTCTGCAAGAGCGGTCGGCGCTCTTAACCGCTAGGCCATCTCTCCAGCCCCAATAGTGTTGCTTTTCAATACCAGGCCTGATGCAGAGCAGAGTAAAAGGTGTTTCTCCCATATAGACAGAAGCTCCTGAGTATCATTTTCAGTGATTCAGATTATCAGGGTTGAAGCTAACTAAGCCCTTGACATTGCTTTCCTGGAATTCACAGCACTTGTCCTGAAATCAAATGGAAGTAGCTTGAGTTGTTGTGGGATCCATTTTGAACAGGCATAGATCACAGAAGGAGGCTTGACCCTGGGAATTTGTTGGCAAAGAAAAAGGAAAAAACATCCTAGTGAAATTCAAGCAAGTTACAAATTCATCTCTGGATACTCTCCCATTTGTAACACAGCTATAAGAAAATCCTCTCCTATGCAATATTAAACTAATTTATTTCTTTTAGAGATTTGGGGACTCAATATCTGAAATAATTTTCACTACGCTGAAGTTATGCTGTCAGCTGTACTGTTGCTGTTTCCTTCTGGAGGCATTAGAGGAGATTTTTAAATTAATTTAATTAATTTATTTCTTATTTTTATGTCTTTCTAAGGTTTTACTGGCTGCCTACATCATTGGCAAATGGCAACTTCTTTGACCTAGAGTTATACTGCCCTGATTTTTGGTCTTTGTTTTGACTTAAAGCTTCCTAGACATTGGGACACTGTTGTTTCCATTGGTTCCACATTTTTTATGTAGGTTAATCACAAAATTATTGTATCACTCACATGAAGAAAATCTCTAATACCATATAAATTCATTAAAAGAGATCTCAGGGTTTAACATAAAGATATACTGTGGGAGGGATGCATTATTCAAATTCACCATACCTCCACCTACCCAAATAAATTAACACTTTAAATCCAGAAGATGTAATTTTCTATACCAATGTAAGAGAGAACTCTTCATGTTAGAAATCTAGTTAGAGGCTCATATCTTCCATAAAGTTTGTGTAAAGCTCTAAATATTGGTATTGGTAGTGCTGATAATTAGGGCATAATAGAGTAGAATTTGATATTTATGTAATGGTTCAGAAAGAAGTATAGAAAACTAAAATAAAGATACTTAAAAACTAAAGTAAAATTTCATTAAACAAATACAAATTCTAAGCAAAGACAATATTTTTGTATCACAATATTCAAGTATAAATAAAATGAACTTAAAGTAAAATGTTGGTGCAACAATGACTTTATGGCAGTGTCTGGACAAATGGCTTAAACATTTATTAAACTTTTGCCATTTCATACAAAAATTCATAATCAAATTTAAAGCCCTTGTCTCATCCTAAATCCTACACTGAACCTCGTGTATTCTGCCACACATGTTAATGGACTAAAGATATTTAATTAACTTTGAAAACATAAAAAAACATACAGCAAACAATCTCAACCATGTTCTTGTGATATGCGCACCTATCCTTGATTCTTCAGAACACCAATTTGCTGCTCTTTATAACAAGAATTAATGTTAGTATACTTGAAAATTAGAAAGCATAGAAGGCAACACATGTTCATGGAAAACAATGAAGAGTGAGAAGAAGAATTAACATTGTGTATATGGATATTGTGTGAAAGTCCAAGAAAAAAAGGGTATGATTGATAAAATAAGGGAGGGTCCAAATATGTAGATCTCTAGCTGAAGCTGAAAAATTGGTTTTGGATAAAATTATGGGCGAGTCCTCACTAAAGAGCACATGAGATATCTTGAGTTCAGGTCCACTTATAATAAGTTAAAATCAGGCTGTTTATTTACGTATCGCTGTAATCATGGCATGGTAATCCTGAATTTGGGATTCAAAAGTCATTTTAAATTTAGAATTTAAAAAGTGAGGCTAAAAATTTGAATAGAATACAAAAACATATGTAAGGAATGTTACTAAACCTAGGAAACCATGAATGTAAACAATGTAACATATTAAAAATAAAGACTAAATTACAAACCTTCAAAATGTGCCTATATCTATTTAGAATATAATAGAAGAAATCTTGTAGTATCTGAAAACTATAAAAAAATAAAGAATATGAAAGTATAAAGATTAGGTGAGAACATTCATACCTAGTACAGAGCAAAGAAAATCTATGATACATTCAATTAGAAACTAGGAGTTTCATCAAATCAAATAAAACAATGCAAAATAAATAATACATCAAAATAAAATCAATCTTAACATTAATATGCATATTAAAAGGAATTAAAAACAGTAAAAGAAATCCTGGGGCTGAGAGATAGCCTAGTGGTTAAGAACACCAACGCTCTTGCAGAGGAACCGGGTTCGATCCCCAGCACCCACATGGCTGCTAAGAACCGTCTGTAACTCCAATTCCAGGAGAACTCCAGTTCCAGGGGAATCCGAGACCCTCTTCTGACCTCCGTGGCATTGCACAACACGGGTGCACAGACCTGCATGCAGACAGTACATTCATACACATACAAAAATAAATAATAAAAAAAAAACAGTAAAAGAAATCCTAAACGAAAATGACAATACAACACAAGAAGGAAATTTATAGCCCTAAGTGCCCACATTAAAAACAAAACAAAACAAAACAAAAACAGAAAGAGAACAAATAAAGGACCTAACACTGCAGCTAAAAACACTTGAAAGACAACAAATTTTCCCTAAACCCAACAGACAGGAAGAAATAACAAAAATCAGAGCAGAAATCAAATAGAAACAAAGAAAACAATTCAAAAAAGTCAATGAATGTTGGGCCTTACAGGCTCTCCAAAAGCATGGTGTGTTGGAAATCTCTAAGCCTGGCTCAAATCTCCCTGACTGTTCCCCGCCTACTGAATAACTTCAGCATAAGAGTTATGTAAACCACTGTAACCACAATGGTCGCTATGACCACGAATTGAAGAGGGGAGGAAGAAAGAGGGGAGTTCTGATAGGCTCAGAGGTACTTCCCTACTCATGGACAGCTCGCAATCAGTGCCTGTTTCCCATTAAGTTCTATAGAGTAATCATTACATACAGCCTGCATGCTGCCTGGACCCTTTGAGATGATTGGCTGCCCGTTTGGCACCATGGAAACCCCTTTGTGGTTTTTGCCTTTATAACTGCTGTGTTGCCCACAATAAACCACCTACTCCCCCTTTTTGTTTTGTATTGGGGGGGTGGTCAGCATGGCCTCTGTCTTAGGTTGTCTGAGCTCACCTCTACTAGGCTTACCGGTCATCGGGGAGTTAAAGGCGGCTCTTGGCCTAACCTCTGTCTTAGGTTGCCTAGGGGTAGTCAGATCTTACCTGTCATTGGATGCCATGTGTCTTCTCCCCTCCCCCTCTTCACCACACTGTCCCCTGTCTTAGGTTGGCCTCTTTTTGAGGACCCTTACCCATCGTCAGGGCAAAATAGTGGGCAGGGTGTTTCATCAAGGGCCATATCTGGCTCGAGGTGTCATAAGTTGGATTTCCTGGGCCTTGTTTTGTATCAGCCGAGTCAACCTGTTAAAAAGGCAGGGTCCGATGGTGCAAGCAAGTAATACTATTATAAGTGGGCCGGCTAGGGCTGATAAAAGTGTGGTTAACCAGAAGCAGGTGGATCTCTGTGAGTTCAAGACCAGCCTGGTCTACAGAGTGGGTTCCAGGCCAGCTGGGACTACAGGGAAACCCTGTCTTGAAAAAAAAAAAAAAAAAAAAAAAAAAAAGTGTGGTTAACCAAAGCGACTAGTCAAACGATTGGCTGAACCAGCCCTGGTCATAATTTAGTTGCCTATCTTCTATTCCCTTTAGAACCTCATCCAGATATTTTGTAATGATCCCTGAGTGGTCTGCATAAAAGCAGCATTCCTCCCTCAATGCTCTGCAAATTCCCCCTTGTTCAAGGGTTAGGAGATCCAGTCCCCTCCGATTTTGGAGGACTACTAGTGCTAGGGAGTCTAGGGATTTTTTGAAATATCTGAGAGTGGTTTCCACTCTATCGAGGTTGATATCAATCTGCATCCTGAGTTCTTGATATTTAGTATTTACCAGGGCCAGAGAGGCCCCTCCCAGACCAGTTCCCGCTGCCCTGAGCCCCAGAAGGGAAGTGACCACCAGCGCAGTGATGAGTTCCCTCTTTTCCCTGTGGTTCCCTGCCTGGTGGCCATTTCTTCATTAGAATGATATAATACATGGGACATCACTGCCACCATAGCACAGGTATCGTTGCCCTGTTTAAGAACTGCAGTTGCTATGCAGGGCGTGAAGCCTGAGTGTTGACATAGCCAATATATTCCGTGTTCTGAGGGTATTATCCATTCATCATCATCAGTATTGCCAGTAACATTCTGACACCCCTCCCATGGAGAGACTTCTAGGGCAGATGTTACACAAGTGAAATTTGTTCCCCAGAGGGGTAAGGTCAGCCCTGTTCCTTTAATATTTTGTTTTGTATTAGACCATCGGGGGCCCCATCTACATTCTGAGGACGTGTTTTTCTTCATAAAATTTCCAGTATATCCTAGGTTTTCATAGTATGGTGGCTCAGGACTAAGGCACAGCCAGCATGACTCTGTTAACTCAGGCCTGGTCTCATTCAGGGCTTCATAAGCTATCACTACTGCTGCTTCCCAGGGGCTAGTTTTGCTCCTAGCTTTACCCTTGTTGTGTCCTTTTCTTTTTCCTTTACCCTTACATTCTCTCTTGGTGGTGTGAGGTTGGAGGGTGCTATTTACTGTTGGTGGTGGGCTTGTTATAGTTTCTGTTTTGTTGGGGGTTGGGTTTGGGGCATCTGACCCCACCTGAATCTCACTAGCAATGGGATTTACTTGTCTCCTGATGGAGAGCATTACTCCATTATCATAACCATCTTCATATATTCTAAGACCCCATATCATTCCAACTTCCCAGCTCTCTTCCTTTTTTCCCTCGTCAGTGAATGTCACCTGAATGGGGTTACATTGTAAGTTTTCACAATCTTTTCCCTTTATTTTTATCACCTTAATAGGACCTCTATGTTGGATCCAATATCCAGATCCAGTGTTCTCACACCCCCAAGACTTACAATAAAAATCCCCGGCCCACCACAGTCAGATATTTTTTGTGCAGTCCATCTACTCCCAGGAGACAAATATATGGGGTAATTTCGAACCACTTCTCCATGTCCCTTGTATAGGCAGTGGTCAATTTGCCAGTAGTCACTGCCCCAGGTTCCTCGGGCCAGGTCACAAAGGTCAAAGTAAAGTGGTGGCCACCATGTTGATGGTGTTGTGTCTTTCGTAGTGGAATTGAGGACTCATCCGGTTGCAGGGTCACCTATTATTCATGTCACTCTTTGTGGTTGGTGGGCATTAGGGTTCTGTGCCTCCATCACCATTGTTGCCATCCATGTGGCCATTAGCAGTCTCAGGAACCACGCCATCTGTGAACAAAGAAAGACATACTCAAGGGTTTGTAGCCCTTGGATTCAATTATGTTATTATTTACTTTTCTGAGGGGGTCGGTAGGAATTTTAAGTTCCTTGCCGGTATCCAGATTGGTGCTTCTTCCCCAATAGGATATACACATCCAAAGCCTCTCCCCATTGTGGTTAGTTGGTCTGGGCCTTTCCATTGGTGTGTTAAATGGTCTTTCCATTTAACCTTTACTTGGGGGTTAAGGCCTGCATGTCCCCAATGTTTTTGGAACCTAGATTCCGTCATGTCCTTGGAAAAATTTAAAATATTTATGGTGAACAAGGCTTGCACCAACTGCAGGTGGGGCCTTACTCCCCCTTTTTATTTTTGTAATTGTTCTTTGAGACATTGATGGTTTCTTTCTACAATAGCTTGGCCTTGGGGGTTATAAGGAATTCCGGTAGTGTGTTTAATCCCCCATCTTTCAAGAAAGTTTGCAAGGGTCTTAGAGGCAAAGCAAGGCCCATTGTCCATTTTAATCTGACTGGGTAGTCCTAACCTCTAGAAACATTGGAGGAAATGAGACTGGGCATGTTTGGCTCTTTCTCCAGTGTGGGCCATGGCCCAGCAGATTCTAGAATGGGTGTCAATGGACACAAAAACATATTTAAGTTGGCCAAAAGCAGCAAAATGAGTGACATCAGTTTGCCAGAGAGCATTAGGTCATAAGCCTCGAGGATTCACTCCTTGGGGTTGAAGCGGGGGTACCTTAAGGAAAGGCTGGCAAGATTTACACGTTTGAACAATTTTTTTCAATTCTTTTATAGGCATTTGAGGGAACTTTTGGTGTAGACCTCTCCAATTTACATGGGTTAGCTCATGAAATTTTGTAGCTTCCTGAGCTTTTAGAATGTTAGGCCCCGAGGCCAGCTGATCTGCCAGGGAGTTGCCCATAGATAAGAAACCAGGAAAGCCAGAGTGTCCCCTAAGGTGTTGAAGGTATATTGGGGCAGTCCTTCCTTCTAAAAGGGCCTTAAGCTCTACCATAAGAGGGGAGATTGGGTTACTGTCAAGCCTAATGTGGGCCTGTGGTAAATGGGGTAGAAAGTTGGCAATGTATAAACTGGCAGTGAAGAGGTTGCAGGACTCCTGAATGTCCTATAGTACCATTATGACTGCTAATAATTCCTTATATTGGGCAGATCCTTGGCTTGGCTGGACTCTTTGGCTGGTTGGGTTAGAACTGTTCTCTCTAAAAGCCACATAGGCTGAGCCGGCTTTCCCTCTTTCAGTGAAAATGCATGGTGCATGTGGTATGGGTTCTTTTATAAACAGAGAGGGCATTTTAAGCTGCAGGGGGAATTTTTGCAGGAAGGCTGCTCACCTAGAAGGTCCGAAATGACAATCCAATTTTCCCATGAAGCCTTCTAAGGAAATAGCCAGGCGTGAATGGTTGCAAGCTAGCCATTCAACATCTGTCAGTCTGTACAGGAGGATGATGTCATGAGGGTCTATCCTATAGTGTCTCTATGCCTGAGTTCTTCCCCTTATAATAGCATCCACCAGCTGGTCTATTTGGGAATATACTCGAGGTGTACCAGCCATGGATGTATGTATACATTCCAAAGGGGCCCCCTCCTGGGTGATGACTGCTGTGGCCATGTTCTGTCCTGTAAGGACCCAAAGGGACAGAGGGCATTCCGCAGAATACTTTCTCAGAGAACAGTGATATAAAGCATTTTGAAAAGCCTCGAGAATTTTTTGGTGTTCTGGGGTGAGGGAGATTTCCTCCTGAGGACTCTTGTCTCTTAATAGGGTAAATAATGGCATTAAGGTTTCTGTGGGGATGGCTACCCAGAGTTGAAGCCAATTGATTTCGCCAAGTAAGCTTTGGAGTTGTGTTAGAGTGAGCCAGTTAAGTATTTTTATGTTAAGTTTTATGGGACTAAGTTGGGAGAAAGAGAGATGGGTACCCAACACCTTGAAGGGAGGAACTCGTTGAATTTTCTCAGGTGCTACCATGAACCCTCCTTTAATCAATGTATGTGATATTGTAACCAGAAATCCTGGCAATTTATGAGGGTCCCGGTGGCTGATGATCAGATCATCCATGTAGAGGTACACTAAGGAGTCCGCTTGCGACAGCATGAGGGCCAGGAAGATGGTATGATATTGCTGACAAAATGCTGCGCTATTGGCCATTCCCTGTGACAGCACCACCCATTGATATCGGTAGTCTGGTTGGGAGTAGTTGAGAGACGGCACCGAGAAAGCGAATTTAGCGCAACCCTCAGGGTGCAGGGGAATGGAAAAAAAAAAAAAACTTTCAGATCAATTACAGCTTAGAGAAATCCATAGGGATCGCAGGGATCCAGGGCATGCCTTGCTAAGGGGTCCCAACCAATTACATTCTGTCATTTACCTTCCTCAAATCTCAGAGCATGCGCCATGCTCCTGAAGCCTTGCAATTGACAAAGACAGATGTATTCCAGGGACTCATAGTAGGGCGGATGTGCCCGAGTTTTAATTGTTCATCCGTTAACTGGTGTAGGGCCTCAAGTTTTTGTTGTGTTGGTGGCCACTGCTCCACCCAGATGGGTTTTCCCGGTTTCCATAGTACGGGAGGAACCCGGAGAGCAGTGGGCCCTATGATTGGGGGTAAATTTTTACTTGTCCTTGCTTCTAGGTGTGGTCATGAGGGGGGTCGATTAAGGGATCTTCAAAGAAAATTTATGATCAGTGGTTAACACTGCGTCCATTTGTCCCAACAAATCTTGACCTAACAGATTAGCTGTGAGGCCTTGGGCTACCAACGGCCTAATTTTTCCCTGGTCCCCGTCTGGGCCCATCCATTTCAGGAGGGTGGAGGTTTCCTCAGTGCGAGAGTTTCCACACCCCCCAGACCAGTGGGCCAGGAACCAAGGGCCAGGTCACTGGGACTTCCTCCTTTCTCAGGAGGGTCCTATCATCCCCCATGTTGATGAGGCATTGAAACTTAACACCTCCAACGACTATAGACATTTGGGGGCACAACTGCTCATAGAGTGGTGCCATCCAGTGAGTTCTTATTGGGGCCCTCATTCCCCTTGGGGGACAACAACCTCCTTGTGATGACAGGGCTGGAGGCTGCCACTGGCCTAATTTAAAGGCCTGCCCTCAATGTCGAATTTTGACCTACAGTCCTTTTTCCAGTATAATCCTTTTCAACAACTGGGGCACGGGGTGCAAGGTGGGGGTCAGTCCTTCGCTTCCCTCTTGCCCTCCCCAGGGGTTCCAGAGGGACAATCACGCTCAAAGTGCCCAGGCTGCCCAAAGCCGAAGCAAAGTCGGCTACGCTCTGGAGCCCCGCTCACCTTGGTGGCTCCTAGAGCTTGGGTAATTGCAGCAGTGAGAAATGAAGTTTGAGCCTGAATTGCCTGTGTGAGGGCGTGTGCTTTATGGCTTTGGGTTCCTATGTCTTGGGTTGCTATCACCCATGAGCTTATAGATCTGTCCTTTAATTCTGCACAGGCTAGATGGTGGTCACCATTTATCCCCTCCCAGACTGTTATCCTAATAAATTGGTCTAGGAGTTCCTTGGGGGGGAGCTTGTGCTCCATGCTTTTTTCAACTCTATCGATAAACTCAGGAAGGGTCTCATGCGCCTTTTGTCTCATGCCTGCCATAAGGCTCTCTAATGGCCCAGTGTTAAGCTTGTTCCATGCATCCAGGCCGCACTGTCGGACCTGGTCCCTGTAGAGGACTGGTAATGCTGCCTGATGGGTCCCTGTGGTAAACCCGTCCCCTGTGCCAGCCAACATCCCAAAGGTGATAGGGATGGGGGGTTGCCTGAGCACTTGCCTCCCCCCGCAGACGACACTCCTCTTGGAACAAAGCCGACCATTTGATGAATAGTGGGCTAGGGAACACTGCCCTTGACAGATTTACCCAGTCTTTGATAACACACAGTTGGTACGCAATGGAGCAGCGTTAATGCCCAGGGTGAATTGGGGCCATCTTCGGCCATCACTTTTTTAAGTTCCTTAAGATCTTTAGCCTCCCAGGGATGCCAATCCAGGGGCCGGTTACCCCCGGGTGCGAGGTTCACTGGGAAGGTACAGAATGGAGGCTCACTAGGTTGGGACAGGGCCCCCAGACTCAGCGTGAGGCAAGGCGTGTCAGCTCGGAGTTCCGCCATAAGGGCTGTATAGGGTCCCTCAGGGCTTAGTCTCTTGGCCTGCTTTTAAGGGGGTGGTCTCTCTGTGCCCAAATCCCCCGAAGCCTTTCTCTTTTCAATGAATTTATCCCATTCCTTTTCTCCCTCCACTTCAGAGTCTGCCACCTCCCCTGTGTTATCTCGTGTGGTGAGGGGGGCGGAGGGGGGAGGGGGACTTGGGATGGAAAGAAGCTTTCGAAGCTGTAATGATAGGGTAGAAGCCTAAGGGGGGATCATTTCCAAAATGCCTCTCTCTCTTTTGCCAGTTTCTCCACTCTAGCCCAAGTGTGCCAGGAAAAGAGGTTGGCTCCATAATCCAGGGAACCAGGGAAACGATCATCTCCCAAGTATTAAGGGCATTGGTTTCAGTTAGTTCAAGCCCACAAGACTGCGGCATAAGGTGCAAAGCCTTCAGGGCCAGCTCTTTCTTAGCTGAAGTTGAATTACCCATCTCAGGGTCTCACCTGTCCCGGACTTCTGATTGCCTCAATCAGCATGGTGATCCTCCTTCGAGCCCCACATTGGGCACCAAGGTGTGGGGGCTTCGGATTGCACCAGGGGGTCTTAGCCAGTCTTGGGCCCGAAGGACCGGCTGGATCAAGGAGGGTCAGGTGCGTCCGCCTGCCCATTCCCCAGCCTCCCTGTCCCTGGAGACAATCATACGCAGTGGGGAGCCAAGTCAAGCAAAGTCTCGTTTATTGTGGGCAACACAGTAGTTATAAAGGCAAAAACCACAAAGGGGGTTTCCATGGTGCCAAATGGGCAGCCAATCGTCTCAAAGGGCTCAGGCAGCACACAGGCTGTATGTAATGATTGCTCCATAGAACTTAATGGGAAACAGGCACTGATAGTGAGCTGTCCACGAGTAGGGAAGTACCTCTGATCCTATCAGAACTCCCTTCTTTTTTCCTCCCCTCTACAGTTCGTGGTCATAGCGACTGTTGTGGTTACAGTGGTTTACATAACTCTTATGCTGAAGTTATTCAGTAGGCGGGGGACAGTCAGCGAGATTCAAGCCAGGCTTAGAGATTTCCAACAGGCCATGGTTTTGGAGAGCCTGTAAGGCCCAACAAATGAATCAAAAAGCTGATTCTTTGAAAAGATAAAATAGACAGACTTCTAGCCCAGTTAACCAAAAGAAAGAAAGAGCAACTCCAAATCAATAACATTTGTGATGAAAGGGGAAACATCACAACAGATAAAGAAAAAAGACAATCATACGAGAATATTTCAAAAACCTATACTCTACTAAATTTGAATACCTAAGAGAAATGGATGAATATCTGAAATCCTGGAATTCGTCAAAGCATAACCAAGAAGAGATTGACAGCTTAATCAGACACATAATACTTGACAGGCCTAGATGGTTTCACAGCAGAATTCTATAAAACATTTAAAGATGACTTACAATTACTACTCAAATTTTTCAGAAGGATACAGACAGAGGGAAATATCACAAATTCCTTCAATGAAGCCTGCATCACTCTAATACCAAAACCAGGCAAAGACACAAACAAGAAAGAAAACTATAGATTCATATCATTAATGAACACAGATGCAAAAATTCTCAACAAAATACTTGCAAATCACATAAAGACCCTCATCCAAAAGATCATCCATCATGACCATGTTGGATTCATACCAGAGATGCAGGGATGGTTCAACATATGTAAATCAATAAACATCATAAAACACATAAGTGGACTTAAAGACAAAAACCACACAATCATCCTAATTGATGCAGAAAAAGCTTTTGACAAAATGCAACATCCCTTCATGCTTAAAGTCTTAGAGGGAATTGGACTGGAGGGATCATTCCTCAATGTAATCAAAGCCATGTACAAGAAACCCACAGCCAGCATCATCCTAAATGGAGAAAAGTTGGAAGCATACCCCTTAAAGGAAGGAATATGGCAAGGCTGTCCACTATCGCCACTCCTCTTCAACATAGTGCTTGAAATGCTTGCTAGGGCAATAAGGTGAGAAAGCAAAATTAAAGGAGTACTAATTTGAAAAGAGGAAGTAAAACTATCCCTTTTTGCAGATGATATGATAGTTTACTTAAGGGATGGTAAAAACTCCACCAGAAAATGCTTAGAAACAATCAAAAGTTTCAATAAAGTGGTGAGATACAAAATAAACCTAGAAAAAATATCAGTAGCCTTCCTTTACACCAACAATAAGCAAATGGAGAAGGAATATAAGGAGACCTTCCCAATCACAATAGCCTCAAAATAAAACAATACATAGAAATAAACCTAACCAAAGACACCAAGGCCTCTACAACATAAAATTTCAAAACCCTGAAGAAGGTAATTGAAAATGACATCAAAACATGGAAAGACCTCCCATGCTCATGGATTGGAAAAATTAATATAGTAAAAATGTCCATTCTACCCAAATTAATATACAGATTTAGTACAATCCCAATCAAAATCTCCATAGGCTTTTTCATAGAATTGGAAAAAAATCCTTAAATTCATATGGAAAAACAAAAGACTCAGAATATCTAAAGCAACCCTGAGTGAAAAGTGCAATACTGGGAGGATTACATTACCAGACTTCAAGCTATATTACAGGGCTATAGTCATAAAGACAGCCTGGTACTGGCAAAAAAAAAAAAATCAGAACCATTGACTAATGCAACAAAATTGAAGATCCAAACTTGAGCTCATATAACTTCAGCCACTTCATATTTGACAAAGGGGCCAAAAAAGCTCAAGGGAGGAAAGACTTCATCTTCAGCAAATGGTGTTGGCAAAACTGGATCACCATTTGTAGAACAAAATTAAACCCTTACATCTCACCTTGTACCAAAATAAACTCCAAGTGGATCAAAGATCTCAACGTAGAACTGAAACCCTGAAAGTGATAGAAGAAAAATTTGGCAGCAACCTACAAGACATAGGTGCAGGAAAAGACTTTCTAAATCAAGCAGTAGCTGCACAGGAAATAAGGATAACAGATGACAAGTGGGACCTCATCAAACTCAAAAGCTTTTGTACATCTAATGAAACAATCAAGGAAGTCAAGAGGAAACCCACAAAGTGGGAGGAAATCTTCACCAATGATACATCTGACAGAGGAATAACATACAGAATATATAAGCTACTTAAACAGCAAAGAAGTAAGAAAAAAAATGACCTACTCAAAAGATGGAGTAAAGAGCTGAACAGAGACTTCACCAGTAAGGAAGTAAAGATGGCTGAGAAACATCTTAAAAAGTGTTCATCATCATTAATAATTAAGGAAATGCAAATTAAAACTACACTAAGGTATCATCTCATTCCAATAATACTAGCCAAGATCAAGAAAACAAAAGACACCAAATGCTGGAGAGGTTGTGGGCAAAGGGGAACACTCATCCACTCCTGGCGGGAATGTAAAATGGTACAACCACTGTGGAAAGCAGGGTGTAGAACCCTTAAAAAACTCAAAATGAGCCTACCACCTGAACCCAGCCATACCACTCCTGGATATATACCCACAAGACTCATCTTACCACAAAGACACATGCATGGCTATATTTTTGCAGCTCTCTTCACAATAGCAAAGAGCTGGAACCAACTCAAATGCCCCTCAACTGATGACTGGATAACAAAAATGTGGTACATCTACACAGTGGAGTTCTCTGCAGCAGTGTGGAAAGATGACATGAGTTTTGCTGGTAAAAGAATGGAACTCGAAGCAATTATACTAAGTAAAGTAACACAGTCCCAGAAAAAAAACCAAAACCAAAAAAAAAAAAAAAAAATGAATCATTTCCTTCATTTGTGGATGCTAACACCAAATCCCCAGTTGGCAGGCAAACTGAGAAATTTTAATATTATATTTCATTATATCTGAAAGCAACTGTGCTACTCCAGTGTGAATCTCTAAATGGGCTCTAGAATTGTCCTACCACTTATATTCACACATTGTAGTTACCATATGTGGATGGAAGATATGTAGTCATATTCTAAAAAGAAAAAAAAAAAAAAAGAATGTTTGCTGGGTGTAGTGGTGCACACCTTTAATCCTAGCACTTTGTGAGTTCAAGGCCAGCCTGGTCTACCGAGTGGGTTCCAGGACAGCTGGGGCTACAGGGAGACCCTGTCTCGAAAAGACCAAAAAAAAAAAACAGTATTTAAAGTTACATGTTTTTATACCTGCATGCAAATTTACTGGTAAAATGTGAATCTCTAAATATGTTGAGTTTATTTTCAGAATTTGTAATTTTGACTTATGTGTGGAGTGTATATATGCATATTTTGGAATAATATTAAATAAATATATTTAAAAAGATTATCTAAAATATTACAACTATACTAAAATAAAAAATAAAATAAAATAAACTCTTTACTGTCATTTGAATTATAATTAAGTGATCAGTACTAGAAGGAGGTTTAATTGAAAATGTAGGGATTTTTTTCTGGGGACTTTCATTCACAGTTCTACCTTTTGGCTACAAAATTTGTGTATGTGGAGAACACATGTTACCATTATTATTTTGCTTTTTTTGATGTTTTGTGTATTTCAGACATCATTTCTCAGTTCAGTTTGGACATATTCTCTTTTCCCTTCCCCCAACCCCACCCAAGATCATTCACACTGCCATAATTATCCTGCATCTTTCTCTCAGTCCTTTTTTAATGTTTAGGAATTGACATTTTCCTCCTTTAATTGTATATTACTATAAAATAAGTACATATACTTTCCACTCATATACAGTAATTACAGGGTTTGACAGTAAGTGGTGGATAGATTCTAGAGACTGTTAAGAGATTTACAACAACATAGTTGCTTTCAGATAAACAGAAATATAACAATAATTTTCAGCTTCCCTTTGAACAGGGATTTGGTGTTAGCATCTACAAATGATGGAGACCATTCACTGCTTGTTTTTCTGGGACTGTGTTACTTCACTTATCATATGTCTTTGAATTCCTCGACTTACCTGCAAAGTTCATGCTGTCATCTTTCTTTACTGCTGAGTAGTACTCCATTGTGTAGATGTACCACATTTTTGTCATCCAATCAGTTGAGGGGCATTTGGATTGTTTCCAGCTCTTCTCTATTGTGAAGAGAGCTGCAATAAACATGGATGTGCATATATCTTTCAGGTAGGATGAGTCTTGTGGGTGTATACTCAGGAGTGGTATGGCTGGGTCAGGCGGTACGCCCATTTTGAGTCTTTAGAGGGTTCTCCACACTGCTTTCCATAGTGGTTGTGCAAGCTTACATTCCCATCAGCAGTGGATGAGTGCTCCACTTTCCCCACCACCTCTCCAGCATTTGGTGGCTTTTGTTTTACCCTGATCTTAGCCAGTCATATTGTAGCGAGATGATATCTGAAAGTGGTTTTATTTTGCATTTCTCTATTATTAATGACGTGGAACACTTTTTAAGATGTTTCTCAGTCATCTTCTTCACTGGTGAAGACTCTGTTCAGCTCTTCACTCCATCTTTTGAGTAGGTTATTTGTTTTCTTCTTTGTTTTTTGAGTAGTCTGTATATTCTATATACTCTTGATGTCAATGCTCTGTCAGATGAATCAGTAGTGAAGATTTCCTCCCAGACTGTGGGTTTTCTCTTCATTTCCTTGATTGTTTCTTTCACTGTACAGAAGCTTTTGAGTTTGATGAAGTCTGATTTGTCAACTGTTGACCTTATTTCCTGTGCAGCTTCTTTCTGATTTAGAAAGTAGTTTCCTACACCTATGTCTTTTAGATTGTTACCAACTTTTTCTTCTATCATTTTCAGGGTTTCAGGTTTTAGGTTGAGATCTTTGATCCACTTGGAGCTTATTTTTGTACAGGGTGGGAGGTAGGGGTTTAATTTTGTTCTTTTACAAATGGTAATCCAGTTTTGCCAGCACCATTTGCTGAAGATGCTATCCTTCCTCCAGTGAGGTTGTTTTTTCCCCTTTGTCAAATATGAGGTGGCTGAAATTATATGAGCTTCAATTTTGATCTATCGGTCAATGGTTCTGTTTTTGTGCCTGTACCAGGCTGTCTATATGACTATGGCCCTGTAATATAGCTTGAAGTCTGGTAGAGCAATTCTCCCTGTATTTCAATTTTCACTCAGGGTTGCTTTAGCTATTTAGGGTCTTTTGTTTTTCCATATGAATTTAAGGATTTTTTTCCAAGTCTGTGAAGAAGCTCATGGGGATTTTGATTGGAATTGCATTGAATCTGTATATCAATTTGGGTAAAATGGACATTTTTACCATATTAATTTTTTCCAATCCATGAGCATAGGAGATCTTTCTATACTTTGATGTTATTTTCAATTTCCTTCTTCAGGAATTTAAAAAATTTTGTTATAGAGATCTTTGGTATCTTTGGTCATTTTTTTCCCAGCTATTTTATTATATTTGAGGCTATTGTGAGTGGGAAGTTCTTCTTATATTCCTTCTCCACTTGTTTATTGTTGGTGTAAAGAAAGGCAATTGATTTTTCCTGGTTAATTTTGTATCCGCCACTTTACTGAAACTCTTAATCTTTTCTAGAATTTTTCTGGTGGAGTTTTTAGCATCTGTTGAGTAACTACTCTTTTAGAGGATAGTTTAACTTCTTCTTATCTGATTACTACTCCTTTAATTTCCTTCTCTTGTCTTATTGCCCTACCAAGCATTTCAAGCACTATGTTAAAGAGGAGTGGTGATAAGGGGCGGCCTTTCTGGGTTCCCGCTTTTAAGGGAAATGATTCCAATTTTTCTACATTTAGGATGATGTTGGCAGTGGGTTTGCTATATACGGCTTTGATCATGTTGAGGAATGTTCTCTTCAGTCTGATTCCCTCTAGGACTTTAAACATGAAGGGATGCTGGATCTTGTCAAAGGCTTTTTCTGCATAAATTGAGATGATCGTGTGGTTTTTGTCTTTCAGTCCATTTATGTGTTTTATGATATTTGTGATCTTTTTGATGTGGGTCCGTATGTGATTTGTAAGTATTTTGTTGAGAATTTTTGTATCTATGTTCATTAATGAAATGGGTCTATATATTTCTTTTTGGTTGTATCTTTGCCTGTTTTTGGTATTAGGGTGATGCTGGCTTCATAGAAAGAATATGAGAGATTTCCCTCTGTTTGTATCCTTCTGAACAGATTGAGTAGCAATGGTTATAGGACCTCTTTAAATGTTTTATAAAATTCTGCTCTGAATCCATCTGGGCCCTGGATTTTTTTAGTTGGGAGGATTTTTTATTACATCTTCAATTTCCTCAAATATGGGTCTGCTTAAACTGTCAATGTCTTCTTGCGTAAGCTTTGTTGGTTCCCAGGATTTCAAATATTCATCGATTTCTCTTAGGTTTTCAAATTTAGTGGAATATAGGCTTTTTAAATTTCCTCATATGGTTGTCTGGATCTTTTCATTTTCTGTTGTGATGTTTCCCTTTTCAGCATGAATACTATTGATTTGGAGTTGCTCTTTCTTTCTTTTGGATAACTGAGCTAGAGGTCTGTGTATTTTGTTTATCTTTTCAAAGAACCAGTTTTTGGATTCATTGATTCTATGTACTGTTTACTTTGTTTCTATTTAATTAATTTCTACTCTGATTTTTGTGATTTCTTCCTGTCTTTTGGGTTTAGGATTCATTTGTTGTTGTGCTTCAAGTGTTTTTAGCTCCAGTGTTAGATCGTTTATTTGTTCCCTTTCTGTTTTGTTTTTGTTTTTTTTTTTTTAATGTGGGAACTTAGGGCTGTAAATTTCCCTCTCAAGACTGCTTTTAAAGTATCCCACAAGTTTTTTTGTGTGTTGTATTATCTTTTTTGTTCAGTTCAATGAATTATTTTGTTTCACTCTTTATTTCTTCCCTGAACCATTCATTATTCAGGATGGTGTTGTTTTGTCTCCATGTGTTCTTTTTTTTTTTTTAATTTTATTTATTTCTGTATGTGTATGAATGTATTGTCTGCATGCAGGTTTGTGCACCCGTGTCGTGCAATGCCGCGGAGGTCAGAAGAGGGTGTCGGATTCCCCTGGAACTGGAGTTCTCCTGGAATTGGAGTTTCAGACGGTTCTCGGCCGCCATGTTGGTGCTGGGGATCGAACCCGGGTCCTCTGTAAGAGCGGTCGGCGCTCTTAACCGCTAGGCCATCTCTCCAGCCCCTCCATGTGTTCTTGTAGCTAGTTGGGCTTATTCTGGTGTTCATATTGAACTTCAATGCACTGTTGTCTGATATAATGCATGGAATAATTTCATTCCTTTTGTATCTGTTGAGATTTCTTTTGTGTCCCAATATGTGGTCGATTTTGGAGAATGTTCCATGAGGTACTGAGTAGCAAGTATATTCCTTGGTGTTTGGGTGGAATATTCTGTAGAGGTCTGGGAGGTCCATTTGGTGTATTGTATTATTCAGTTCTGATGTCTCTATGTTTAATTTTGTCCTGTTGATCTATTCCAGGGCCTCAGTGGGGTGTTGGAAGTCTCCTACTATTTTTCTGTTAGGATTAATCTGTTTCCTGAGTTCCTGCACATTTGTGTTTATAAAGTTAGGTGCACCAGAGTTTTGTCTATAGACATTTAGGATTGTTTAGTCTTCATAGTTAATTTTTCCTTTGACAAGGATGTTATGGCCCTCTTCGTCTCTTCTGATTAGTTTTACTTTGAGATCTATTATGTCTGATATTTGAATAGCCACTCTTGCTTGTTTCTTGGTACCATTTACACTTGGAATATTTTTCCATCCTTTCACTCTAAGGTGATGTCTATCTTTGAGGGTGAGATGGGTTTCTTGTAGACAGCATATAGAAGGATTCTGTTTCCTAATCCATTCTCCCAGTCTATGTCTTTTGATTGGGGAGTTTAGACCATTAATCAAAGAGTGGCTTTCATTAATATAATACAAAATAGATCTCAAAGTAAAACTATCAGACGAGACGCGGAAGAGAGGCCAATAACATCTTGTCAAAAGGAAAAATTAACTATGAAGAACTAAACAATCCTAAATGTCTATAGACAAAACTCTGGTGCACCTAACTTTAATAACAACAAATTGCAGCAGGAACTCAGGAAACAGATTTAATCCTAAAAACAGAAAAATAGTAGGAGACTTCCAACACCCACTGGAGGCCCTGGAAAGAATCACAACAGGAACAAAATATAAACATAGGAAGACATCAGAAAACTGAATAATAGAATTTAACAGCCGAAATGGACCTTCCACAGATCGACAGAAGATATTACAATACACCACAAAAACACGACAAGGATGCATATCTTGACCTGCTAATCCTAACAGATCACTCATTTTATATCATAGGGAAACATTCGTTCACAAAAAATCTGACACAATGATTGGGATTCAGGGCACAAAAGAAAATCTCAATGACGTATGATAGAAAAAAAAATGAAACAGTCTACTTCATCGTCAGTTATAGTCAGTAACAACAGTTACTTGAACGTTCAATATGGAACACGATAATAAAAGCCCAACTAGCTACAGAACACATGGAGGGCTGAGAGAGTATGGCCTAGCGGTTAAGAAGCGCCGGACCGTTAGATCTTACAAGAGGACCCGGGTTCGATCCCCAGCACCACACATGGCGGCCGAGAACCGTTCTGAAACTCCAATTCCAGGAGAACTCCAGTTCTAGGGGAATCCGACCACCCTCTTCTGACCTCCGCGGCATTAGCACGACACGGGTGCACAAACCTGCATGCAGACCAATACATTCATCACATACAGAAATAAATAAAATTAAAAAAAAAAAAAAGAACACATGGAGAGACAACAACACCATCCTGAATAATGAATGTTCAGGGAAGAAATAAAGAGTGAAACAAAAATAATTGTCATTGGAACTGAACAAAAAAAGATAATACACACACAAAAAAAACTTGTGGGGATACTTTAAAAGCAGTCCTGAGAGGAAATTTACAGCCCTAAGTTCCCACATTTAAAAAAAAAAAAACAGCAAAACAAAACAGAAAGGGAACAAATAAACGATCTAACACTGGAGCTAAAAACACTTGAAGCACAAACAAATCATGAATCCTAAACCAAAAGACAGGAAGAAAATCACAACAAAATCAGAGTAGAAATTAATTTAAATAGAAACAAATAAACGTACATAGAATCAATGAATCCTCAAAAACTGGTTCTTTGAACAAAGATAAAACAAAAATACACAGACCTCTAGCTTATATTCATAAAAGAAAGAGAGAGCAACTCTTAAATAATAGTATTCATGCTATGAAAAGGGAAACATCACAACAGAAAAAAAGATACAGACAACCATATGAGGAAGATTTCAAAAAGCACTTATATTCACTAAATTTGAAAAACCTAAAAGAGGAAAACTCAATGAATATTTGAAATCCTGGGAAACCAACAAAGCTTAACAAGAAAGAATGACAGTTTATAAGCAGACCCATATTATGAAGGAAATTGAAAGATGTAAATAAAAAAATATCCCAACTAAAAAAAATCCAGAGGCCAAGATGGATTCAAGAGACAGACATTTTTAAAACATTTAAAGAGTGTCCTATAACCATTGCTACTCAAATCTGTTCAGAAAAGGAATACAAACAGAGGGAAATCTCTATATTCTTTCTATGAAGCCAGCATCACCACTAAAATAAGACCAAAAACAGGCAAAGATACACCTAAAAAGAAATATATAGACCCATTTCATTTAATGAACATAAGATAAAAAAATTTCTCAACAAAAATTACTTACAAAATCACATACGGACCCACATCAAAAAGGATCACGACTATCATTAAAACACATAAATGGACTGAGAAAGAATAAAACCACACACCGATCATTCTTCAATTTGCAGAAAAAGCCTTTGACAAGATCCAGCATCCTTCATGTTTAAAGTCCTAGAGGGAATCAGACTGAAGGAACATTCCTAACATGCTCAACAGCATAATAGCAAACCCACTGCCAACATCATCCTAAATGTAGAAACATTGGAATCTTTCCTTAAAGCGGTAACCCAAAAGGTCCGCACCTTATACACCATCCTCTATTAAACACGCATAATTGTGCTTGAAAATGCTTTGGTAGATGAACTGACGGGTTGGTAGGGCATATAGAGACAAGAGAAGGTTAAAATAAAGGAGTAGTAAATATCCAGATAAGAAGAAGTTAAACTATCCTCTAAAAGAGTGTTACTCAACAGATGCTAAAAACTCCACCAGAAAAAATTCTAAGGAAAAGATTAAGAGTTTCAGTAAAAGTGGCGGATACAAAAATAAACCTAGAAAAAAATTGCCTTTCTTTACCTTCAACAATAAACAAGTGCGGAAGGAATATAAGAAGAACTTCCACTCACAATAGCCTCAAATATAATAAAATAGCTGGGAAAAAAATGACCAAAGATACAAAAGATTCTAAACAATTTTTTTAATTCCTGAAGAAGGAAATTGAAAATAACATCAAAGTATAGAAAGATCTCCTATGCTCATGGATTGGAAATTAATTGGTAAAAATGTCCATTTTACCCTGAAATTGGATTATACATGCAATTTTCCAAGTGCAATTCCAATCAAAATCCCCATGAGCTTACTTCTTCACAGACTTGGAAAAAAATTCTTAAAATTGCATATGGAAAAACAAGAAGACCCTAAATAGCTAAAGCACACCCTGAAGTGAAAATTGAAATACAGGGAGAATTGCTCTAACAGACTTCGATACGCTATATTATACAAGGGGCCAATAGTCTCATTAATAGCACAGCCTGGGTATCAGCGGGCAACTAAAAACAAGAACCATTTGCCTGAGTAAGGTATCTAAGAAAGATTTTGAAGCTCATATAAGTCAGCAGAAGCCCGCAACACTTCTATACCATATGTTTTGTTCACAAGGGAGGGAATTAGTACCAAAAGGAGGACACCCTCCACTCCGCAGAAAAGTTGAAAGGAACATGGGATCTATTTGGGCACATGCTCTCTAGCCTAGAATACCATGGTGCTGGGCTGCCACATGAGAACACTTGGATTAGAGAAGGTACCAGACCTATTGCTAAAGACAGAACATTGATATAATGTTAGCACTTCTATTATTAAATTTATATAAGATTTATTATTATATAATTATAAGTTCTCTCTCAGTGTTGATCGCTCTGTGTGATGAGCTTGTTCTTTTCCACTGCTTTTTTTTTTTTGCTTGTTCAAGAAATTAATTAAGCTCTCAGTGGATCAAGATTCTGACTATTGTAAACCTGAAAGCTCGATGGTTTGAGTTGGCTAAAAATTGGTAATCGAAGGATTAAAGTTTCGATATAGTTACTAATTTCTAAAAATGACATAGGTGTAGGGACCTGGCGTTTTCTGTAAATAAATCAGTACCGATCAAGAAGTCTGCACAGGTAATATTAGGTACAGTCTTGATCGAATCGAGCTATCATTCAACTATCAAAGGGCGTTCGTGTACAGTGAAAAGAGTAATACATTCAAGGAATGAGAGAAAAGTACTTTCGGTCAGTCGTCGTTCCTGCGGGAGGAGAATCTTCACTTACTGATGGCTGTTAGTATATGATCTCCATGCCACCCACAGACATGCACATAGTGTAATTGTAG
Source organism: Rhizomys pruinosus (assembly GCA_009823505.1). Taxonomy (NCBI): domain Eukaryota; kingdom Metazoa; phylum Chordata; class Mammalia; order Rodentia; family Spalacidae; genus Rhizomys; species Rhizomys pruinosus. The sequence continues at coordinate 5,044,774 of VZQC01006876.1, forward strand.
AGCTGCTGAGCATCTAAAGAGGGTACATTTTATATGCGATGAATTTCACTATATGCAGAGTGATGGCCCAAAGACAGGTCAGGTCCATCACTTCCAAGCCATGGACCAGAGAATTCATAAGGGCCACAATCTCTTCCACGCCCATAGTTTTGAGGCCACAATGTCAGAAGATGGTGGAGGGTCCCAGGGGCCCAACAATTCCCCTTTGTTTTTGTTAATCAGGAGGAAAAACATGCCCGTCTTAGGTTGTCTTTTCTTGCAAACTCAGTCTTACTGGTCTTTGGACAAACAGCTAAGGTTTTGGTTCCCTGTCTTAGGTGGGCTGAGTGCAGAAAGATCTTACTCGTCATTGGGTGCTATGACTCTGGTCTTCCAAAGAGCCTCTCCATGCCTTGTCTTAGGTTGCCCCAGTCTCTCTGGGGTCTTACCTGTCATTGGCTACATGGAGGGTGGGGGTCGGGTGATCGTATGAAGATGGTTTATTCATAAGATTCTGATTCCTGGTTAGCAAGCCTGTGAAAGTGGACCTTGACCTGATGTAACTAGCCTCCCCTGGATAAATTGAGTGATTTTGTTAAACACAGGGCCTGAGGTAAGAATTAGGAAGAGTGTAAGAAAGGGTCCAAGCAGAGGGAGGAGGTAGGGCTGGAAGCCATGCAAGCTGGTCCACAAGAAAGGGATTTTCTTGAAGTTCTTCCTTTCCTTTTTTCCTCTTGGAATTCCTTGATTTTGTTTCAGTCAATTCCAGATCTAGCCTCCAGGCATTGTCTGGCTGCATTGGAGTTTCTGAGTCCCCCATCACTGGGCAGGACAAGAACCAGTAGCAGGAGGAGCAACATCACTTTCATCCTGGGTTGCTCCTGAGGGAAGAGCAGAGGGGCCATCTCAGGGTGAAACAACTCCTGGAGGGGTCATTATCATTGGCTCCCTGTTGGGGGAGATATAAGGTCTCTTGCCAGCCACACAGATGGGCCTTTTACTTTCATTTGGGGGGAAATACATCCAAATCCTCTCCTCACTGTGAGGAGCAGGTCTGGTCCCCTATATGCCCCAGTGAGTGGGTCCCTCCATCTGACCCCAATAGAGCTATAGGTGACAGATGAGAACCAGTGTTTCTGAAAAGGGGATGTTCCCTGTCTTCTTGGAAAATTTAAAATTATTTTAAGCATGAATAGTGCTTTCTTTAGTTGATCATGTGGGGGCATGGACTCCCTCCTTTTGTTTTTGTAATTGAGCCCTGAGGGTTTGGTTGAACCTCTCAACAATAGCCTGCCCCCGAGGGTTATAGAGGATACCAGTAGAATGTGAGATTTTCCATGTTTGGAGGAATTCTATAAAAGATTTACTTACGGGGGCTGGAGGGATGGCCTAGCAAGTAAAGAGGCACCGACTGCTCTTGTCAGAGGACCCGGGTTCAAATCCCAGCCCCATAGGCGGCTGAGAACCATCTGTAACTCCAATTCCAGGAGAACTCCAGTTCCAGGAGAAATCTGACAACCCTCTTCTGACCTCTGCGGCATGCATGACCACAGGTACACAGACCTACATGCAAACGAATACATTCATACGCATAAAAAATAAATAAATAATTAAATATTAAATAAAGATTTACTTATGAAGCATGGACCATTATCTGTTTTGATTTGATCAGGTCTGCCCTTAATGATACAGTTGGCCATTTGATTGGTCATNTCCTTCTTGTTTCTTGGTACCATTTGCTTGGAATATTTTTTTCCATCCTTTCACTCTAAGGTCCTTGAGGGTGAGATGGGTTTCTTGTAGACAGCATATAGAAGGATTCTGTTTCCTAATCCATTCTCCCAGTCTATGTCTTTTGATTGGGGAGTTTAGACCATTAATATTTTAGGTTATTGTTGAGAGATGTGTGTTGCTTCCTTTCATCTTATTTTTTGCTTGCATTCTTGGTCTAGGTGTGTATTTACTCTACTATGCATCTGTTGATTTCTCTCTTTAATTGTTTAGGGATAGTTGCTCCTCTCTTCTGTTCGTTGGATTTCTTTGAGTATTTTCTGAAGTGTTGGCACTTTAGGCATGTATTCTTTCATAGTGTTCATGTCATGAAAAGTTGTTTTCTCCATCAACTATAACTGACAGTTTTGCTGGATACAGTACTCTGGGTTGGCACCTAAAGTCGTTTAGCACAGGGAGTACTTTGATCCACGTTTTTCTAGCTTTCCTAGTTTGCACTGAGAAGTCAGCTGTGATTCTGTTGTGTTTCTCCTTGTGTGTAATTTGTTGTTTTTGTCTTGTGGATTTCAGTATTTTGTCTGTTTTGAGCATCTAGTGTTTTAACAGTTATATAGTGTGAGGAGTTCCTTTTCTGGCTCTGTCTATTTGGTGTTCTATGTGCTTCTTGTATTTGTATGGGATTGTCTTTTTTCAGTTTGGGGAAATTTTCTTCTATTTTCCTGTTGAAGATCTGATCAATAGTGCTATCTTGGGATTCTTCTCCTTCCCATATCCTTAAGATGCGGAGGTTTGGACTTTTCATAGTGCCCCACATTTCCTGGTTGTTCCAATCTTGTGTGTGTTTTTTTTTAATTTTTCATAATCTTTACTTGAGCTTTCTAGTTGCTCCATATTATCCAGCAGGTGTGATATTCATTTTTCTGCTTCTTCAATTCTGCTTTGAGGCTTTTTCCCAACCTTTCCTGGTGATTGGATGAATGTTCAATATCCTTTTTTATTTCATCCTGTGATTTCTTTAGATTTGCCACTTTCCACTGGAGCCTGCCATTCTCATCTTGTAGCTCCTTCGTTCATTGCCCATTTTCTTTTTTCATTTCAGCCTGGGAGCTTTTCAGTGTTTCCACTTCCTTTCAGAGTTTGTCATTTTCTCCCTCTAGGTCCTTCTTGAGTTTTTCAATCTTGCCCCTTAGTTCTTTCCACCGTTTGTCATTATCTCCCTTTAGATCCTACTTGAGTTTTTCATTCTTTTCCATTAGTTCTCTAATTTCTTTGAATATGTCTACAGTTGTTCTTCTAAGATTGGTGTCTTGGCTTCTTTCTTCAGAGATCTTATTGTAGGGATCTTCTGTAGTGTTGGTACATTTTGGTGTGGATTCATTATGAGCTTTTCCCATGTTGTTTTTTCTTTGTGTCTTTGGCATGTGGATTTATCTGTTTATTTGTTTTGTTGAATTCTGGCACCTCAACATTGGCTGCACAGACTCTAATCACCAATGCTCCACCTGTTAGGTCCTCTAAAACAGAGCTCCACAAGGTTGCTGGGGTGGGGTGGGGTGCGGGGGGGGGGTTGTGTTATGTTGCTAATTTGGCCTGCAAGCCAGTAGGCCCCCAAGAATCAAAGAAGTTCTGTCTTTCCTCACTGGCATCTCACTGACTCTGTGTGCCTATCTGGAGTCTAAGCTGGGACTTCCAGGGGCTGGTCATGAGCTCTCCAAGGGTCAAGGCAGGTCTGACTTGCCTCAGTGGCACCTCACTGACTCTGTGCACCTGTCTGAAATCTGAGCTGGGACTTCTGATGGCCAGGTGGCAAGACCCCCATGGGTCAAGGCAGGTCTGGCTTGCCTCACCAGCACCTCACTGAGTCTAGAGAACACATGTTATTTTTAAGTACTATAATGCTCAGTGATGCTAAGAAAGACTCATTCCCAGGATCTGGTGTACATTACTGGGTTGTAGGCAAAATGAGCAGACCTCAGGGGAAAGCAAATAGCTGTTCAAGAAATTTTAAAAACCCCTGGGAAAAGTGGCATGGGCAAGAAGACAGCAGGACTAGAGCTCTATGGCCAGGTGAGCTGAAACTGCCTGGAGGCCCTCCCCACTCCCCCTCCCCATCATGGGAGCAGCCAGAAAACCCTCACCTCAGTTACCAGTCTGCAAAGTATCATCAATGAAGCTGGACAGACAGACAGCAGGACCACAGTGGGCCAAGGGAGCAACCAAACCCCAACCCTGCTCAAGCAGGTGGTGCTGTGGTAAAGATGATTCTAGTGTGCAGTGTTAGTGAGTCTAGGCTGCACAGCCAATGTAGAGGTACTAGCTAGCAGGCAGCCAAATGAGTGAACAACCATCATCCATATGAACATTGGAGATTAGCTCCAGAATCCAAAGAACAAAATAAACCCACTGGTCAAAAAGACAACAACAACAATAAAAACAACAACATTGGAAAAGTTCATAATAAATCCACACTGAAATCTACCAGTCCTATAGAAGTTCCCTACAACAAGACCTGCCTGGAAGGAAACCAAGACACTGACATTAGAACAATCATAGAAATATTCAAATAAACCAAAATCTATAAAGAACAAATCAGAGAACTAGGGAGGAGAATGAAAGTCTCAGGAAAGAACTTGAAGGAAAGAATGATAAACTCTTGTAAGAACTAGAGAGAGAGAGAGAGTAGCAAACTCCAGAAGGAAGTGGAAACACTGAAAAAAATCCCATACTGAAATGAAATAATAAACTGATCAGTGAATCAAGAGCTATAAGAAGAGATGACAAACTCCAAAAAGAAGTATACTAAGGAATTCACAGGGTGAACTGAAAGAGCAAATTAAACACTCATCCAATCAACAGGAAAGGATGGTAAAAATCCCCAGAAGCAGAATGGATGAAGCAGAAAAAGAATATCAGGCCTACAGGATAACAGAGCACAAATAGAATGCTCAAGTAAAAATTATAAAACATTATAAACACACACACACACACACACACACAAGAATGGAACAACCATGAAATCTGGGACACTATGAAAAGACAAAATCTCCATATCATAGGGGTAGAGGAAGGAGAAGAATCCCAAGACAAGTGTATTGATCAGATCTTCAACATAATGATAGAAAAAAAATTCCCCAAACTGAAGAAAGATGAACCCATAAAAATACAAGAAGCATATAGAATTCCAAACAGACAAGATGAGAAAAGAAACTCCCCACACCATATCATAGTTAAAATGCTAGGTTCCCAATACAAAGACAAAATTCTGAAAGCCACAAGAGAAAAACAAGAAGTTACACATAAGGGGAAACCCATCAGAAGTACAGCTGACTTCTCAGTGCAAACTATGAAAGCCAAAAGAGCATGGACAAAAGTATACCCAATTGTAAATTATTTTAGATGCCAACCCCATTATTATATCCAGCAAAAATGTGTTAAAGGAGAAAGAAAAATATTTCACTACATAAACAAAATGAAAGGATACATGTCAAAAAAACCCAACACTTCAGAAAATACTTGAAGCAATTCAAAGAACAGAGTAAAGGAGCAACTATTCCTAAACAACTAAATAGACAAATTAATAAAAACATAACAGTGGACTTACAAACTTAGACCAATATGCAAACAAAAAATAAGGTGAAAGGATACAACACACATCTCCCAATAATAACCTTAAATATAAATTTTTTAAACTCTCCACTCAATAACATAGACTGGGAGAATGGATTAAGAAACAGAATCCATCTATATGCTGTCTACAAGAAAAGCATCTCATCCTCAAGGACAGACACAAACTTAAAGTGAAAGGATGGAAAATATATTCCAAACAAATGATACCAAAAAGCAAGCAGTAGTTGCCATTCTAATATCAGACAAAATATATCTCAGAGTAAAATTAATCAGAAGAGACAAAGAGGTCCATTATATCCTTATCAAAGGAACTATACACCATGAAAATTTCACAATCGTAAATGTTTTATGTACCAAACTCAAATGCACTGAACTTCATAAACACAATTCTTCAGGAATTCAAGATACAGCTTAATCCCAGCACACCAATAATGGAGGATTTCCAATACCCCATTGAGCCAGTTGGGTAGATAAACTGGACAAAAATAGAGAGACATCAGAACTAAAGAATATAATATGCCAAATGGACCTCACAAACATCTACAGAATAGTCCAACCAAACACCAGAGAATATACTTTCTACTCAGCACCCCATGGAACATTCTCCAAAATTGACCAAATAATGAGACACAAAAGAAAACTCAACCAATACAAAAGGATTGAAACTATTTCATGGATTTTATCAGACCACAGTGAAATAAAGCTCAATATCAACACCAGAATAAGCCCTGTTAGCTATAAGAACACATGGAGACAACACGACACCATCCTGAATAATGAATGGGTCAGGGAAGAAATAAAGAACAAAATAAATGTATTCATGGAAATAAACAAAAAAGAGAATACAACACAACAAAGCCTTTGGGATACATTAAAAGCAGTCCCAAGAGGGAAATTTATATCCCTAAGTGCCTACATTAAAAAAAAAAAAAAACATAAAGGAAACAAATAAATGACCTAACACTGCATCTAAAAACTCTTGAGAGATAATAATAAATGAAACCTAAACCCAACAGACAGGAAGAATTGACAAAAATCAGAACAGAAATCAATGAAATATAAACAAGAAAACAATATAAAGAATCATTGAATCCAAAACCTGGGTCTTTGAAAGGATAAACAAGATAGACAAACCTCTAGCCCAGTTAACCAAAGCAGTTAACCAAAAGAAAGAAAGAGCAACTCCAAATCAATAGTATTCCTGATAAAAAGGGTAATATCACAACAAAGAAATATCTGAAATCAACAAAGCTTAACTAAGAAGAGATTTACAGGTTAAATACAGCCATAATATTTGAGGAAATTAAAAATGCAATAAAAACCATCCCAATTAAAAAAAAAATGCCCAGGCCCAGATGGTTTCACAGAAGAATTCTATAAAACATTTAAAAAGGTCTGACAATTATTGATAATCAAACTGCTCAGAAGGGTATAAAACAGAGGGAAATCTCCCAAATTCAGTAAAAGAAATGAGAAAGTGAAGAGAAAGCACATGGAGTTGGAGTCATACATCTGACATAGAATTATATATAAGCTACTCAAAAAATAAAGAATTAAGGAGGGCTGGAGAGATAGCCTAGCGGTTAAGAGCACCAACTGCTCTTGCAGAGGACCTGGGTTCAATCCCCAGCACCCACATGGCGGCCGAGAACCATCTGAAACTCCAATTCCAGGAGAACTCCAGTTCCAGGGGAATCCGAGACCCTCTTCTGACATCCGCGGCATTGCACGACACGGGTGCACAGATCTACATGCAGACTGTACACTCATACACATACAAAAATAAATAAAATTAAAAAAAAAAAGAAACAAATGACCTACTCAAAAGATGGAGTAAAGAGCTGAACAGAGAATTCACCAGTGAGGGTAAAGACTTCACCAGTGAGAAACATCTTAGAAAGTGTTCAACAACATCATTAATAATTAAGGAAATGCAAATTAAAACCACTCATATATATCATCTTACTCCCATAAGACAGGCTAATATCAAGAAAACAATAGACACCAAATGCTGGAGATGTTGTGGGGAAAGTGGAACACTCATCCACTGCTGGAGGGAATTTAATCTCATACAACCATTATGGAAAGCAGTGTGGAGAACCCTTAAAAGACTCAAAATGAGCATATCACCTGACACAGTCATACCACTCCTGGGTATATAACCACAAGACTCATTCTACCACAAAGATACTTGCACCTGTATGTTTTTTGGAGCTCTTTTCGCAATAGAAATGAGCTGGTACCAACCCATATCCCCTTAAATTGAGGCATGCATAACAAAAATGTGGTACATATACACAATGGAGTTCTATGCAGCAGTAAAGATGACATCATGAACTTTGCAGGTAAATGGATGGAATTCGAAGCCATTACGCTAAGTGAAGTAACAGAGTCCCAGAAAAATCAAAGTATGAATGATAGCCCTTATTTGTGGATGGTAGCACCAAATCCCTAGTTGAAAGGCAAGCTGAGCTACGCTATTATTATATTTCTTTTTAACTGAAAGCAATGGTTCTGTTACAATATGAATCCCTTAACTGACTCTATAATTGACTTACTACTTATTCAGACATTTAATTGCTGTATATGGGTGGAAGGTATGTATTCATATTTTAGAGTAATATGTTTTGTATATGAATTGGACTGAAAGATGGTGTATGAAATACACAAAACATCAATAAAAATTAAAGGATGAAAATATGAATTCCTAGACATATTTCAGAACTAATATACAGTTAATTTTTAGAGGTAATAATTTTGCTATACATGTGATGTGTATGTAGGCAAAATTTGGAGCAATAAAAATGGGAGGAAACAACCACAACATAAGGACCAGGTCAAAGTACTGACTGAAACATTTAAATTGTGCCCCAAACAATAAACCTTTGCAAAGAAATACTTTTAAAAAACAGAAAAAGATGCAAGACATTTATGATAAAACTCATGATCATTGGTGGGGTGAGGGCATGGAAAGGGAATGTTTCTAGATTGGACTGAAAAATGATTTGTGAATTACATAAAACATCAATAAAAACATCAATTAAAAAAAAAACTCAGCTCATATGATAACCATTAGACTCCAGGAATTGGATCTGACATATATACTATTTGTTCCCTCTATTTGAAATAAAATTTATATGTAGCATAAAATAAAATTATTACACTTAAAAAGAAAATAAAGAACATTGCTTGGCCTAATGGAGTGCAGGTAACAAATGGAGGAAACAAGCATTTTAAATAACCAAAATTCAAAATTCATTATCACTATATATATATATATATGTGTGTGTGTGTGTGTGTGTGTGTGTGTGTGTATGTATGTATAATGGAGCATTTAAATAAATCTATTATCTTTTAGTTTTAGCTTTTTTTTGAACAGTTTAATGCCATAGCTAGAAACTCACATGAAGTGACTAACTACAACTTAAAGGAAGGTATTTACTTAATATTTAAATTATTCTTATCTGTGGATACTGGCTTGATCTGTTTTAATATATATGTATCTTAACAGATTTAACTTGGAAAAGCAAAGGGAAATTATGTTATCAAATAAATTACATAGTTATTTCTTTAAAACTTCCTTTGCATATTGTTTTCATTCTTGTAAAATTATTAGTAACATTGATTGAAACAAGAAACTAGGCAAGATATTAATCAGAATTTTATACTCTTTGTAGACATAGTCAATTGTTACTTTTTAATTTAAAGATTAGAAATGTAAATGGGGAATCTAGAATGAAGCACTGTAGTATGATTCATTCCCTTTTTGTAGCAAAATACAAATATTACTTTTTAAATAGTCTCAGCAATTGCACCACATAGGATCCTTTAAATACTCAAGGAACACCAGCAATTAAAGCATAAAACATGATGAAATTTATTTTTATTAGATATTTAAATCCTTCTTATAACTTAGATAAGGGGTAGCCCATTGAACAAGGTTAAAGTTAAAATCTAAACATGTTATAGGGCCTTTCAATCTAATTGTTTGAATTCAGTTAATATAGTATAAATATATAACAATGCATATTAATGGATAAATTTGAAAAGAGATTTTTAATTTTTTATTTTATGTGTACAGTATATTTCTTGCATGTAGGTAGGGACACTTGTGTCCTGCAATGCCCACAGAGGTCAGAAGACAGCTTTGGAACTGTAGTTATGGATGGTTGTTAAGTACCATGTGGTTGCTGAAAACTAGATCTTAAAACCAAATTATATTGAAAGCAGAAAATGACATTTAAATATTTTACTTTTAAGTGTATGAGTGTATTGCCTCCATGTGTGTATTGTGGACCCATGCCATGCAATGCTTGTGGAATAAGAAGGTGTCATATTTCCCCTGGAAATGGAATTTTGGTTAGTTGTTAGCTTCCATATATGTTCTGGGAACTTAACCCGGCCTCTACAAGAGCAGCCAGAGCTCTTAACCACCGAGCCATCTCTCTAGCCTGAAAACTATATTTTTGTTTTTATAAAGTGAAAAACCACTTAAATCTCTTAATCATGAAAGCTAGTTTTAAGTAAGGTACAGTTAGTGAGTAAGCAAATAATTATGATAAAAATTACATGATTTATGAAAGGATGTAATACTATCATTTATGACATCAGTAGTAACCCAATTAGCATTATTTTATCATTTATGAATATAACATTGAACTATTAAATATTAGAAACCAGTAAAATTATATAATTATAAAAAGGTTTAAGAAAAAGTGAGAGAAATATAAAGATACTTGGGGTAATTGATTGTAAATGTAGCTGAAGGTGAGTAAAATCCAGCATTTCCAAATGCATCCTGGATGGACTTTCAGATACCAAAAAGTTCTTCTTGTTGAAATTTTTAGTACGAGATTAGGTTAGAAGTAACTATGTAAAGATTTTGTCATCTAGTCACAGTGCAGTTTTTGATTTTGTTTCCTTTTTCTTTGTCCTTTTTGATATGTGTCCTTATTCTTTGTCCTTCAAAGAAGACTCTAATTTACTGTTGATTTTGTAATTATATTTTAAAATCCTGTTTCATTAAGAAAATTAATGCTTAAGAAAATCATTTGTTGCAAACACAGAATCAAAGATTAATTTTACCTTAGGGTGCTGTATTTTTACTTTAAAATTTTTAAGAATTTCATAGCATAAACAATTTAGTTATAAGCCTAACTAATTTCTTTAGGGTTAATTTATCAGTTTATCTACAAAACTCTTGAGTCACCTAACATTTTTGTATATTATTATTAAATTTTTGTGTATTTCATACACATACACTCGGGTACAGATATCGCATGTGTATTTGTTTTTCAGTATACTTTTTTTAATTTAATTTTTATTTATGCTTTGTGCATTTCATACATTTTTTCCAACGCAGTTCAAGCTTATTTCACTTTCCCTTCCCCCCCACCCCATCCCAGATCATTCATTCTGCCATAACTGTCCTGCATCTTTCTCTCAGTTTTTTTTTTTCATTTTTAGCTATAAGTGATAATCCATGAGTACAAGCATCCTTCATGCAAAACCTATCTGCAGGCTGTTGTGCCCAAACACCTACAGCCCCACCATCCAGTGGGGGGTGACAGGTTGTTTGTTCGATCAAGTTGATCAAATGAGTGTCCAGACTACATTGCTGTAGTTTCACCATTCACCCCAATCGCAGCCCTTACATTCTACCATGCCCCCTCTTCCGCAGGTTGTTCCCTAGGCTTAGAAAAGGGGCACAGGTGGATGAGAGGTAAAACAGTCCACTCTCTCTGGAGCTGTTGACTTGGACTCTGGTCAATTCTGGCTGTTTCCTTTCATGGGCTGACAGTTTGTCCAGGAATAACCTTTCGATCCTACTAATGAAGAACAAGCAATTAGATATATAGGTATTTAAGCAGCACTAATAGTTATGGTAGGTTACTTTAGCATAGACACATGTTTGGATATGTTAATCCATGAATTACAATTTTCCCCCCTGTTAAATATGACAGGGTCTTACTGTGGCTTATAACATCTCCTAACCTGTAGAGGATGTAAGCTTGTGGCATCAGCCATGGGTTATTTCTCCAAGGGGAGAGCCAATAGCCAATTAGATTTGGGATATACAGGCACATGGCTGCCTCTGCTGCACAGTATTTCCAGGCAGGTGAGGTGTAGCTGGTGCTGACGGTGGAGTCTTGCTTGACTCAGGGAGACCCATATTTGCTTTATTGGTTTAGTGGCCTTTGGTAACACTCTCTGGCATTCCAGAGGCCATCTGTACACTTGCATGTGTGGTCTCAATACATCCCTCCCATGTTAACGTCAGGTCTTCGGCAGCAGGGTCTTATTGCCTCTCCTCCTGTAGGTATCCCAACTTAGAGGCAAGGAGCCCTTACCTTTTGTGGGGCCTTGGATCCCCTGGCCAACATCCACCTGGTAGAACAATCCATTGCTGATGTCAGAGCTCCTGTATTAATATATTTTGCCTGAGTGCATAGCCCTAGGACTTTAGTATTATATTTGGTTCTGAACAGAGAGTAATCCCTTCCACAGTTCCCATGTCTAGTAGTCAATTAAAGAAAGCAGTTTTACCGGTTTTATAAGAGATTACCTCTACAATAGTTGTCTCCAATTTACAGTTGGGGAGCGACCTCATCATTGTCATATTTCTCCTTGTTCTATGGGTGGGAAGGCAAGGAAGTCTCTCATATCAGAACCTTTGTGGCACCTAGAAGGTAAGTTTCATTAGGACTCATTATAACTAGTTGTTACATGTAGGATCCACAGAGGGGTTCGATGTTTATGGCAATCTGAGGCTTTTCTTCCTTTGAATGTTCAGACGGGTCAGCCTTTCCGTTGCCACTTTTTGGTACATCCTACTCAATGCAAACCTGTATCTTTTCTTTCTCAGCCGTTAAGTTGGTGACGTTTTGTCCTGTTGGAACAAACAAATCTTTTCCCATAGTTAGTTTTAAGATTTGAATTGCAAGGGTTTGATGAAAAGGTTTCATGTCTTTCTGTATCCCCCCCCCTTTTTTTTAGCGTATGAGTCTCCAGAAGACAGTTGTATTATACATGACTATAGGGTGGAGTCAAGGCACAGATTTCATCAAATTCACCCATGTTGTTTTGGGTGACTATATATGATTAACTTGGGAAGCAAACTTAATTTTTACGTTAAATCATCTTAAAGAGAATGCTACAAGGTGATACTGTACAACAGAGAAATTATAGAGAACATTTGTATGTGTCAATCCCAAAGTTCTTGCTCTACAGATTTTATGTAAAGCAAATGTGGGCAACAGCGAATTATATCTCCATTTAATTCAGATGCATTACCATTTTTATCAGATTCTGTAAACCAATGTTGTTTAATATACACATGTTTACTTTTACTTTTACTAAGTCCTAAAACACCATGTGTCCTGTAGACAGTGTCTAGGCGAAACTGGGTACTTGCTGAGCTCACGTCAATTAAATATGCCTTAATCGAATATACACCCGTGTCCCTCTCCCACCCATCCCCCCTTTCCAATTCACCATTTCAGTCCATTTTCTGATGCAGTCTTTCTGTTGTTCTTTTACTATGCCTCCCTCTCCATGAGAAATATTTATATCTGGGTTGTTGGTACTAGCATCCACATATGAGGGACACCATTTGTCGTTTGTTTTTCTGGGACTGTGTTACTTCACTTAACATAATGTCTTCCAGCTCCATCCATTTACCTGCAAATTTCATGATGTTGTCCCTCTTTACTGCTGCATAGTATTCCATTGTATACATGTACCACATTTTCTCTATCCACTCGTCAGTTGAAGGGCACCTGGGCTGGTTCCAGCTTTTTGCTATTGTGAACAGAGCTGCAATAAACATAGCTGTGCATGTATCTTTGCAGTAAGTTGTGTCTTGTGGGTATATACCCAGGAGTGGTATGACTGGGTCAAATGGAAGGCTCATTTTGAGTCTTCTAAGGGTTCTCCACACTGCTTTCCATAGTGGCTGTACAAGTTTACATTCCCACCAGCAATGGATGAGTGTTCCCCTTTCCCCACAACCTCTCCAGCACTTGGTATCATTCATGTTCCTGATCCTAGCCAGTCTTATTGGAGTAAGGTGATATCTCAGAGTGGTTTTAATTTGCATTTCCTTAATTATCAGAGATGTTGAACACTTCTTAAGATGTTTCTCGGCCATCTCTAACTCCTCCTCTGTGAAGTCTCTATTCAGATCTTTGCTCCATCTTTTGAATGATTCATTTGTTTTCTTTCTTCTTTGTTTTTTGAGTAGCTTGTATACTCTGGAAATTAATGCTTTGTCAGATGTATCTGCTGTGAAGGTTTCCTCCCACTCTGTGGGTCTTCTCCTCACTTCCTTTATTGCTTCCTTTGATGTACAGAAGCTTTTGAGTTTAATGAGGTCCCATTTGTCAATTGTCGATCTTATTTCTTGTGCAGCTGCTGTCTGATTTAGGAAGTCTTTTCCTACACCTATGTCTTGTAGTCTGCTGCCAAGCTTCTCTTCTATCACCTCCAGAGTTTGGGGTTTCACGTTGAGGTCTTTGGTCCATCTGGAGTTGACCTTTGTACAAGGTGAGAGGTAGGGGTTTAATTTCATTCTTCTACAAGTGGTGATCCAGTTTTGCCAGCACCACTTGCTGAAGATGCTGTCTTTCTTCCATTGTGTCTTCTTGGCCCCCTTGTCAAATATGAGGTGGCTGAAATTGTATGAGCTCAGGTTTGGATCTTCAGTTTTATTCCATTGGTCAACTGGTCTGTTTTTGTGCCAGTACCAGGCTGTCTTTATGACTATAGCCCTATAGTATAGTTTGATGTCTGGTATAGCGATCCCCCCTGTATTGCTCTTTTCACTCAGGGTTGCTTTGGCTATTCGGGGTCTTTTGTTTTTCCAAATGAAATTGAGGATTTTTTTTTCCAGGCCTGTGAAGAAACTCTTGGGGATTCTGATTGGGATCGCATTAAATCTGTACACTAGTTTGGGTAGGATGGACATTTTTACTATATTTATTTTCCCAATCCATGAGCATGGGAGGTTTGTCCATCTTCTGATGTCTTCCTCAATTTCCTTTTTCAGGGGTTTAAAATTTTTGTTGTAGAGATCCTTGGTGTCTTTGGTTAGGTTTGTTCCTAGGTATTTTATTGTTTTTGAGGCTATTGTGAGTGGGAAGGTCTCCTTGTAGTCCTTCTTCAATTGCTTGTTGTTGGTGTACAGAAAGGCTACTGATTTTTCTAGGTTTATTTTGTATCCTGCCACTTTACCAAAGCTCTTAATCGTTTCTAGGAGTTTTCTGGTGGAGTTCTTAGCATCCCTTAGGTAGACAATCATATCATCAGCAAAAAGGGATAGCTTGACTTCCTCTTTTCCAATTAGAACTCCTTTAATTTCCTTTTCTTGCCTTATTGCCCTAGCTAGGGTTTCTAGCACTATATTGAAGAGGAGTGGTGACAGGGGGCAGCCTTGCCGAGTTCCTACCTTTAAGGGGAATGCTTCTGTCATTTCCCCATTTAGGATGATATTGGCTGTGGGTTTTCTGTATATGGCTTTGATTACATTGAGGAATGATCCCTCCAGACCAATTCCCTCCAGGACTTTAAACATGAAAGGGTGCTGGATTTTGTCAAAGGCTTTCTCCGCATCAATTGAGATGATGGCGTGGTTTTTGTCCTTCAGTCCATTGATATGTTTGATGATGTTTATTGATTTTCGTATGTTGAACCATCCCTGCATGTCTGGTATGAATCCAACTTGGTCATGGTGGATGATTTTCTTGATGTGAGTCTGTATGCGATTTGCCAGAATCCTGTTTAGAATTTTGGCATCTGTGTTCATTAGGGAGATGGGTCTATAGTTCTCCTTTTTGGTTGTATCTTTCCCTGGTTTTGGTAGTAGCGTAATGCTGGCTTCATAGAAGGAATTTGGGAGAAGTCCCTCCATTTGTATCCTTCTAAACAATTTAAGTAGTAATGGTTGTAAGTCTTTACGAAATATTTTATAGAATTCTGCCGTGAATCCATCCGGGCCTGGGCATTTTTTGGTTGGGAGGCTACTTATTACATCTTCGATTTCTTCCTGTACTATTGGTCTGTTTAGGCTGTCGATCTCTTCTTGGTTGAGCTTTGGTGATTCCCAGGATTTCAGATATTCATCCATTTCTTCTAGGTTTTCAAACTTAGTAGAATATAAGTTTTTGAAGTAGTCCCGTATGATTGTCTGGATCTTTTCATTGTCTGTTGTGATATTTCCCCTTTCATCACAGATTCTATTGATTTGGAGTTGTTCCCTCTTTCTTTTGGTTAACTGGGCTAGAGGTCTGTCTATCTTGTTTATTCTCTCAAAGAACCAACTTTTGGATTCATTGATTTTTTGTATGGTTTTCTTTGTTTCTATTTCATTGATCTCTGCTCTGATTTTTGTTATTTCTTCTTGTCTGCTCCGTTTAGGGTTCATTTGTTGTTGTCTCTCAAGTATTTTTAGCTGCAGTGTTAGATCGTTCACTTGTGCTCTTTCTGTTTTTTTAATGTGGGCACTTAGAGCTATAAACTTCCCTCTTAGGATTGCTTTAAGAGTGTCCCATAGATTTTGCTGTGTTGTTTTATCATTGTCATTCAGTTCCAGGAATGTTTTTATTTCTTTTTTTATTTCTTCCTTGACCCACTCATTATTCAGGAGAGTGTTGTTTAGTCTCCATGTGTTCCTGTAGGTTGTAGGGTTTATTCTGGTGTTGATATTGAGTTTTATTGCACTGTGGTCTGATAGAATGCATGAGATTATTTCAACCTTTTTATATTTGTTGAGTTTTTCCCTGTGTCCCAGTATATGGTCTATTTTGGAGAATGTTCCATGAGGTGCTGAGTAGAAAGTGTATTCTCTGGTGTTTGGGTGAAATATTCGGTAGATGTCTGTGAGGTCCATTTGGTGTATTGTGTCATTTAGTTCAGATGTCTCTCTGTTTATCCTTTGTCCTGTTGATCTGTCTAGAGGACTTAATGGGGTATTGAAGTCCCCTAGTATTAGTGTGCTGGGGTTAATCTGTGCCTTGAGATCCTGAAGAATTGTCTTTATAAAGTTTGGTGCACTGATGTTTGGTGCATATATATTTATGATTGTGAAATCTTCATCGTCAATTGTTCCTTTAATAAGGATGTAATGGCCCTCTTTGTCTCTTTTGATTTCTTTTGCTTTGAAGTCTATTTTGTCTGATATTAGAATAGCCACACCCGCTTTCTTTTTGGTACCATTTGCTTGGAATACTTTCTTCCATCCCTTCACCTTAAGTTGGTGCCTATCCTTGAAATTGAGATGGGTTTCTTGTAGACAGCATATAGATGGGTTTTGTTTCCTAATCCATTCTCCCAGTCTATGCCTTTTGATTGGGGAGTTTAGCCCATTAATATTTAAGGTTACAATTGAAAGATGGATGTTGCTTCCTTTCACTTTATTATCCATTTGGACTTCTAGCCTTTGATTTTGCTCCTATGGTTATGTTTTTGTTAGTTTCTTTTCCTAGGTGTTTGAGGATTGTTGCTCCTCTCTTCTGCCCTTTGAATTGCTTCAAGTATTTTATGAAGAGTTGGTTTTCCAGACATGTATTCCATCATCTTGTTTATGTCATGGAAGATTTTTCTCTCTCCTTCAAGTATAGTCGACATTTTTGCTGGGTAAAGTATTCTGGGTTGGCATCCATAGTCCCTTAACACAGGGAATGCTTTGCTCCATGTTCTTCTTGCTTTCATGGTTTGAGGCGAGAAGTCAGTTGTAATTCTGATGGGTTTCCCTTTGTATGTGACTTGTTTTTCTTTTGTGGCCCTCAGAATTTTGTCTTTGTTTTGGGCATCTAGCATTTTAACTATGATATGGCGTGGGGTGTTTCTTTTCTGATCTTGTCTATTTGGGGTCCTATGTGCTTCTTGTATTTGTATGGGCTTGTCTATTTTTAGTTTGGGGAAATTTTCATCTATTATTCTGTTGAAGATCTGATCAATACTATTCTCTTGAGATTCTTCTCCTTCCTCTATTCCTATGATGCGGAGGTTTGGTCTTTTCATAGTGTCCCATATTTCCTGGTTGTTCCACTTTTGTGTATTTTTAAATTTTTCATAATCTTTATTTGAGCTTTTTAATTGCTCTGTGTTATCTTCCAGGTCTGATATTCTTTGTTCTGCTTCCTCCATTCTACTTCTGAGGCTTTTTCCTTTTCTTTCTTCTTGATTGACTGAGTGTTCTAATTCCTTTTTTGTTTCCTCCTGTGTTTTCTTTAGTACTTCCATTTCCTTTTTGAGCTTCTCAATCTCTTCTTTGTGCTTCTCAATCTCTTCTTGGTGCTCCTTTCTTCTTTGGTTGGCTTCCTTTTTCAGTGTTTCTACTTCCATTCGGAGTTTGTTTTTTTCTCCCTCTAGTTCTTTCTGGAGTTTGTCATTCTGTTCCTTTAGTTCTTTCCGAAGTTTGTCATTGTATCCCTCTAGGTCCTTTTTGAGTTTTTCATTCTCTCTCTTTAGTTCCATGACTTCTTCTTTATTTTCTTTAATTTCTCTGCGTATGTCTGCAATTATTCCTCTAAGCTCTGTTCCTTGGGTCTCCTCCAAGGGGATCCCATTGTGGCTATCTCCTCCAGGTTTGGTAGGGCCTGATGTGGGAGTATCCTGTGCCTTTCCCATGTTGTCCCTTCGTCGTTTCCCTGGCATATGGATTTCCCTTTTGTGGTTCAAGTCACAAACGTCTTTTCACTATATTAGCGGATGGTTTTGCTTGCCTCCTTCTGATGCTTTTTTTTTTTCCCTTTCCTCCTCCTTTTTTTTATTTTATTTTTATGGTGTATTGACTTGCCTAGGTTTCAGGTTTTCAGTTTTGTGTATATATTGGATGTTGGAAGCCTAAGTTAGTCTTCTCTTTCTGTTCTGAAGGTTCTCCAAAAGGAAGACCACTTGGATTCTTAGCAATTCACTTGGCGCGCAGTGGGGGAGGGGGTATTGTGTGCCTGATTTAGCCCGTGCCCTCGTACCTCTGGGCCGGGGACCCTGTAGATGGGTTCAGAGTGAGACCCTCTCCCGGCTTCCCCCGCCAGACCACCCCTAGAGCTGTAGAGCTGTGTACCTGCCCTGGCGGGTTATGGCGTCTCGCCTGCGACCTAGGTTCCCTTCAGTAGACTTTTGAAATGATACATTTCCTTCTGTTCTTTTTTTTCCACAAGCTAGCCATTATATATCATTCCTCTCTCCCTCACTAAACATCCCTCTGGTCCTCAAGTACATTACCTCATTTTCCCTATTTTGTCCTTAATAATACCTATCTCCTATTGTCACCACTTAATTTACTGAGCTACACTAAGAAATTCTGTAAACTTCAAAATGTCTTTGTAAGCCTTGAAGCATATCTTTATAGGACCATGCATAACAATTAGTACTGTTTAAATAACTATATATCTAATTGCTTGTGCTTCATTAGTAGGATTGAAAGGTTATTCCTAGACAAACTGTCAGCCCATGAATTGAAAAAGCTAGAACTGACCAGAGTCCAAAACGGCAGCTCCAGAGGAAGTAGACTCTTTTGCTTCTCATCCATCTTTGCACATTTTCTAAGCCTAGGGAACAATCTGCGGAAGAGGGGGCATGGTAGAATGTAAGGGCAGTGATTGGGGTGAATGGTGAAACTACAGCAATACAGACTGGACACTTATTTGATCAACTTGATTGAAGATACAAGCCCCCCCAGCTGGATGGTGGGACACTTGGGCTGTGTATGTTTGGGCTCAACCACTTGCAAATTAGTTTTACATAAAGGATGCTTGTACTCATAAATTATTACTTATTGCGAAAAAATGAAATAAAAAAAGTAAAAAAATACAGTTGTATTTTACATAGTCTTGGCAAAAATATGTTTGTTTATTTTAAAGAGTAAGGAGTGGTCAAACATGTCCTAATAATCTTTAAGAACTTTGTATTTACATATGCACACATAATACAGAGCATAGCTTATAGCACAGGGATAAGTGATCTTTTTAATTCTTTGAACTGAATAATTTACCATCTCAGAAAGGCAATATTCCATATGAAAAGTTTTTCCCTGAATCTGGAGTAATCAACTCTTAAAAATAGCTCATACTTTCAACCAATAGGCACCATGATATAGAACCAGAAACAAGGCAGAAACAAGAGGCAGCATCTTCAGCAGAACTGATCATGAACCATATCTTGTCTCACAAAAAAGATTAAATATTGACACTTAAGGACCAATATTCATTTCTATTGCTTTTGCTAAAGTGGTCACATTGATGTAATATATTCTTTGTAAATAGGAAACAACAGAAAGATATTTATCAAACACATATCTATTATTTTACATGTAGTACAGCCTTAATAAACACCTTATACTTAACAGATTCATATTAAGGATGTTTTGAAAAATAAATCTGATTTTAGAACACTTGCTAACATATAATAGCAATAAAGTTTATATATACATATATATCTCAATATCTATTTATATTTATATTTATATTTACATATATATATATATATATATATATATATATATTATAACTTTAATGTTCTTTTTGAGACAGGGTCTCCCCTTCAGTCCCAGCTGGTCTGGCCTGGAGCTCACTATTGAGAGAAGGCTGGCCTTGAACTCACAGAGATCCACCTGGCTCTGCCTCCTGAGTGCTGGGATTAAAGACACATACAAACAACTATGCCTGGCTTGAAAGGAAATCTTAATCAAAATCTATGATATAACATTAAATTTAATAGCTTAATTAAATCTTTATTTTATGTTGTAATGAATGTTGTCCTCTATAAACAATTGACATTTTAAGGTTTTCTGAAACACTTAACAGACCAAAGTTATCATCATAATAGGCTTTAAAGTATTCAGAGTAGGGGCTGGAGAGATGGCCTAGCGGTTAAGAGCCCGACGCTCTTGCAGAGGACCCGGATTCGATCCCCAGCACCCACATGGCGGCCGAGAACCGTCTGAAACTCCAACTCCAGGAGAACTCCAATCCAGGGGAATCCGACACCCTCTTCTGACCTCCACGGCATTGCACGACACGGTGCACAGACTTGCATGCAGACAGTACATTCATACACATACAAAATAAATAAATTAAAAATAAATAAATAAATAAATAAATAAACATATTAAAAAAATAAATAAAAGCAGTTATTCCTAATATAATGCTTTGGCGCTAGAATATATTGCTTTGGGAAAAGCTGTTTTCTCATTGTGTCTCAGGCTGTTCACATGGAGGGAAGTGACTGGTTTAGGCCATCTAGGGAATTGGCTATTATAATGTACCCTGGACAAACCATGTGTATTAGTCAGTTTTCTGTTGCTGTGATAAAACACCAGACCAAGGAACTTAGTGAGTTCCAGGATGGCTGGGGCTACAGGGAGACCCTGTCTCGAAAAGACAAAAAAAAAAAAAAAAAAAAAAAGGAAGAGTTTATTTGAGTTTACGATTGGCAGTTCCAGGGAATTAGTACATTGTGGCAGGAGGCGTGGCGGCTGGATCTGGAGCAGCAAACCGAGGGTCACATCTCACGAAGAGCACAGGAAACAGAGAGAGCGACTGTAGACCACAGAGGCTTGTTAAAACTCACTAAGCCTGCCCCCAGTGACACACTTCCCCCAGCATGGCCACAGCTTCTAAGACCTCCAGAAACAGCACCACCAACTGGAGACAAATGTCTGAATACTTACAGCCTATGGGGGACACTCATGAAAACTGCCACATTCCACTCCCTGGCCCCCATAGGCGCCTGACCATATAAAATGCAAAATGCGTTTAGTCCGATCTTAAAAGTCCCCAGAGTGTACCAGTCTCAATGCCATTCAAAAGTCCACAGTCCAAAGTCTCCTCTGAGACTCAGGCCAATCTCCCAAACTGTAAGCTCCTGTAAAATCAAAAGACAAATTACAAACTACCAACATACAGTGGAACTGAATACACATTCCCATTCCAAAAGGGAGGAATAGAGGCATAGTGAGGAAACATTGGACCAAAACAAGACCGATAACCAGCAGGGCAAACACCAAGTCCTGTACCTCCACATGCAACTTCTGGGACTTGACTTCCAAAGGGCTTAGATGGCTCAGCTCTTCCAGCTTTGCTTGCAACATACATCTCTTTCTTAGGCCAGTACCACTCCCTGTATGCAGCTCTCCTTGGCAAATATCTCACAGGTCTGGCATATCGAAAATCCTCTTGGTGTCTCCGATGCCCACCAGACTTCACATTCACAGCTTCACGCAATGGCCTATCTGGGCCTTCTTTATTCAGGGACACCCCTGCTGTACTCTGCCTGGCTTCTTTTTCTTTCTGAAACTGTGGAGGAAGAACTGATGACCACTTCACTCTTGCAAACTTCATGCCTCTAAAGCCAGCACCACATGAATGAAATTGCTGAGTTTGGCTGCAATCCTGGGATGGACCCTAGCCCATTCCAACCACATTTGCAACTTTTCTCTGCCCTGGACTTGCTGGATGATTAGCTGGGTGTGGTCTTGCCCTGAAGGTACTGATTCTTTTGTTTACTTGTAAATCTCCAGGTCTCTCCTTAATGGCTTTAATCTCCTTATGAAAAGGAGCCTCTCCTTCACATGCCTTGGCCCCACCTTTAATCTTCCTAGTGCAGTTTTCAGATCCAAACTGTACATTCTGCATTTCTTTCTGCCCCATCTGCTCTTTTTCATTATAGATCTGTATAATATTCAACATTAAAAGCCACGCCACCATTTCTACATTAGGCTGTCTTGAAATATCCTCCGCCAAAGACATCAGTCTATTGCTTTTCAACTTAGCATCAGGCAAGCATCTGGGCTGTGGGCAAACTGCTGCCAGACTCTTTATCAAAATATCCTGGTTGCTAAGTCTTTATTTTCCCCTGTAACTACATCTTTTGCAGCCATGCTTTCTTCCAGGCCTCCACTGGAATGGCCCCTTAAGCTCTTACAGTAGTCAACAACCTTTCTAAGCCCAAAGTTCCAAAGTCTTCCACATTTCTCCAAACATACACATGGTCAGGTTCTTCACAGCCAACACCCCACTCTTGGTACCAATAACTGTATTAGTCAGTTTTCTTTTGCTGTGATAAAACACCAGACCAAGGAACTTATAAAAGGAAGAGTTTATTTGAGCTTACGATTGGTGGTTCCAGGGAATTAGTCCATTGTGGTGGGAGGCGTGGTGGCTGGATCTGGAGCAGCAAACCGAGGGTCACATCTCGCGAAGAGCACAGGAAACAGAGAGAGCCACTGTAGACCACAGAGGCTTGTTAAAACTCACTAAGCCTGTCCCCAGTGACACACTTCCCCCAGCATGGCCACACCTTCTAAGACCTCCAAAAACAGCACCACCAACTGGAGACAAATGTCTGAATACTTACAGCCTATGGGGGACAGTCATGCAAACCACCACACCATGTATTATTCAATCCTGACACAGGAACAGTATGGAAGAGTGTAAGGGATTTTTTAAGTGACTATGTGGTTGGAAATACATGTAAAGTAACATGCAAGCCATATTGGCAGGGTAATTCATTTGAAGAACAGACAGAGAAACTCTTTAAAATAGATCTCAGTAGGAGCCTCAATAATTCTTAGCAGTGAGGGGACAGAGACATAGCTGCCATGTACTTAGTCTACCAGTTTGTCAAGTTCCCCTAAGATTTAAGAATCTCAACTCAGGATTTATGGCTTCAGTGGCTGAAAGAAATCTTAGGACAAACTACTATACATGACCAAGATATTTTATTGTAGGCATAAGAGATTACAGAGAAAGAGAAGCTCAGGGAAAATTATAAACCATTATTATATTATTATTTTATTATAGTATCCAAGGCTACCCAGGAGTAAGTGGCCTTTATGAATGGGGATTTTTAATATAGGCTATTGTATTAGTCACTTTTCTGTTGCTGTGTGATAAAATCACCATGACCAAGGGAACTTATAAAAGGAAGAGTTTATTTGAGGTTATAATTGATGGTTCCAGGGAATTAAAGTCCATTGTGGCAAGAGGCATGGTGGCAGGAGCTGGAACAGAAAGCTGAAATTCACATCTTCCAATGAGCACAGGAAGGCAAGAGAGAGCAACTGGAGACTGACAAGGCTTGTTGAACTCACTAAGCCTGCCCCCAGTGATGTACTTCCTCCAGCATGGCCACAACTTCTAAGACCTCCCAACTTGAGACAAAATGTCTGAATACTTGATGTCTATGGGGAACATTCTCATTCAAAACACCACAGATATAATTTCTCTTTTTTGTAGCTTTTATCTTAAAACAGATCACAATCTATGTGCGTTTAGAATTATGCTCTGTAAGGAGATAAAGAATGAAGGACAGGCAAGGTAAGAGAAAAAGATGAGAATAAGTGGTTAGTTTCATAATTTATCCTTTGTTCTGATATAACCACTAAATTAAAAAAAAAGGTATTGGGGCTGGAGAGATGGCCTAGCGGTTGAGAGCGCTGACCGCTCTTACAGAGGACCCGGGTTCGATCCCCAGCACCCACATGGTGGCTGAGAACCGTCTGAAACTCCAACTCCAGGAGAACTCCAGTTCCAGGGGAATCCGACACCCTCTTCTGACCTCTGCGGCATTGCACGACACGGGTGCACAAACCTACATGCAGACAGTACACTCATACACATACAAAAATAAATTAAATTAAAAAAAATAAAAAAAAGGTATTTATTTTAACATTGCACTTTATTGCATGTGAAGTTTCTACCATAATATTAATTATAATAAATTATCAATTTTATCATTTCTTCTTTTTCAGATGACTCAGATTACAATTAAAGAAGGCTGCCTCTTCTTATTTGTTTGTTTTAAAATTATTGCCTAGTAATTTTAGTTCAGTGTGCAAAATAAACCATTTTAGATGGGTTAAAAGCCCAGTATTAAAAGTAAGTTGCATTTATTTACATTTTGTACACTTATTTTTTTACATTTGTAGTTTGAATTAACACACTAATAAAACCTAAAACCAGCTGGTGTACAAAATATCTGTTTTACTGTTTTCCACACATGTCTCAGTTCCTTAGATTAGATACAGAAATATGTGAAGGAAAGAAGGATCCAGAAAAATTCCTGAAACTTGACCTGAAATTCCTGCAAGGCTCACCAACTCTCCACTTCCATGACTATGGAGACTTGTATGGTAGCATATCCAGAGCCATTTTACAGATTGTGTAGGCACATCATTAACTCCTAAATAGACACTCTTTCCTCAACTCTGGTTCTGAAATTGCATCTTGTGTCTAATAGAATGAACAACATTCCCACCAATCAGAAGACTAAGAATGCCTATAACTGAAATTTCTTTTTTGCTGTATCTGCCTAATTACTTTTTCCAAGAATGTATTTAAAAAGTGTTTGGCTTTGGGGCTGGAGAGATAGCCTAGCAGTTAAGAGCACCAACTGCTCTTGCAGAAGACCCGGGTTCGATCCCCAGCACCCACATGGCGGCTAAGAACCGTCTGTAACTCCAATTCCAGGAGAACTCTGGTTCCAGGGGAATCCAAGACCCTATTCTGACCTCTGTGGCATTGCACGACACGAGTGCACAGACCCACATGCAGACAATACATTCATATGCATACAAAAATAGATAAAAAAAATTAAAAAATTAAAATAAAAAAAGTGTTTGGCTTTATGAATTTTATTTGTTCTGTTATTATAAAAATTTCACAAAGCTGTTGCAACATTGTAATTACCTCTCCATGGGTTTGGAGATATCATTTGGAGCCTGGTAATTTCAGCAGTAGATACATAGCTAAAGATAATATTCGTGTTCTAGTTTCTCTTCCATTGCTGTGACAAAACACTGTGACCAACACCAACGTGGGGAGGAAAGGGTTTATTCAGCTTACATCTCCTGGGTCACAGTTCATCACTTAGGGAGCCCAAGGCAGGAACTCAGGGAAGGAACCTGGAGGCAGGAGCTGAAGCACAGGTCATGGAGGAATGCTGTTCACTGGCTTGCTCCCCTGACCCATGCCCAGCCTGCCTTCTTATACGGTACACAACAATCTGCCCAGAGTGGCACCACCCATAGTGGGCTGGGCCCTCCCACATTGCTCAACAATCAAGACAATACTCCACAGATGTGGCCACAGGCCAATCTGATGGAGGCAATTCCCCAGTTGAGGCTCCCTCAACCCAGGTGTGTCATGTTGACACTAAAGCTATCCAGCACACAAAACCCATCACTATTAAACCACCACCTTTCCAGTTCTTATCCCCAAAATATGATGTTAACATTAATCATGACCTCAGACAGTACAACCTTAAAAGCCCCACAGTCCATAAAATGTCCAAACACTTAAAAGTTCAGAGTCTGTTAAAAATCTCTTAACTGTGGGCTGCTGTAAAATCCAAAACAAGTACTGTATTATTTCAAAGGGAAGAAACAGGCACTCAAACAAAACCTAAGACCAGCAAGTAGCTCAAGGCTGGACACCTGGGACTCACAATCTTCTGGGATCCAAAGGGTTTTGGTAGCTCCCCCTCTCCGACTCTGCCATCCATGGCACACATAGCTCATCTCACAGGCCCAGGCCAGCTCCATTTCACACCTGCTGCTGCTCTTGGTGGTCGTCCCATGCTCCTGGCATCTTCAAAAAGCTGAGGTCGCCACTGAAACTGAGGCAGAACCTTCACCAATGGTCTCTTCTGACCTCTCCTGGTGCAAAGCCTTAGCTTCTCTCCATGACCCCTGCAATCCTGGGGTCTCCATTGCAACCAAGGTGCACTTCCACCAATGGTCTTTCATGACCTCTCACAGTGCCAAGCCTTGGCTGCTCTCTGTGACCCCCTCAAATTTCAACACCAGAACCATATAGGAGACTCTTACACGTTACCAAGTCCTGCTTCTGGCTTGAGGTGGAGGCTCAAGCCCCTTCTGGATCACAGCTTCTGTGTGCTGACCCTGAAGAAATTCTTCCCAGAAGATTTCACCACAGTGATGCTGGTCTCTTGTTACTTACAGCTGATTTTTCAGTCCCAGCTAACCAGCATCAATTGTCCCAGTACAACCAAGATTTCACTTCAGGTTCTGGTCTCTTGTTACTTACAGCTGATTTAGCCCCAGCTGACCAGAACCCACAGATTAAACAGTCCTGATGATCTCTGCTTCCCTTTGAAACTTCACAAGCCAGGCCTCCATCGTCTACAACTTTTTCTGCAAAACTGTTCCAAGTTCCACAGCCATGATCTTCAGGCATTCAATAATTTTTCTAACCCAATGTACCAAATACTTCCACAATCCTTCCCCAAAACACCAAGGTCAGGTCTGTCACAGCAATAGCCCACTCTCTGGTACAAATTTCTGTTCTAGTTTGTCTTCCATTGCTGTGACAAAACACTCTGACCAACACAAACTTGGGGAGGAAAGGGTTTATTCAGCTTACATCTCCTGGGTCACAGTTCATCACTTAGGGAGCCCAAGGCAGGAACTCACGCAGGAACCTAGATGCAGGAGCTGAAGCACAGGCCATGGAGGAATGCTGTTCACTGGCTTGCTCCCCTGGCTCATGCCCAGCCTGCCCTCTTATACGGTACACAACAATCTGCCCAGGGTGGCACCACCCATAGTGGGCTGGGCCCTCCCACATTGCTCGACAATCAAGACAATACTCCACAGATGTGGCCACAGGCCAATCCAATGGAGCCAATTCCCCAATTGAGGCTCCCTCAACCCAGGTGTGTCGAGTTGACACTAAAGCTGTCCAGCACACTTCTCTCCAACATCCTATTAATTGCCAATAATTTAGAGGTAACCCATTTCTAAACTGGTAGTATGGGCCCAGGACAGGTAACTACAGATGTTATGAACTAATGACTGAATTTGTATTATTTCTAAGGAATGGCATTTTGGAGCCGTTCACTCTATTTTCCATCCCTTACATACTCCACACGTCCACTTCTGCAATGTTCCTTGAGCTTCAGTTGGAATATTATAATGGCTTATGTAGGCTGGACCCATATCCATTGCTTATTTTGTCCACCTTGGGGAGCCATGAGATCTTGATACTAAAAAATGCAAGAGGCACATTAGCAAACATAAAAAGTAACATAATTTGAAAATTACAGATGAAGATAAAAGTTATGTTTAGTTCCAATCATTTTTCTCAGAATTATTCAATGATGGAGGGTCTGTGAATGTGTGTGTGTGTGTGTGTGTGTGTGTGTGTGTGTTTTACTCGAACTTAGACACAGGATGTTGTGCATATTGGACAAGCACTCTATTCCTGAGCTACATCCCGAGAACTCTTTCCTTTTCATTTTGTAGTAGGTTCAAGGCTTTCCCTGCTTATGATATGCTGTTAAGTTTCTTTCAGTCAATGTTTATGCAAGGATTCTTGGGCCTTTCTTCAAGGTTTATATAAATATGATACAGTAATTAAAAGTACCACATTGTTGTAACTTATCAGGTATCAAATGTAACACTTACATAATAGATATAGACCAAGAAATATCTTTCAGTAGTCAAAGGTAACCCATTATCTGTCTATGCTCCTTTAATCACTGGAGTCTACAACTGGAAGTCCAGTACAAGCCAGGAATGGGCCAAAAACCAACCACAACCCTGTATGTTTAGAATCTCATTTACAAAATTAGTAAACTGGCTTTAATGTTTATGCCATTCCACTCAAGAAACATTTAACCAGTTCAATCCAGTACAAGTATCTCTTATTTTCTACTAAACTTGCAATATTTATACCCATCCAGATGAATGGGACAGTTCCCCCAAACATATCACCACAAAATAAAAACCTTAAAGTGACCCTACAAGTCCTGCAGCAGACTCTGTTTGACCAGCCAAATCTTTCCAGATATTTGGAACCTTACCATGTAGGTCTGGCAAAATATATGTCTATCTGCCCAAAAGATGTTCCACCTAGTGATCAAATATCCCTCACACACAAAACATATCCATAGGCCTTGAATTCTATTTTATCTAGTATTAGCTTAGCAACTCTTCTTTCTTTCTTTTATATTGCCAATTACTTGTGTTATATTTTTACTATCCTTAGTCTATTATCTATCTTTAAAGGTAAGGTAAGTTTCTTGCAGACAAGAAAAAAATGATATTTTTTTCAAGTTTTCCTTCCTTGTGATTGTTTTCTATTACTTCTTTATTTTTTTCATTTTTTAACAATAAGTAATAATTTATGAGTACAAGCATCCTTCATATAAAACCAATTTACAAACAGTTGTGCCCAAACCCACACAGCCCAAGGATCCCACCATCCAGCTGGGGGGTCTTGTATGTTCAATCAAGTTGATCAAATGAGTGTCCAGACTA
The DNA here is from genome assembly GCA_009823505.1 of Rhizomys pruinosus. Lineage (NCBI taxonomy): Eukaryota > Metazoa > Chordata > Mammalia > Rodentia > Spalacidae > Rhizomys > Rhizomys pruinosus. Next base: position 5,073,392 of record VZQC01006876.1, read on the forward strand.
TATTGCTGTAGTTTCACCATTCACCCCAATTGCAGGCCTTACATTCTACCACCCCCACCCTTCTGCAGATTGTTCCCTAGGCTTAGAAAAGGGGCACAGGTGGATGAGAAGCAAAACAGTCTACTTTCTCTGGAGCTGTCATTTTAGACTCTGGTCAAATCTAGCTGTTTCCTTCATGGGCTGACAGTTTGTCCAGGAATAACCTTTCAATCCTACTAATGAAGCACAAGCAATTAGATATATAGGTATTTAAACAGTACTAATTGTTATGATAGGTTATAGACACAGAGTATAGACACAGAGGTTTGGATGGTATGTTAATCCATGAATTATGTTTTTTTCTGTAAAATATGCCAGGTCTTACTGTGGCTTATACCATCTCCTAACCACTATAGGATGTAAAATTGTGGCATCAGCCATGGGTTATTCCTCCAAGGAGAGAGTTAATAGCCAATTAGATTTGGGATATACGGGAATATGGCTGCCACTGCTGCACAGTATTTCCAGGCAGGTGAGGTGTAGCTGGTGCTGATGGAGGATTCTTGCTTGACTCAAGGAGACCTATATTTGCTTTATTGGTTTAGTTGCCTTTGGTAACACTCTCTGGTATTCCAGAGACCAGCTGTACACTTGGAATCTTAATACATCTTTCCCATGCTTACATCAGGTCTTTGATAGCAGGGCCTTACTGCCTCTCTTCTTGCAGGTATCCCAGTTTACAGGCAAGAAGCCTTTATCTTTTTTTTTGGGGGGGGTGCTTGGATCCCCTGGACAACATCTCCTTGGTAGAATAATCCAGTGCTGATATCACAGCTCTCCTGTATTAATATATTTTGCTTAAGTGCATAGCTTAAGCAGACTTTAGTATTATATTTGGTTCTGAATATAGAATAATCCTTTTCACGGTTCCTATGTCTATTAATCAATTAAAGAAGGCAGTCTTACTAGTTTTAGAAGATATTCCCTCTATAACAGTTGGCTCCAATTTACTGTTAGAGAACGACCTCATTCTCATCATATTCCTCCTTGTTCTATGAAGGGTAGGTAAGAAAGTCTCTCATATTAAAACTTTGCGGCACCTGCAAAGTTCATGATGTTTTCAAAAATGATATTTTTTTGAGACAGTGTCTCCCTATAGCTCCAGCTAGTCTGGAACTCACTCTGTAGACCAGGTTGGCCTTGAACTCACAGAGATTCACCTGCCTTTGCCTCCTGAGTGCTAAGATCAAAGGCACGTGCCACCATGCCAGGCTTAAAGACAGTTCTTAACCACCATGTGTGTGCTGGGAAACAAACCCCAGTACTCTGCAAGAGCAGTTAGCACTCTGAACTGCTGAGCCATTTTTCCAGCCCCTGGATTTTATTTCTTAACCCAGTCTTCTAGTCTCTGTCTCTTAATTGGAGAATTAATTCCATTGACATTTAAAATGGGTTTTGAGAGAATTAAATTGCTTCGAAACTATTTGATGTCTAGTACAGTCTTAACCTAGGTTTGTATTTCTATAGTGGTATCATTTGTTTTCTAGAATTGATTGGTTATAGTTGTCACTGACACTTTCAAACAAATATAATGATTAAATCCAGCATTTCCAATTTATTTTATTTTATTTTTCTCTTTTTGTTATGTGCTTGTGTATAAGATGCAGGCACACATACCAGTGCATAGGTTTGCAGAAGCCACAGGAGATTAGGGGTCCATCTCAATCTTTGTCCACCTATCCATTCGAGATATGGACTTTCACTGAATCTGGAACTAAGGGTGATGCCCATCAGCCCAGTGACTCCCCTGTTTCTCCCTCAGTAATTGTCATTTATTAAAAATAATCTTAGACCAAAACAAAATATTTTCTTTTTGGATGATTTAGTAGTCACATAAATGAGCAGTCACATAAATAGTAGACATATAGTATACTAGAAAAAAAAAAGACACAAGGAACCATTGCCATTTGTAAAAATGCATTTTTCATGGTATTTGTTGCAGAGTTGAAAACTTCCAAATATTTGAACATTGATTTTGAGCTCCAGTGCCCAGGTAAATGTTATTGATCACTGAAAAGAAAAAGAATAAATTATTATTCATATTAATATTTCAAAATATTGTGACTAAAGAAAGCAAGGCAAAATTTCACAATTTAGAGCTGCTTTGGCATCATGTAGATATCACAGATATTTATGGGAGCACAGACAATAATGATTATATTTTTAATGATTCTCCATGGAGAGGACATTGGAACTGCAGTAACAGAAATTTCAATCAACTTTTGAAATCTCTCTATGACAAGAGCTATAGCCTGGCATTTATTACCATCTACCAAGAGCCCAATTTACTCATAAGTGTCTCTGCTTAACAAACCTTCAAAGAATTTAATTTTGATCATTAATGCCTTATTAACATGCTGTATATAATCAAGTGAGAAAGATTTTATTGATTATTAAGGAAACTTTTGATTGCTTCTTCGCTAAAAGTTTGAACACTCATCTTTTCTTTGGCAATGATGTTATTTTTCCTTCATGTAAAATTTGCAATGCTGGTGTACCTACTGAGGAAGCATTAAAGTTATATCATTCTTTTTATTTGTACACAAAATTTCTGGGCTCCTACTGTTTCTTCACTATGAATTCTTTTAGTTGAGGTTATTTAATCTGTTAAATGTCTATTATTAAAAACATAAATAAACATATAATAAGATATTTCAAGGCGTATGAGTTGTCCCTGGGCCGAATGCTCCACCACACCCACACTCATTTAAAGATCATTATAATAACACATGCTCATTTACCATAGCACCCTCAAACTTCTTCCTAAGGTGAGATTTATCACACCACAGACATGGTTTCAAGATGGTCAGTGGCATTCAAAATAAGTAATCTTTCAGCAGAACAGTGCATCTGGTTTGATTCTGTAGACATAATAGCTTTTGCAACTTGAGGGAGACTTATATATGTTCATGGCTTAGTTTCTAAAGTATAAAATATGACTTTGACATATATAACATTGAAAGTTCCTACTAAGGCCAATAAAATTTATAGGTGGATAGTGGCAAACACTGTTTGGCTTTCAATATATTTTTATTCTAGTCTGGGTTTAAGCTTCATCAGTTATCTCACTTGTTATGTTATAACAGCAGCCAGTAAGGAGAGTGTAAAGAATTTTGGTCTTCATGTCAACAGATCCAACAAGAACTGGATTGAATCAATTTATTGCTTACTCCCAGTGCCACCTTATATAAGGCAATTCACCTTCAGACACTCTGTTTCATCATTTGAAAAATAGGAATTTCTACATACAAACACTAGATGGATTTTGAGGCCACAATATAATGTGGGTGCCTCCTACTATATTTAATAATTATAAGCTAATTGCAATTTTATTTTCAAAATATAGATATAAACTCTGACCTGAACCACAGCAGTTTATAAAGATTCATTGGTAAGTAGCTCGAATAATTTTCTCAGATCCAGGATAGCAATATCATTTTTGATCCTATGACACCAGAATTTTCAACTGTGTTTATCCTTAACAATATTTATTGGCTGATTTTTTATATTTCCAAAATAAGAGTTCAGAAAGCATAAATGCCATACTTCTTCTATGTTGATGTGGAAATCATGTTAAAACTCTGGGTAACTCTGAAGCAGTCTCTGGAGCATCAAGTGCATGCAGTATACATGATTGATATATGTGGGAACACTGAAAGAAATTCATCAGGAGGAGCTGAAAGTCATTTTCCAATGGAAAAGCAAATGCTTCTACATAACTGTGCTGCACTGAATGTGAAAATTTCCTATTGTATTTATGACTAATGTGCTTATAGTTTTCTTGAATGTTTGTTTTTTGTTAATGTATTCTACTGTTATATATAAATTTTCATGAACCCAAGGCCTACTTTTGTTTGTTTCAAACAATAAAAAGGTATAACTAAATGCAACTTTATTTTGTCAATGTTTATCTGGTACTCATGAAATTAACACACTTATTAATCTTTTTCTATAATACATTTTGTTAAATGGCTATGAGTAATTAAGTATTTAGCTCCGTATGAATTCTCTGGTCCTATTATCAGATCTACCTCTTCCAGGATGGGAGACTGCATTTTAATATATTCACATATTTCCTATGATTTCCAAACCAAATATGGACCTCTATGCCAGGTTTTTCTCACCAATCATCGGGTGAGCAAAAGCAGCAATGTTTTCCACATTTTCATCTATGGTTTTGATTATCATGACAAGCTATGCTGAACCAGCTTTACTGGCATTTCTAGGAACAAATGGTAAACATAATGTTGTATTCATTTAATGCCATTGTTCTTACTCAAATTTTTTTAAATTTCTTTTTTTTAATTTTTTTATTTACTTTTGTATGTGTATGAATGTACTGTCTGCATGTAGGTTTGTGCACCCGTGTTGTGCAATGCCGCGGAGGTCAGAAGAGGGTGTCGGATTCCCCTGGAACTGGAGTTCTCCTGGAATTGGAGTTTCAGACGGTTCTCAGCCGCCATGTGGGTGCTGGGGATCGAACCCGGGTCCTCTGCAAGAGCGGTCTGTGAGATGGTCTTACTCAAATTTAAACCTCCTCTTCTATCCATGCTAACCAGCCACATACTAGACCTAAATTATGTGTTGTCTTCATCAGTAAGGTCTTACTATTAACATGATTAACCATCACTCTATCACTCTATCACTCTATCACTCTATCACTCTATCTATCTATCTATCTATCTATCTATCTATCTATCTATCATTTATCTATGTATCTATTGATTGATCGATCTATCATTGATCTATGTCTTTATCTATCCATCTAACATCTGTCTGTCTTCTATTTATCTATGTAAATATCTATCTAACTATCTATCTATAATCTATTTATATCTGTCTTTCTATTATCTACCTATCTATAGCAACTATCTTCTATCACCTATATTATATCTATCTATCTATCATTTATCTATCTATCTATCTATTTATCATCTATCTCACATCTTCTACTTTAGGGAGCTTCTATAATATATTTTCAAATGAAGTGTTCAAGAAAATTTACTGTTAGTTATCCCTCTGCATGTTCCTTCCTCTAACCTGACCATTATTTCATGGGATTTAACAATGTGTGTCTTAATGTATCTTTTTCTCTAGTCATATCTCCTGTGTGCTATCTATTTTCCTAGGAATGACCCTTTCCTTTTCTTTAATAGTTTTCTTGCTTCTAAGTGTACTTCAGTTTAAATACACACACACACACACACACACACACACACACACGTGCACATACACACACATCTAAAGACATAAACATATCTGCATATAAGAGATAAGATACAGTGTTTGTCTTTCTGTGTCTGTCTTAACTCAATCAGAGTAATTACTTCCAGTTCCATTAGTTTACCTGTGAAATACATAATTTTTTATTTCATTACTGATGTAAATTATTTTATTATGTATGTGTACTTTAATTTCATTAACTATTCAAAAGTTGATGCAAGTATAGGCTGATTCTATTTCTTGGCTATTATGAATAAAACAGAAAAGGAAATGGAAGAACAAGCATCTCTGTAGCATCATATGCAGTCTTCTGGTATATGCCTGAATGTTGTATAGTAGGATAAAGTTATAGGTTCATTTGAAACTTTTTGAGCAAATTCCACAGTGATTTCAATCATGGCTATAACTTGGCAATCTCACCGAATATGGTTGGTGCTTCATTTTTTTCACACAACCATTCCAAGCTTTATTGTCATTTGATTTTTGATCTTAGCTCTTCTGACTTGGATAAAATGAAATCTCAAAGTAGTTTTCATTTGATTTTCCCTGATGGATTAGTATGTTTATAATTGTTTTCAATTTTTTTAATATTTGTATTTCTCCTTTTGAGAACTCTCTGTTTCAATGTTGCTTTAATTTTAATTGGTTTATTTGGGTTTTTTTTTGTATTTAGTTTTCTTTGTTTATTCTAGACACTAGCTTCATAAACAAATATATATCTGGCAAAGCTATTTTATTGGCTGCCAGTTGCCTCTTCACTCAAATGGTGGCCTTCTTCCCTGTAAAGATTTTTAGGTTCATGAGGTCTCATTTTTTAGCTGATATTCTTCATTTCTATACTTTTGATATCCTGTATGGAAAGTCTTTTCCTGTGCTTATAAATTTAAGTATAATTCCTAATTAATCCCCCATAAGATTTATGGCATGAGGTCTCATGTTGAGGTCATGGACTCATATTGAGTTGAGCTTTGTACAGTGACAGATAAGGATCTTATTTCATCCTTCTATGTCTTCTACATGTAGCTATCCAATTTATGCAATTTATACAGCATCATTTGTCCAAGATAGTTTCTTTTCTACAATGTGTGCTGTTTCCCTCTTTGTCAGAACTTAGGTGCATGCATGAGTGAAATCTGTCCAAGTCCACAATTTTATTCCACTGATTGATCTGTTCTGAATGGCAGTATGTGTAGTTTTTAGTATTGTAACTCTATAGTACAGCTTGAAATTAGCAATATTTTTATCTCCATAACATATCTATCTTGTTTTTATTTTTAAAGAAATATATGAAGTTTCATGAAAAATAACAAACCACATACAAGGGGAAACCCATCAGAATTACAGCTGACTTCTAAGTGCAAACTATGAAAGCTAGAAGAACAAGGATGAAAGTATTCCCAGTGTTAAAAAACTTCAGATGCCAACCCAGTTTACTTTACCCAGCACAAATGTCAATGTAGTTGAAGGAGAAAGAAAAATCTTTCATGACATAAACAAAATGAAAGTATACATGTCAAAAAAACCCAACACTTCAGAAACACTTGAAGCAATACAAAGAACAGAGGAAAGGAGCAACTATCCCCAAGCAGCTAAAGAGAAACTATTAAAAATATAAGAGTGTAAATACACACCTAGACCAAGAATACAAACCAAGAATAAGTTAATAATGACATTAAATATCAATGGCCTAAACTCCCCAATCAAAAATCATAGACTGGGAGAATGAATTAGGAAAATAATCCATCTATATGCTACCTACAAGAAACCCATCTAACCCTCAAGGACAGACACCAACTCAAAGTGAAAGGATGGAAATAATATTCCAAGCAAATTGTACCCAACAAAAGCAAGCAGGAGCTGCAATATTAAGATCAGACAAAATAGACTTCAGAAAAAAAAAATCAATCAGAAGAGACAAAGAGGGCCATTAAATCCTTATCAAAGGAACAATTAACCAGGAAGACATCATAATCCTAAATGTTTATGCTCCAAACTCAGGTACATCAAACTATATAAACAAAATTCTGCAGGTCTTCAAGGTACAGATTCATTCCAACACAGTAATAGTGGGGGACTTCAATACTCCACTGAACCCATTGGAAAAATCGATTGGAAAAAAAGTAAACAGAGAGACATTGGAACTGAACAATACAATAAAACAAATGGAGCTCACAGATATTTACCAAATATTCCACCCAAACACCAGAGAATATTCTTTCTACTCAACACCCCATGGAGCATTCTCCAAAATCTACCACATACTGGGACACAAAAGAAACATCAACAAATATAAATGGATTGAAATAATCTCATGCATTATATCCAGCCACAGTGCAATAAAGCTCAATATTAACACAAGGATAAGCCCACCTAGCTACAAGAACACATGGAGACTAAACAACACAATCCTGAATTTGACAAGGAAGAAATAAAGAATGAAATAAAAGTATTCATGGAACTCAACAAAAAAGTCAATGAAACAAAAGAAAGCCTGTGGAATACTTAAAAAAAAAGCATTCCTAAGAAAGAAATTTATAGCCCTAAGAGCCAGCATTAAAACAAACAAACAAACAAACAAACATAAAGGGAACATATAAATGATCTAACACTACAGCTAAAAACACCTGAGAGACAACACCAAATGGGCCCTAAACCTAAGAGACAGGAAAAAATAACAAAAATCAGGACAGAAATGAATGAAATTGAAACAAAGAAAACAATACAAAAACCCCACTGAATCCAAAAAATGGTTCTTCAAAAAGATAAACAAGATAGAGAGAACTCCAGCCCAGTTAACCAAAAGAAAGAAAGAGCAACTCCAATTTAGTAGTATTTGTGCTTCATTAGTAGGATTGAAAGGTTATTCCTGGATAAACTGCCAACCCATGAAACGAAACAGCCTGAACTGATCAGAATCAAAAACGATATCTCCAGAGAAAGTAGACTGCTTTGCTTCTCACCCACTTGTGTCCCTTTTCTAAAGCCTAAGGAGCAATCTGAGGAAGAGGGGGCAGGGTAGAATGCAAGGGCTGTGATTGGGGTGAATTACAAAACTACAGAAATAAAGACTGGACACTTATTTGATCAACATAGTTGTACGCAAGCCCCTCCAGCTGGACAATGGGGGCCTCGGGCTGTATAATTTTGGGCATAGCTGCTTGCAAATTGGTTTTACATGAAGGATGGTTGTATTCATTACTTATTACCTATTATTAAAAAATTAAAAATATTCTAAAAAAAAGAAGATATTATGCTAAGTGAGGTAACACAGTCCCAGAAAAGCAAAGGACGAATGTTAACCCGCATTTATGGATGCTAGCATTAAGTAAGGCAAACTGAGTAACATTAATGTTATATTTATCTTTATCTAAAATCAACTGTGCTCTTAGAATGTGAATCCCTTAATGGACTCTAGAATTAACCTACTACCTATTTTCAGACTTTATAATTTTGGTACAATGGTTGAGGGTATGTTTGCATATTTTAGAACACTATCATCCACCTGTGCCCCTTTTCTAAGCCTAGGGAACAATCTGCGGAAGAGGGGGCGTGGTAGAATGTAAAGGCTGCGATTGGGGTGAATGGTGAAACTACAGCGATGTAGTCTGGACACTCATTTGATCAACTTGATTGAACAAACAACTCGTCACCCCCCCACTGGATGGTGGGGCTTGTGGGGGTATGGGCCCAGCAACAGGCCTGCCAGATTGGTTTTTGGTACCGAAGGCATGCTGATACTCCATTTGGATTATCACTTATAGCTAAAAAATGAAAAAAAAAAAAAAACAACAGAGAAAGATGCAGGACATTTATGGCAGAATACATGATCTGGGATGGGTGGGGGTGGGGGGGAAGGTAAAGGGAAATATGCCTGATCTGAATTGGAAAATGATGTATGAAATGCACAAAGCATCAATAAAAATTAAATAAAAAAAATAAAAATAAAAAAACACATTAAAAAGGCAAAAAAAAAAATTAATGGAAAAAATGTGCATCCCAAAATACTATTTGGAAAAAAATATAGTTTATTTTCACATGACATGATTTTAGTACACGTGTGACATACATAAATGCATATGGGGAAACAATAATGATTGGAGGGAACAACAACAACAACAAAAACAACAACAACAAAAGAACTGAGACAAGGAAGTAGTAGAGTTCTTCACCTCCCAAAATAATCTCCTTTGAAAAATCTTTGAAAAGACTCATAAGGGGAAAAATGACATGTATGGCAGACTGCAAGAACTTGGGAGGTGCAGGGAACACGGAGGGAGGAATCAGTGTGGATTGAACTGAGTAGTGATTTATGAAAGGCACACAATTTCAATAAAAGATAAAAAAAAAAAGGGTGACATAAAAAGATGGAAAAACCTCCCGTGTTCGTGGATTGGAAAATTTAATATAGTAAAAATGTCCATTCTACCCAAATTAGTGTACAGATTCAATGCAATCCCAATTAAAATCCCCATTAGTTTCTTAACAGAGTTGGAAAAACATCCTTAAATTCATATGGAGAAACAAAAGTCCACAGATAGCTAAAGCAACCCTGAGAGAAAAATGTAATACAGGGGGGATCAGGCTATACTACAGGGCTATAGTCATGGTACTGGCACAAAAACAGACCCATTGACCAATGGAAAAAATTGGAGATCCATACTCAAGCTCATAAAATTTCAGCCACCTCATATTTTATAAAGGGGCCAAAAAGCTCATTGGAGGAAAGATAGCATCTTCAGCAAGTGGTGCTGGCAAAATTGGACCACCATATGTAGAAGCACAGAATTAAAACCGTATCTCTCACCCTGAACAAAAGTCAACTCCAAATTGATCAAAGACCTCAATGTGAAACCGAAATTCTGAAGGAGTTCTAATAGGAAAAGAGGAAGCCAAGCTATCCCTTTTTGCTCATGATATGATTGTCTACTTCAGGGATGCTAAGAACTCCACCAGGAAACTCCTAGAAACGATTAAGAACTTCAGTAAAGTGACAGGACACAAAAAGACCTAGAAAAATCAGTAGCCTTTCTCTACACCAATAGGCAATTGAGGAAGGAATACAAGGAGACCTTCCCACTCACAATAGCCTCAAAAACAATAAAATACCTAGGAACAAACCTAACCAAAGACACCAAGGATCTCTACAACAAAAATTTTAAACCGCTGAAGAAGGAAATTGAAGAAGACATCAGAAGATGGACAAACCTCCCATGCTCGTGGATTGGGAAAATAGATATAGTAAAAATGTCCATTCTACCTAAACTTGTATACAGATTTAATGCAATCCCAATCAAAATCCCCAAGAGCTTCTTCACAAGTTTGGAAAAAAAAATCCTCAATTTCCTTTGGAAAAACTAAAGACCCCGAATAGCCAAAGCAACTCTGGGCGAAAAGAGCAATACAGGGGGGAAGCTATAGTCATAAAAATAGCTTGGTACTGGCACAAAAACAGATCAGTTGACCAATGGAATAAAACTGAAGATCCAAACCTGAGCACATACAATTTCAGCCATCTCATATTTGATAAGGAGGCCAAGAAGACACATTGGAGGAAAGACAGCATCTTCAACAAGTGGTGTTGGCAAAACTGGATCATCACCTGTAGAAGAATGAAATTAAACCCCTACCTCTCACCCTGTACAAAAGCCAATTC
>VZQC01006876.1:5097367-5227670 GCA_009823505.1 Rhizomys pruinosus
AAATCCTTTTTTTTATTTTTTTTTTTTTTTGTTTAAATTTTTTGTTTTGAATTTTGATTATTTCCTGAGGTGTGTGAATGTACTGTCCTGCATGCAAGTCTGTGCACACCCGTGAACGTGCAATGCCGCGGCGGTCAAGAAAGAGGCGTCGGACTCCCCTGAACTGGAGTTTCTCCGGAATTGGAGTGTCAAAGACGGTTCTACGCCGCCATGTGGGTGCTGGGGATCGAACCCGGGTCCTCAGGCCAGAGCGTCGGCTCTTAACAACCGCTAGGGGCAATCTCTCCAGCCCGCAATGAAAGGCTATATATTATACTGTTTAAATACCTATATATCTAATTGCATGTGCTTCATTAGTAGGATCGAAAGGTTATGCCTGGACAAGCTGGCAGCCCATGAAAGAAAACAGCCAGAATTGACTAGAGACCAAGACAACAGCTCCAGAGAAAGTAGACTGTTTTGCTTCTCATCCACCTGTGCCCCTTTTCTAAGCCTAGGGAACAATCTGCGGAAGAAGGGGCACAGTAGAATGTAAGGGCTGCGATTGGGGTGAATGGTGAAACTACAACAATATAGACTGGACACTCATTTGATCAACTTGATTGAACATTCAAGCCCCCCCCCCTGCTGGATGGTGGGACCCATGAGCTGTGTGGGTTTGGGCACAACTGCTCGCAAACTGGCTTTACATGAACGATGCTTGTACTCACAAATTATAACTTATTGTTAAAAAAAATGAAAACAAAACAAAACAAAAAACCAGAAAGATGCAGAAAAGTTATGGCAGAATGTATGATCTGGGATGGGTAGGGGTGGGGTGGGGTGAAGGGAAGGGGATATATGCCTGAACTGAATTGGAAAATGATGTACGAAATACACAAAGCATCAATAAAAAAAAAAGAAAAAAAAAGAAGAATCCCAGGATAACAATATTGACCAGATCTCCAAGAGAATTATAGTAGAAATTTTCCCCAAATTGAAGAAATCATACCCATACAAATACAAGAAGCACAAAGAACACCAATTAGAGAGAACCAGAAAAGAAATTCCCCATGCCATGTTGTATCAAAAACACTAGATGCTCAAAATAAAGACAGAATACTGAAAGCTACAAGAATAAAATAAGTCAGATATAAAGGGTAACTCATCAGAATTACAGGTAACTTTTCAGCACAAACGATGAAAGCCAGAAGAGCTTGGACCAAAGTATTCCCAGTTCTAAATGACTATAGGTGGCAACCCAGAATACTTTACCCAGAAAAAAATGTCTATTAGAACTGAAGGAGAATGAAAAATGTTTCATGACATAAATAAGCTGAAAGTATGCATGTGCCGTAAACTAACCCTTCAGAAAATACTTGAAGGAATACAAAGAGCAGAACTTTACCCAGAAAAAAATGTCTATTAGAATTGAAGGAGAAAGAAAAATGTTTCATGACATAAATAAGCTGAAAGTATGCATGTGCAGTAAACTAACCCTTCAGAAAATCCTTGAAGGAATACAAAGAGCAGAAGAAAAGAATGACTGTTAAGAAGAGTGAAGAGAAAGTAAATATTGAAGGTATAACCTTGGAAATAAAAACCTAGAACAAAAGGGCAAATGGAAACTAAATAAATGGGAAGCAATATACATCTCTCAATAATAACTTTAAATATCTGTGGCCTGAGTTCCACAATCAAGAGATACAGACTGGAAGAATGGACTAAGAAATTGAATCCATCATTTTGTTGTCTACAAGAAAACAATCTCACCCCCAAGAACAGACACTATCTTAAGATGAAAGGATGGAAAAAATATTCCAAGCAAATAATACTAAGAAGTAAGCAACAGTTGCTAGTCTAATACCAGACAAAAGAGACTTGAAATTAAAACTAATCAGAAGAGATGAAGAAGGTCACTAAATTCTTATCAAATGAATAATTAACCATGAAGATTTCATGATCATAAATATATATGCACCAGACTCTGGGGCACCAGACTTCATAAACACAATTCCATAGGACTGATTAATCCCAAAATACTAATTGTAGGGGACTTCAATACCTCATTGTGCCCATTAGACAGGTCAACTTGACAAAAAATAAATAGACATCTAAAGTAAACAATATGGTACACCAAATGGACCTAACAGACATCTAATGAATATTCCAAGCGCTGAAGAATATATTTCTGTTTAGCACCCCAAGGAACATTCTCTAAATCAAAGCATATACTGGGACACAGAACAAATCTCAGCAAACACGAAAATTTAAATAATCCTGTGCATTTTAAATTTTATATAATTTTATTGAGCATTTGTAGATCTCACACAATGGATTCCAAACCATCTTCCCATGCTCCAACCCTCCACCCAAACTCATGCATTATAACATTTTTATTGTTAAATTGTTAAATTGGGGCTGGAGATATCGGTCAGCAGTTAAGAGCAATGGCTCCTCATTAAGTGGACCTGGGTTTAGTTCCCAGCACTACATGCTGTCTAGCAACCTTAACTCTAGTTCCAGGGGAATCAATTCAATGTCCTCGTCTCACTTCCACAGCACTGCACAACAAGAGTGCACTAACATATATGTAGGCAATACAGTCATACAGTGAAAGAAAAAGAGAGAGAGGGAGAGTGAGAAACAGAGGGAGAAGACTGATAATTCACTTGATATAAGTTTAAAATTTAAATAGTATATTACAAGTCATTAAATAGCATACAAAACTATAAAAACATATTTTAAGAGAGAAATACAAAGAATGTTACTCAAAAACTTTGGCTCTGACAAGGATTACAGTAAATTATACATATTAATTGGGACATATTGAATACAAAAATTGAGCTTTAAGAAAATACAAAGAAACTGATGTATTGGCACATTCCTTTAACGCCAACACTTCACTTGGAATTCAGGGCCAGGCAGACCTATGAGAGATTGAGCCCAGCCTAGTGTATATGTTGAATTCCATGCCAGTTGAGGCTACAGAAAGACCCTGTCAAAATAAATAAATAAATAAATAAATAAATAAATAAATAAATAAATAATAAAATAAGAAATGCTGCATTATTTGATGTAGAAGAATTTCATTTTCTTAAATTCCTCAGTTTATTGGCTTATCCTTTCCTAACTATATTTACTAATCTAGATTAGTAAAATTTAATTTTTCTTTCAAATAAAAGAGCAAAGCCTATTTAAATAGATACTGGGATCTTTAATGCCATGAAAACCTACAATTTATTTGATTAAAGGTACATCTGATAGAGCATTAACATCCAAAATGTATAAACTACTCAAAAAACAACTATTCACTACAATTTTTGTGTTGTACAGTATCAACTTATAACATTTTCTTCTACCTGTAGGATAATTTAAGGAATTAAGTTTGCTTCCTAAATTAACAACCTACAGTCCCAAATTAACAACATATAATGATAAACAGCTTGGGCAAATTTAATGAAAATTTACACCTTGATTCCTGCCTATAGGTATGTGTACTACAACTGCCTTTTTGAGATTCATGGGTCAAAAAATAAAAACCTAAAAAAAAGAGGGGGGGCAATAGAGTTATATATTAAACCTTTTGTCAAAATTTTCAATTTAAATCTTAAAACTAACTATGAGAAAAGATTTGCATGTTCCCACAGGCCAAAACGTCATGATCTTAATGGCTGAGAAAGAAAAGATACAGCTTTGAATTATGCAGGATGTACCAAAAAATACCAGCAGAAAAGTTGGTCCATCTAAACATTATAATGTGAATGCATTAATGAGCCCTAGAATTAACTTACCACCTACTTTCAGGCATGGTAATTAATGTACTTGAGTAGAAGGTATATATTCATATTTTAGAGTAATATAAAATTAAAAGAAAAAATCTAATCTGAACCCCTGAATACAATAAAAAAGGGATGTGTGGATGAAACTGATCAATGAATACCAAGTTAGTTACACACAACATGATACTTTGGTGTATGATTTTATGGTAGTATATATATATATATATATATATATATATATATATATATTATATTGGATGCATTTCAAAACCTCTCAAATGAAAAAATATTGTTGTCTATTATGTTATCAGAAATTAACGAACTCTGAAAATTTTTAAACCACAAAGAAATTATATCATTGTTTAACGGACCTAGTACATGTGGCATTCAGTTTTTAACGAAGTTTTAAGCGACATGTTAAGCATATGCATGAAACATCATGTGACCCATTAAATATGTACAACTTTATATAGTATAATACTCCAGCCCAAAATAAAATTAAATTAAATAAAAAGACTGACATATCATGGAACTTGGTCAGTGCTGAACTGGATGGAACATCAGTAAGCCATGTATAGCGAAAGTGAAACGTAGCGACAGCGTCCCAGAAAAAACAAATCCAAGAAATAGTATATAGAATCCTCATTTGTGGGTTCTACCACCAAATACCTAGTTGAAAAGCAAGCTGAGAGAAGAATTAATAGTAATAAGTTCTATTGCAAGTGATGAAGAGCAACTATGCTTTATAATAATGAGTGAATTCCTTAATGGGCTCGCCTAGATTAGCCATGATCCACTTAATTTCAGAGTTGTATGTGATGTGGTATACATGTGAGCGTGCTGTATGTATTTCATACATGTTAGAAGTACAATAAATAAAAAATTATAGCGCGAAAAACTTGGTGAAACCTACTCAAACATATTTTGGAAATTAGCATACAGTTAATTTTCCCAGAGAGGTGAGATAACAATTTGGGTCCACAATATGTGCAAATTAATATAATAATTAACATATAATATAATAATTATATAGTACAAACTAATATAATACTATTTATATATATAATTTGGAGAAATACAATTTGGAGGGAACAACGACAAAAAGAATGGATCAAAGAACTGACTGAAACAATTAACATCTGCCCAAACAATAAACCTCTGCAGAGAAAAATAAAATGAAAAAGACTGAGAAACAGATGAAAGACATGTATGACCAAATGCATGAACTGGGGTGGGGTAGGTGGCATAGAAAAGGGAGTGTGTCTAAATTGGACTGAGAAATTATCTATGAAACACACAAAACACCAATAAAATATTTTACTAAACCAAAACAAAAAAAACCTGATTTCATGAATAACGATAATGAAACCCATGCTAATTACAAATTTCAGTTTTTATGCTATCTGATATCTGATAAGAAAATAGGCAAAATTAAAATAGAGGAAGTTAATTTCAATTAACATTCAATTACCATCTAATTTCACTCTTTAATATACCAGTTAAAAATCAAAATAATCTTAGAATTGAGGTTTTAAATATTTTTATTGAAGTTTTGTGCATTTCATATAATATTTCTCAGTCCAATTTAGACTTGTGCCCCTTTCCATGGCCCCCACCCCACCTGAGTTCATGCATTCTGCCATCCATGTCTTGTATCTTTTTCTAAGTCTTTTTAAAATTTTTCTATTCAGAGGGTTATTATTTTGGGAAGATGTTTACTGCTTTAGTCAGTTCCTTGTCTCAGTCATTTTGTTGTTGTTGTTCCCAGCAATTTGTATTGCTATAAAATTTTATAGCAACACAAATTATGTCACACATAAACCAAAATTACGACACCTGAAAAAAAACTGTATGTTCATTCTAACTCATATTTCAGAATTCAGATGTTTCCTGTTTAGTTTTATATTACCCTAACATATGTATACATACCCTCCACCCATATTCTAAAATTACAAAGTCTGAAAATATGTGGTAAGTTAATTAGAGACCCTGTTAAGGGATTCAGATTATAAGAGCACAGATGCTTTCAGATAAAAAGAAATACAAACATTGCTCAGTTTGGTTTAAAACTAGTGAGTTAGTGGTAGCATCCACAAATGAGGGATACCATTCATTGTTTGTTTATCTGGGACTGTGTTACTTCACTTAGCATAATAATTTCTAGTTCCATCCATTTACCTGCAAAGTCCATGATGTCATCTTTCTTTATCCTTACTGCTGCATAGAACTCCATTGTGTAGATGTACAATGTTTTCGTTATCCACTGTCTGTTGAGGAACACTTGGATTGGTTCCAGCTCTTTGTTATTGTGAAACGAACTTCAGTAAACATAGATGTGCATGTATCTCTGTGGTAGAATGAGTCTTATGAGTATACACCCAAGAGTGGTATGACTGGATCAGGTGGCAGACTCATTTTAAGTTTTTAAAGGGTTCTCCATATAGCTTTCCATAGTAATTGCAAAAGTTTACATTCCCACCAGCATTGCATGAGTGTTCTCCTTACCCCACAACCTCTCCAGCATTTGGAATATTGTTTTCTTGATTCTAGGTAGTCATATTGGAGTGAGATGATATCTTAAAGTGGTTTTAATTTTCATTTCCTTAATTATTAGTGAATATTTTGTGAGTCATTTGTTCTCTTCTTTGTTTTTTGAAGTTTATGTATGCTGGATGTTAATGCTCTGTCAGATGTAACACTGAAATCCCTCTCTGTGGGTTTTCCTTTCACTTAATTGATTATTTTAAACTCCCAGAAGTGATTAAGAGTTTCAGTAAAATGGAAGGACACAAAATTAACCTAGAAAAATCAGTAGCCAACAACAAGCAACTGAAGAAGGAATACAAGGAGACCTACCCACTTACAGTAGCACCGCCCCCACAAAAAAAAAAATATCTAGGGATGAAGATAACCAAAGACACCAGAGATGCCTACAACAAAAATTTTAATACCCTGAAGAGATTGAAGAAGACATCAGTAGACAACAAACCTCCCATGCTCATGGATTGGAAAAAGTAATATTGTAAAAATTTCTATTCTACCCATTATCAGTGTAATCCCAATTAAAATTCTCATGAGTTTACCCACAGACTTAGAAAAAAATCATTAAATTCTTTTTTTTAATTTAATTTATTTTGGCTGATATGTACAAATATAAAGTTGTACATATTTATAAGGTCATATGATGCCTCATGCATATATACATTGTTTAAAACTTAAAACTGCTGGACATGTCTAGGTTGTTAAAAATGTATGGGGAAACCATTCTCCAGTTGTTTTGGGGGGGGACTGTGTTACTTCACTTAGCATAACGCCTTCAAGTTCCATCCATTTAAGTGAAAATCTCATGATGTCATCTTTCTTTATCGCTGCATAGAACTCCACAGTGTAGATGTACCACATTTTTGTTATCCTTTAAATTCTTATGGAAAAAATCCAAAAGACCCCGGATAGCCAAACAACCCCGACAAAAAGAACAATACAGGGGGGATCACTATACCAGACTGCAAACTATACTATAGGGCTATGGTCATAACAGGCTGGTACTGCCACAGAAACAGACCCATAGACTAATGGAACTAAATCAAAGATCCAAAGTTGAGGACATACAATTTCAGCCAACTCATATTTGACAAAGGGGCCAAGAAAACTCAATAGAGGAAAGAGAGCATCTTCAACAAATGGTGTTGGCAAAACTGGGTCACCACTTATAGAAGAATAAAATTAAACCTCTACCTCTCACCCTAGACAAAAATCAACTCCAAATGTATCAAAGACCTCAGTGTGAAAGCCAAAACTCTGAAAATGAGAGAAAACATTGGCAGCAACCAGAAGACTTAGGTGTAGAAAAGCCTTTCTAAATCAGACAGCAGCTGCACAGAAAATAAAAATTGAGTTTTAGGGGGGCTGGAGAGATGGCTCAGCGGGTAAGAGCACCAACTGCTCTTGCAGAGGAGCAGGGTTCTATTCCCAGCACCCACATGGCGGCTAAGGACAGTCTTTATTTATTTTTTTTTCTCAACATTTTTTTTATTGATGCTTTGTGCATTTCATACATCATTTTCCAATTCAGTTCAGGCATATCTCCCCTTCCCTTCACCCCCACCCCCACCCCAACCGAGATCATGCATTCTGCCATGACTGTCCTGCATATCTCTCTCAGTTTTTTTTTTCCATTTTTTAGCTATAAGTGATAATCCATGAGTACAAGCATCCTTCATGCATAACCAATTTGCAGGCTGTTGTGCCCAAACACCCACAGCCCCACCTTCCAGCGGGGGGTGAGGGGTTGTATGTTCAATCAGGTTAATCAAATGAGGGTCCAGACTACATTGCTGTAGTTTCACCCTTCACCCCAATCGCAGCCCTTACATTCTACCACGCCCCCTCTTCTGCAGATTATTCCCTGGGCTTAGAAAAGGGGCACAAGTGGATGAGAAGCAGAACAGTCCACTCTCTCTGGAGCTGTTGTCTTGGATTCTGGTCAATTCTGGCTGTTTCCTTTCATGGGCTGACAGTCTGTCCAGGAATAACCTTTCGATCCTACTAATGAAGCACAAGCAATTAGATATATAGGTATTTAAGCAGCATTAATAGTTATGGTAGGTTACTTTGTTATAGACATATATGTTTAGATGAGATGTTGATCCACGAACTACATTTTTTCCTGTTAAATATGACGGGGTCTTACTGTGGCTTATGATATCTCCTAACCTGTAGAGAATGTAAGCTTGTGGCATCAGCCATGGGTCATTCCTCCAAGGAGAGAGCCAATAGCCAATTAGATTTGGGATATACAGGCATATGGCTGCCTCTGCTGCACAGTATTTCCAGGAAGGTGAGGTGTAGCTGGTGCTGACGGTGGAGTCTTGCTTGACTCAAGGAGACCCGTATTTGCTTTATTGGTTTAGTGGCCCTTGGTAACACTCTCTGGTATTCCAGAGGCCATCTGTACACTTGCATGTGTGGTCTCAAAGGACAGTCTTTAACTCCAGGTCCAGGGGAATCTGATGCCCTCTTCTGACCTCTGTGGCATTGCATTACACGGGTGCACCAACCTTCATGCAGACAGTACACTAATGCACATAAAAATAATAAATAATTTTTTTAAAAATTGAGTTTTTATCCTGATAATGCCCATTCAGCTGAACAAACTAATTGTCTGTTCTGAATTAAGACCTGTTAATTCACATCTTCTACTTTTCTGTTTTGTCAAAACATAGCTTGTTGTGAAGAAGAATGGTAGAGGTTTAAAAGGCTACCTGTTAGGGAAGTATGACAGAATAATTTAGTCTGAAGGATTTGTACAGAGACCTGTGATAGATATAAAATAATATTTTCAGATTTTTGATAACATCATATAGAAAATTATAGGGGTAAACTAAATATATATTGATTTTTCCTTAAATTCTGATTTCTGTCTTAATCCTATTTTAGTATGGATTTTTCCTTAAGTATGGAATTGAAAGAAAATAGCATAGAATTCTCAGATTTTAATGTGTGCTAAATGAAGCAAAAATTAGAACTTTTAATGGACCTCGTCATTAATATGGAGAGAATTATCTTGTGTGAATGAAGTCTTTGTTGTGTTCTCTTCATACTAATAATAGAAATGAAATTTTATATTCTTAGGGCTGGGAAGTTGTTTTAGTGGTGGAGAGTACATGGTGCTTGGAAGAGGAACTTGGTTTTATTCCCAGCAACCATATGGAAGCTCAAAACTATCCTTAAACCCAGCTCCAGTGTATACAAAGCATTCTTTTGCTCTCTCCCAGGCACACAACTGGTAGGCATAAATGCAAGATAAGAACTCATGCTTATATAATAAAACAAATAAAATTAATTATTTAATAAAATATTGCATGTTGCTTCTGTTTAATTATTCTTAATATAAAATGAATGATAATTGTTGAAATGCTAATTAGCGGGCTGGAGAGATAGCCTAGCGGTTAAGAGCACCGACGCTCTTGCAGAGGACCCGGGTTCGATCCCCAGCACCCACATGGCGGCTAAGAACCGTCTGTAACTCCAATTCCAGGAGAACTCCAGTTCCAGGGGAATCCGAGACCCTCTTCTGACCTCCGCGGCATTGCACGACACGGGTGCACAGACCTGCATGCAGACAATACGTTCATACACATACAAAAATAAATAATAAAAAAAAAAAATTTAAAAAAAAAAGAAATGCTAATTAGCAAGTGGAGTGTTCACCCACTTTTTAAAAAATTATTGACTTAGTTTAGCATGTCATGTGACATGACATGCATCACCACATAAGCATAACAAATAAAAGGCAATAATATACCGTAAAACATTTTTTTCTTTTTTGAGGCTAGAACTTGGCAATATAGTAGAACTATCTGATGGCTGGATTGAAGTGGAAACATTTGTGTAGAAGAAATGAACTGGTTTCTACTGGAGGGTTCCTTGCATTTTCATCCATTGATATTGCACACCATAACCAGTTTTTTCTGAGTTAGCATTTTGAATCTTCTACCTAACATAGATTAATCAAGTATTCTGCTGTTATTTTTTGTACAAGAATACAACTGCTAAAATTCTTTCAGAATAAAATTTCATGATATTTTTATAACTAAATTTGGGAACAACAAAATCACAAATGTTTCCTTATGGCATTATCATACAAAGGGTATACAGAATGACAATTTTGGATTTTGTTTCAGGTAGAATAGAATGTCCTGAAAGGAAAGGGTACTCTCTGGGTGACCAGTCACATATAATGGGATTGTGTATAATGACACAGAAATAAACAAGAGGTTTGGCAGCTGGTTCAGCCTCACATGTGCCAATTCTTTTCCCTCCTAGTAGAATCCCTTTAGTGACTATGCTGTCCAATCGGTACTGGAGTTTGATTTGTGCACAGTGAGTTTGATTGCCAATACAATCACCACCATGTAAGAAGATATCTGAGCAAAACAGATGTTTACAAAAGAACCTTGGCAGTGGTGCACCTATCCTGTTCAGAAAATCTGTAGTAAAATGGTTCAAATGAAAGATTAAATAATGGTGCTGGGTGTGGGGGCGCATGCCTTTAGTCCTAGCATTCAGGAGGTAGAGGCAGGCAGATTTTTGTGAGTTCAAGGCCAGCATGGTCTACAGAGTGAGTTCCAGGACAGCTGGGGCTATGGAGAAACCCTGTCTCAAAAAGACCAAAAAAAATTGAAATACTATGTAATTATATAATACTATGTAATTGAATAGGTGATGATTAGTATTTATCTCTAGGTTATNAAAAAAGATTAAATAATGGTATCCAGTGTATTCCTTTGTTTAGTTTGACCGAGCTGTGTCTAAGTGGTAGTTGATTCCTTTAGAAATAGAAATAACTTCTTACTTTAGATTGAAATTTATTTGCAGATATCAATTGTCCTATGAAATTATCCTATGAAATTATATATTAAATTTATGTTTCCCTTTATAATTGTAAAGCATTCCATACTTGATTTTCTACTTTTCTTTGGTCTTTTTGAGAAAGGGTCTCCCTGTAGCTCCAGCTGGCCTGGAACTCACTTCGTAGACCAGGCTGGCCTTGAACTCACAAAGATCTGCATGGTTCTGCCTCCCAAGTGCTAGTATTAAAGGTGTGTGCCACCACACTCAGCCCTTTTGTACATTTTTGTTTTTGAGCATCTTTCATTAAAATGAAATCTCAAATATGAATTATGACTTACATGAAGCCAATTTTTTATAGAAAGAATTAATGGACATATCAAGAGTTATCTAAATTTTTTCCTGAAAAAGTTAAAAGCTTTTAAGACAGATTATTCCAAACTAATTTCCATTGTGTTCTCTATGTAGTTTTTTTTTTTTAATTTATTTCTGTATGTGTATGAATGTACTGTCTGCATGCAAGTCTGTGCACCCGTGTTGTACAATGCTGCGGAGGTCAGAAGAGGGTCTCGGATTCCCCTGGAACTGGAGTTCTACTGGAATTGGAGTTTCAGACGGTTCTCGGCCGCCATGTGGGTGCTGGGGATCGAACCTGGGTCCTCTGTAAGAGTGGTCGGCGCTCTTAACCGCTAGGCCATCTCTCCAGCCCCCTCCATGTAGTTTTAATAACCATTGTACCAAGTTCAATGGAGACTGTCTGATATCCAAACAACCTGTGAGTTTGAGTGTTGTCATGTAATGTTGAATATCCCTCTGAGAGCTATTTGTCAGTACTTGGTTCCCCAAAGTGGAAAATTAATAGGGGAAAAAGCTATAATAGGTGGGCATAATGGGACATCCATAGGCCACTTTAGGCACACCCCAATGGGAATTGTGAGATCTTAGTCCACCTATTTTCTCTTTCTTCTTGAGTGATAAAGTGCATAGTTTTACTGGTTTGCACTTTGCTATGTAGTGCTTCCTTGTTAACCCCAAAGTTATAAGGCAACTAGCAATGAAGGCACTTCCTCAGCAACTAGTCTGATCCAGGGAATATTTCAACTGAGTTTCCTCCTTCCCATGTTTCTCTAGGTACCATCAACTTGACAGTAAACTAAAAAGAACATTCCAACTTTCTCAACTTGATACAGGAACACATTATAGATCAACCACGACATCTTTTCTCTTGTCCCCAAGACCTCATGTTATTATCACATTATAAAACACAGCCTATCTTTTACAAATCTCACATTCTCTGGTTCATTTAAAAAATCGTGTATTGAATCTTGTGCATTTAATAAAATATATCTTAATCAAATTATATTACCCCCCCACACACCATAGTTCAGGTATTATGTCATTTATATTAAGTTCTAGGCAAGCATTTCCATGCAGGTGTCACTCAGTGCAAGTTCAACCACTGGAGTCTAGTCAGTCTATTATTCCCTTAAGGAAGATTCTCTCTCTCTCTCTCTCTCTCTCTCTCTCTCTCTCTCTCTCTCTCTCTCTCTCTCCCATAGTAATCATGCACCAATACTTCCATAGCTAGAGTTGGGACCTGCTGCCCATTTCCACTGCTCCACATGGACCTTGTTCATGCTGCCACTGTTGCTGCAAGTCTGTATAAATAAGTTTATGTGCCTGGAATTCTGTTTCCTTACCGCCTTACAAACTTCCCACCACCTTCTTCCTCAATTTCCCTGAACTGTGGGTGGGCAAGGTTTAATATAGGTGTCCTATCCAGGGATGCACACTCTAATGTCTTTTTCTTCTCTAAAACTTAGTCAGTTGTAGCTTTCTGTGTATATTACACTCTGTTATATAAGGAAGTTTTGTTGGTGAGAATTGAGGGATGTATTAATACTCTCTCTACTACCTGCTCCTCTCTGTTCCATGAGCCTTAGGTGTAGAGGTTCCGCTGTCGATGTGTAACTTAGAACTGGGCATCTCTCAGACATATATTCTCTGTGTCTGATCAGTTGTGAGATTCTGAAATAGCCTCCATATATTTCAAAAATAGAATACTTTGGACACAGGACTTAGGGTGATGGACCTGGAAATGACCTTGAAGTCACCTCTCTGAGGACTAGTTCTCCTAGTCCTGGAGGATACTATGCAAACTGCTAAGATAGAAAATTCACTCAATGGTCCTACATAGCTGTAAAATGTAATAACCACAATGACTCGCACATCTATTTACCTGTATTGGTGTATTGGTATAGTGGTATATTGGTTTCTAAAAGTAAAATAATAAAAACAATTTCCATAATTCTTATTAAAATGAGAAGAACCAGGACATATGAACAGTTAGCATAACCGTGAATTTAGCAGTGTAAATCAAATTTTGTAGCTCAGTGTCCAGCATCTGGAACTCATGATCTTGACTTAGGAAGTCTCTGCCATCTGCAGTACACCCAGCTTGTCTCACAGGCTCAGGATGTCTCTATTCTACAAGAGTCATTGTTTTTGAAGAATGTCCCATGATTCTGGCATCTCCAATATCTTGGAGACTCCAATGCAACTGAGGTGGTAACTTTATTAATACCATCTCTTGACTTCTCTTCATGTAGTTCCAGGCTTAGATATTCTCTATGACTGCTTCAAGTTTGCATTTAGCATCCATTCAAAACCAGTCCCATGTGGGCAACTCTTATACATTACAAAGTGAATCCTGATATGTGATATGAAAATGACAGTTTGTGTATGGAGGGTATAAGTTTAATATAGGTGTGACATATATATATATATATATATATATATATATGCAATTGTTGAAACAATACAAGTTGGAGGGAACAATAANAGCAGCAGGGGAACTGGAATAGGGAATATACTAAAACAGTAAAGTTCCCCCAAGAACAATAATCCTCTGCTTTGAAAAACTTTGAAAAGAATCAGAAAAAGATACAGGACAGGAATGGCAGGATGGATGAACTCCAGGGGGGGGGGGTGGGGGCATGGATGGGAAGATGAGTCTAGATTGGAATGTGAAACAGTGTATGAATTGTACAAAACTTCAATTAAAAATCTTAAAAAAAATAGAAAAAAAAAACACAAAGTTCAACTATCTTGAGATGCTGTGCTAGCACCCCCCCCATCACTTCTTTGAATTGATACTAAGGAAAGGCTTCCTAGAAGATTTTACCCCAATGGTGCTGACTTCTTATTAATCACAACTGTATCTTTAGCCTTGGATAATTAGCATACATTGCCTAATGAAGCACAGATGTTCCAGGTGAGTGTTGCTGGCCAACTGTTAATTATGGTTGATTCTTCAGCCCCAGCTGACCATCAACCAGATTCTTAATCTTAAAATCACAGATATCCCTGATAGACTCTTTGCTTATCTCTGAAAGTTCACAAGCCAGCTTTCCATTACATTTTTCTCAACATTCTTATCTTTCCAGATCCCACAGAGCGGCCCATTATGCTCAGAGTACAACAATGTATTTTTTTCAGCTAAAACTTCTTTTTTTACTGGATTATTAATTTAATTCTGACTGGTTTTGTAACACAAATGTGATCATTCTTATTGCATGTAATGGATATCTCCTGCTTACCACATATGGTATTTTCACAACATAATACACATAGGAACATTATTCTGAGTCAGCTAAAACTTCTAAGCATTTCGAATTTCTATAAGCTTCCTCAAATACAAAATTGTGAGTTTCATCATGGCCACCCAAATTCTGATCAATATTTCACTTGCAGTTTGTTTACTGTTGCTGTGATAAACACAACGGTTGAAAGCAACTTAGAGAACGAAAGGGGTTATTTAATCTTGTACTTCCAGGTCACAGTCCACCAGTGAGAGCAGTCAATACAGCAACTTAATCAGGATCTCAATCTAAAACAATGTCAAATGTTACTTACTGACTTTCACTCTGTCTTTGCCCCACACTCTTGCTTTACTAAATTTCTTTCACAGTGGAGAATCACAGAACTAGAGATGAGACACAATGGCCTGGGCCTTCCAACATCAATGATCAGTCAAGACAGTGTTTCACAGACATGGCCACAGGCCCGTCTCCTCAAGTGAATTCTCAAGTGAGGACCCTTATTTCAAGATGACTCTTGATTGTTTCAAGTGGATAATTATTGTGGGACATTATCCAAGGGAATACTCTCTAAATTTTTAGTTCAGCCTTTTTAAATCTATAAAACAATATTTGCATATTTCATAGAGAATAGCTTAATCAACTTTATGCCCCCTTCCCCATTGGCACCCTCCTATAACCCCCTCATCCTGAATTTATGCATTCTGTCATGCATGTTAAGGCCTTTCGAGTCAAGTTAGTGTCCCCAGATGTGCAACAGTGCATGTTTATCCACTGAGTTCTTGTCAGCCTATCTAGATTCCCTCCGATTTTATTAAGAATTCTACATAGAGAAGTTTTGGACATTGGTAGACTGTATAAATCTGTCTTCTTTCATTTAAAGTTGTTTGCTTATCCAAAGGCATCCAATAGATTGTGTTGTGATCCATTATACTGTTAACACCGTAACTTTATGTACCTTAAGAATTTCTCTTATTATTTTTCTTTTGGTATTTTTGAGATAGGGTCAGCCTTTAGTCCCAGCTGGCCTGGAGCTCACTCTGTAGACCAGGCTGGCCTTGAACTCCCAGAGATCCGCCTGCCTCTGCCTCCCAAGTGCTGTGATTAAAGACGTGCACCACCAGGCCTGGCTAAGAATTTCTCTTACTATTAAAATGTAAAAGCAAGTAGGAAATGATAAAATTAACACTGTTCATTATTCATCTTCCTTTCTTTTCTTCTTAGGATGTTAGAATTAGAATTATATGCAGAACTCAAGTTAACTTTCACAGTTTCACAGTTGAGCCAGTCACTTTGTAATTCTTTATAACAACACTAAAACCAGAGCAAGAGAACCATATTCTGAACTATAGCAAGCCTTTTGCAATACTTCTCTTTTGTCAGTTATTTCCAGTTAACTGGTCTTGATTTCAAATGTACAACAGTATTACCAGTAATTTTCTCTAGATACCAGAATGTACATCCCAGATCCTTAACTTTATGATTAATAAATCATTTAAATAACATTTTATTAGGGTAATCTCATTCTGATGTTAAGAATTTTTAGATTTCTTCATTGTCCAACTTTCCAATTAGTTATTTTAGAAAGTGTTACATATGTCATTTATATCATTGTACAGAATTTGCTAACGTGATATAAGTCACACCAAGGTACCTTGAGCATTGCTTCCAGATGATCCAAGTTATTGAATAATTTAATCCTATGTGTAGTTTCAAACTTCACCTCCTCTTTCTCATGGATTTCATATTGTACGTATAATCATTATGAGAATTTGTTAATGTTATGCTGAAATTCTGGACCATTTTTGTATGGTCCAACTCATTAAAATATCTGAATCTGCCGGGCATGGTGGTACACGCCTTTAATCCTAGCACTTGGGTGGCAGAACCGGGCAGATCTTTGTGAGTTCAAGGCCATCCTGGTCTACATAGCGAGCTCCAGGCCAGCTGGGACTACAGGAAGACCCTATCTCAAAAATACAAAAAATAAAATAAAATAAAAATAAAAATATCTGAACATCTGAATCAATACAGAAATTGACATCTGTGCACCATACTTAGTAACAAGACATTATTGCTCTCATGTAAATATTTCTAAACACTTTTTCATAATAAAGTGAATAATTTGAAATTTTTTCTGATTACAGGATTAGAAGGGTATAATTTTCCCAACTATTTGAATGTTTTACCCATATCCATATCTTTCTTTTATCACTTTCCAGCTACACAGAGACACCAAAACATTACTGCAAAAACCAACACAGCCTTGCTACAGCTCCTTTCAGGGGGCTACAGGGAGACCCTCTCTCGAAAAGATAAAAAAGAAAAAAGAAATTGTCTAGTTATTGAAACCAGCATTTTCTTAAAGGTGTGTATGTATCCATGTACTTTTTCTATATCTTCTCAATCATCTTTACTTTCTGCAGTCTAAGAACTAGACCCTGCATAGCTTCCAAGATCAGGTGAGATTGCATGCATTCAGCTAGGATTGGCAGTTGACAATATCTTTGCCTTCAAATTAAGATATAAATCGAGGCTGAAAATGCTACTTCATATCTGTGCAGAGGGAAATAAATTTCAGATTTCAAAAATCCCCTCTTTCTGCTAACTTGACTTCCAAGTTATATTTCCTTTTTATTTCCTATTATTTTTTTCTCTCTAGCATCTCTTTTGCTCCCTTTTAACTTTAACATTCTTACAAGAACCAGGGGATTTGAAGTAGTTATTTTTGACCCTAGGCAAACTTCATACCTTCTTTGACAAGGGAGATGATCCATAAGCATAACCACAGCTGTCTGTCAACTAATTTTAACTTTGGCCTAGACTTGCAAGTTTTTTCCCTTATGGCCACTAAAATAACCTCTTAAAGTGTATGTATAAGAAGATAGTTGGGCTGGAGAGATAGCCTAGCGGTTAAGAGCACTGACTGCTCTTGCAGAGGACCCGGGTTCAATCCCCAGCACCCACATGGTGGCTAAGAACCGTCTATAACTCCAATTCCAGGAGAACTCCAGTTCCAGGGGAATCTGAGACCCTCTTCTGACCTCCGCGGCATTGCACGACATGGGTGCACAGACCTGCATGCAGACAGTACATTCATACATATACAAAAATAAATAAAAAAAAAATTAAAAAAAATTAAAAAAAAAAGAAAAAAAAAGAAGATAGTATTTGGGTTTTTTTTAACTTTCCTTTCATTTGAATGGGTGACTATACAGAGGATTTGTAATGAATTTAAACATTGATATTTAGTTTCCTTAGTTAAACTGACAGTATGTCCAAAAATATTATGAGAATTCTGAAAGGAAATATAAATAACCTTTGCCTTTAGAGTTTCCTGGGAAACCATCTCTGAGATAGATGCTTAAATGCCTCTAAATTTTAGGTAGCACACTCAGGTTTAACAACCATTATGCAGCAAAGTAAGAAGCTTGTGCTGCAGGAAAGTTGTAATGTTATGAAGATTTTTATCTCCATATTTTAAGCAGAGGCACCCAGATTTCATACTTCTCCTTCACCAGATACAGGGTTAAGTCTGTTTCTGAGAAAACATGGCCTTGGAAGAGGCAATTTTTATACCTAAAGGATGAAAGACTTAATTTCTGAAGGATGAAAGAGTTAATGGTAAGAGGTATATGAAGGAAAGAACATAACAGCATTCCATAGAATACAACTCCCCTGCTACCGAGTCCCATTCATTTCACAAAATAATTGTCTTCAGCTTTGATAAAATCCTCAGAGATGAAAATTAGTTCCTATTTCTGGGAAAATATATAAGAAGATCATCATTCGTGAAAACTATGAATATCATTTGCAGTTGGCCTTGGGATATTGACTAGTATTCATCACCACTCCTTGCTTCTAACAGTTGCAGAGAATCTTCATCCTTTGAAGAATCTGATGGCTTAGGGATGTGGGTGACTGTGTGGGGTGATGAAGACATTCTTTTTTGGTAGGTTTGCACCTCTACTCATCATCCTCTTCTCATGCTGTGTCTGCTAGATTTGCCTAGTGTCAAACATTGAGTATGTGAACAATGCAAGATAATCCAATGGATTAACTACTTGCATTCCTATCATTCTTCCTTGTTCCTATGATACAAAATGAAGCTGCCTTTTGGAAATCTGGAAAGGAATTTCAACATTCATATATATTTTATTTATTATTTTTTATGTATATGAGTATGCTGTCTGCATGCAGGTTGGTGCACCGGTGTCATGTAATGCCACAGAGGTCAGAAGGGGGCATCGGATTCCCCTGGAACTGGAGTTAAAGACAGTTCTTAGCCACCAGGTGGGTGTTGGGAATCTAACCCGGGTCCTCTTCAAGAGCAGTCGGTGCTCTTAAGCACTGACCCATCTCTCCAGCCCCAATCAACGTTCATATTTTGTACAATAATATTTCTAATGCTGGCCTAGTCTCTCACTTTACTTTTGAGGATAGACTTCTGTGAATACATGATTCTTTCATTTCAGTTGAAGTGTAGATTTATTTTTTTTTAATTTATTTATGTGTATGAATGTATTGTCTGCGTGCAGGTCTGTGCACCCTTGTCGTGCAATGCCGCGGAGGTCAGAAGAGGGTGTCGGATTCCCCCGGTACTGGAGTTCTCCTGGAATTGGAGTTACAGACGGTTCTCAGCCGCCATGTGGGTGCTGGGGATCGAACCCGGGTCCTCTGCAAGAGCAGTCGGTGCTCTTAACCGCTAGGCCATCTCTCCAGCCCCGAAGTGTAGATTTATTAAAACTCTTGCTATGAAACAAGATCTTTGGTGTGAATATTGTTTCATAGTCCATGGATTCTAAATCTAAAACGTGTCCAAAATCTTTGGTATTTGAGGAGACCAGCTGCTCTAAACTCCTGTTTATTCAACCTTGATTTCTTTCTCATTGGTGGAGCAGAACATCTGCTGCCAATAGTTTCTGGGTGTTGCTGTGTTCTGTTAATCATACATAAATGTACTTTATTCAGACTACCATGGCCGCCATCATACATAGCTTTTCATCCAAGTACTTATCTATGTGTTGACAGCTCACTTTTACAACCCAATCAACTACTCTTATTGGAGGACTAAAATCTGACAGGGTCTCCTATTCTCAGTTCTAGTCTGCAGATGATAGTCCCTATTAAAATTTTCTTTTTCTTTTAAACTTTTTTTTATTAATGCTTTGTGTATTTCATACATCATTTTCCAATTCAGTTCAGGGATATTTCCCTTTCCCTTCCCCCCACCCCACCCCACCCCATCCCAGACCATGCATTCTGCCATAACTGTCCTGAATCTTTCTCTCAGTTTTTTTTTAACAATAAGTGATGATTTATGAGTACAAGCATCCTTCATGTAAAACCAATTTGCAAGCAGTTGTGCCCAAACCCCCACATGGTCCCACCATCCACAGGGGGGTAGCTTGTATGTTTCAATCAAGTTGATCAAATGAGTGTCCAGGAACTACTATTGCTTGTTTTCAATTCACCCCCAAACACAGCCCTTAACTTCTACCACGCCCCCTCTTCCATTGTTCCCTAGGCTTAGAAAAGGGGCACAGGTGGATGAGAGGTAAAACAGTCCACTCTCTCTGGAGCTGTTGACTTGGACTCTGGTCAATTCTGGCTGTTTCCTTTCATGGGCTGACAGTTTGTCCAGGAATAACCTTTCGATCCTACTAATGAAGCACAAGCAATTAGATATATAGGTATTTAAACAGTACTAATTGTTATGGTAGGTTACTTTGGTATAGACACAGATGTTTGGATGGTATATTAATCCATGAATTACATTTTTTTCTGTTAAATATGACAGGGTCTTACTGTGGCTTATAACATCTCTTAACCATTAGAGGATGTAAGCTTGTGGCATCAGCTGTGGGTTATTCCTCCAAGGAGAGAGCTAATAGCCAATAAGATTTGGGATATACAAGCATATGGCTGCCTCTGCTGCACAGTATTTCCAGGCAGGTGAGGTGTAGTTGGTGCTGATGGAGGAGTCTTGCTTGATTCAAGGAGACCCATATTTGCTTTATTGGATTAGTGGCCTTTGGTAACACTCTCTGGTATTCCAGAGACCATCTGTACACTTGCATGTGTGGTCTCAATACATCTTTCCCATGTTAACTTCAGGTCTTCTACAGCAGGGTCTTATCGCCTCTCTTCTTGTAGGTATCCCAGAGGCAAGGATCCTTTACCTTTTGTGGGGGCTTGGATCCCCTTGGTAGAATAATCCATTGATGATGTATTAATATATTTTGGTTAAGTGCATAGCTTAAGGAGACTTTCATATTATATTTGGTTCTGAATGGAGAATAATCCTTTTCACAGTTCCTATGTCTATTATTCAATTAAATTTTGCCAGTTTTATAAGATTACCTCTATAACAGTTGGCTCCAATTTACACTTGGAGAACGACCTCTTTTTTTTTTTTATTTTTTTAGGTTTTGTTTTTTGACCCATGAGTCTCCAGAAGGCACTTGTATTACACATACCTATACGGTGGAGTCAAGGCACAGATTTCATCAAATTCACCCATACTGTTTTGGGTGACTGTATGTGATTAACTTGGGAAGCAAACTTAATTTTTAAGTTAAATCATCCTATAGATAAAAGAGAATGCTACAAGGTGATACTGTACAACAGACAAATTATAGAGAACATTTGTATGTGCCAATCCCAAAGTTATTATTATACAGATTTTAAGTACAACAAATGTGGACAACAGCAATTTATATCTCCATTTAACTCAGATGCCTTTAAACCAATGTTGTTTAATATACACATATTTACTTTTACTAAGTCCTAAAACACCATGTAACCTGTAGACAGTGTCTGGGCAAAACCGGATACTTGTTGAACTCACGTCAATTAAATATGCATTAATCGAATATACTCCCGTGTCCCTCTCCCGCCCCTCCCACCTTTCCCAATTCACCATTTCAGTCAGTTTTCTGATGCAGTCTTTCTGTTGTTGTTCTTTTAATATTCATCCTTTTCCACAAGAAATATTTATATCTGGGTTATTGGCACTAGCATCCACATATGAGGGACACCATTTGTTGTTTGTTTTTCTGGGACTGTGTTACTTCACTTAACATAATGTCTTCTAGCTTCTAGCTCCATCCATTTACCTGCAAAGTTCATGATGTCCCTCTTTACCGCTGCATAGAACTCCATTGTGTACATGTACCACATTTTCTCTATCCACTCATCAGTTGAGGGGCATTTGGGTTGGTTCCAGTTTTTGCCATTGTGAACTGAGCTGCAATAAATATAGCTGTGCATGTATTTCTGCAGTAAGATGAGTCTTGTGGGTATATGCCCAGGAGTGGTATGACTGGGTCAAATGGCAAACTCATTTTGAGTCTTCTAAGGATTCTCCACACTGCTTTCCAAAGTGACTGTACAAGTTTACATTCCCACCAGCAATGGATGAGTGTTCCCCTTTCCCCACAATCTCTCCAGCAGTTGATATCCTTTGTTTTCTTGATCCTGGCCATTCTTATTGGAATGAGATGCTATCTTAAAGTGGTCTTAATTTGCATTTCCCTAATTATTAGGATGTTGAACAGTTTTTAAGATGTTTCTCAGCCATCTCTAATTCCTCCTCTGTGAAGTCTCTATTCAGTTCTTTGCTCCATCTTTTGAGTGATTCATTTGTTTTCTTTCTTCTTTGTTTTTTGAGTAGCTTGTATACTATGGAAATTAATGCTTTGTCAGATGTATCTGCAGTGAAGGTTTCCTCCAACTCTGTGGGTTTTCTCTTCACTTCCCTTATTGTTTCTTTTGATGTACAGAAGCTTTTGTGTTTAATTAGGTCCGATTTGTCAATTTTCGATCTTATTTCTTGTGCAGCTGCTCTCTGATTTAGGAAGTCTTTTCCTACACCTATGTCTTGTAGTCTGTTGCCAAGTTTCTCTTCTATCACCTCCAGAGTTTGGGGTTTCACTTTGGTCCACCTGGAGTTGACTTTTGTACAGGGTGGGAGGTAGTGGTTTAATTTCATTCTTCTATAAGTGGTGATCCAGTTTTGCCAACACCACTTACTGAAGATGCTGTCTTTCCTCTATTGTATCTTCTTGGCCCCCTTGTCAAATATGAGGTGGCTGAAATTGTATGTGCTCAGGTTTGGTTCTTCAGTTTTATTGCATTGGTCAACTGGTCTGTTTTTGTGCCAGTACCAGGCTGTTTTCATGACTATATCCTTGTAGTATTGTTTGATGTCTGGTAGAGCAATCCTCCCTGTATTGCTCTTTTTGCTCAGGGTTGCTTTGGCTATTCAGGGTCTTTTGTTTTTCCAAATGAAGTTGAAGATTTTTTTCCAAGCTTGTGAAGAAACTCTTGGGG
This sequence comes from Rhizomys pruinosus, assembly GCA_009823505.1. Lineage (NCBI taxonomy): Eukaryota > Metazoa > Chordata > Mammalia > Rodentia > Spalacidae > Rhizomys > Rhizomys pruinosus. The sequence continues at coordinate 5,120,412 of VZQC01006876.1, forward strand.
ATTTTGATTGGGATTGCATTAAATCTGTACACAAGTTTGGGTAGGATGAACATTTTTACTATATTTATTTTCCCAATCCATGAGCATGGGAGATTTGTCCATCTTCTGATATCTTCTGCAATTTCCTTTTTCAGGGGTTTAAAATTTTTGTTGTAGAGATCCTTGGTGTCTTTTGTTAGGTTTGTTCCTAGGTATTTTATTGTTTTTGAGGCTATTGTTAGTGGGAAGGTCTCCTTGTAGTCCTTCTTCAGTTGCTTGTTGTTGGTGTAAAGAAAGGCTACTGATTTTTCTAGATTTATTTTGTATCCTGCCACTTTACTGAAGCTCTTAATCATTTCTAGGAGTTTTCTGGTGGAGTTCTTAGCATCGCTTAGGTAAACAATCATATCATCAGCAAAAAGGGTTAGCTTGCCTTCCTCGTTTCCAATTAGAGCTCCTTTAATTTCCTTTTCTTGCCTTATTGCCCTAGCAAGGGTTTCCAGCACTATATTGAAAAGGAGTGGTGATGGGGCAGCCTTGCTGAGTTCCTAACTTTAAGGGGAATGGTTCTGTCATTTCCCCATTTAGGATGATATTAGCTGTGGGTTTCCTGTATATGGCTTTGACTTTGATTACATTGAGGAATGATCCCTCCATTCCAAGTCCCTCTAGGACTTTAAACATGCAGGGATGCTGGATTTTGTCAAAGGCTTTCTATGTGTCAATTGAAATGATGGTGTGGTTTTTGTCTTTCAGTCTATTGATATGTTTGATGATATTTATTGATTTTCATATGTTGAACCATCCCTGCATCTCTGGTATGAATCCAACTTGGTCATGGTGGATGATCTTCTTGATGTGGGTCTGTATGCAATTTGCCAGTATCCTGTTTAGAATTTTGGCATCTGTGTTCATTAGGGAGATGGGTCTATAGATCTCCTTTTTGGTTGTATGTTTACCTGGTTTTGGTAATAGCATGATGCTGGCTTCACAGAAGGAATCTGGGAGAACTCCCTCCATTTGTATCCTTCTAAACAACTCAAGTAGTAATGGTTGTAAGTCTTTTTGAAATATTTTATAGAATTCTGCCATGAAACCATCTAGACCTGGGCATTTTTTGGTTGAGGCTATTAAAATTTTCAATCAAGTGTTGTGTTCTCCCCTATTGCATTTTTCTCTTTGGCAGGAAAGAAATGCCCTTTTGTCTTTTTGTCCATATTATTCATTTGGGGTAAGTTTCATGGCTTTGCTTTTCATATGTATTCTATTATGTAGACTTCTTTTAACATACTATCTCTGCATAAGCCATTTGGTTATTTCTGATTCATATTGTGTTGGGTCATTAATCTCTCCTTTCTTTCCAGAGCTATTTTAAATATTTGTTAGTTCCTGTTCCTGGGTCTTGACAATCATTCAATTCCTGATCATGGGAGAATAATTAACATCAATTAATTATGAATATTCAAACTTTATATTACACCCTACTTCATCTAGCACTTTTAGGTAACCTTCACAATTTTAGTGTCTTTATTTCTTCTTGAACACACACTACAATACTCTTAGGGAATAACACTCTTTCTCCTGTATAACAGAGACTGAGAGAGGTGACATGCAGTCTGTTAAGCCCATGGCCTTAACGTTATCTTCCAGAAAGGAGAGAAAACTAGTGCTAATTTAGACAACTGGGTCTTTTCCACAGGCCCAGAATTTTTGAGCGGACCTATAATTTCAAAAAGTTTAGCACTGTACTTTTGATATTTCTACCCAAAATCTAAGGAACTTTTTCCTTTTCACTCAGGGTCATGATAATTGTTTACTAGCTTACTCTCTTTAAAAAAATGTCTTGACCTCAGTATTTGTTTTATATTAATAATGCAGAAGATATTAGTGACTGTACAAGTATCTAAGGGTGATCACTTTATTTATTTATTTTATGCATTTATTTAATCTCTTAATTTTTATTGAGCTTTTGTAGATGTCATACAACAATTTTAATTAAAATCAGACCACTTTCCCTACACCCGTATCACCCCCTACTCCCAGAACTCATTCATTCTGCCATACATGTTATGTCCTGACTTGCATCTTTTTCAGTCTTTTTTTAACTCTTTCAATGCAGAAGTTTTACTGTTTAGGTCTGATTTTTGAATGAGTTTTTTATTTTTTTGTTCAGTTTAATTTTATGCTACTTCAAAATAGACATTTATGCACTCCAAACATATACCAGGTTTATAAATTCTGAAAATAAATTATAGGTTAATTCCAAAACACATTTAGGGATTCACAGTCTAACAGTTAACCTTGCATGCAAGTAAAAACACATTTAACTTTACATTCCAAAGGATGTAGCATGTTGATGTATGTTTTAAAAAAGAGCTTTATTCTTTCTTATAAATCTTAGGATTAAGGAGAATAAAGACAAATACTTCAGTTTAATTTTCATATTTCATCCTAACTTTATGAACCCTTATTCTTTTATTTTCCTCCTCTAAGCTATAGTCTTTGTAGACAATCCTCTAATTGCTTAGCTTTTAAAGCTCAACATGCTGCAATTTGATACCTCCAGGCATTCCTTTATTTTGGTACATGTAACTAAATGCTTATCAGGAGAAAGTCAATCCTTGTCCAATTATTGTTTGCCAAGATCTAACCACACTAGACCTTCTAGTGTCCTGTTTTGTTATGCCCAATGGAGTTGACACATCTCCTTTTAGACTTTCTTAGAGTATTTCTTGATACTAATGGTATTGTCGATTAGATCATTCATGAGGCAGGATCAAACAAATAGATTATTCAAGTGTACTCTTCAGAACAACACCAGTGAAAATGTGAGAAAACGGTAAGAAATGATAGGAAATTCCAACATAATACAATGGCAACGGCAGATAGAGTGGATGTCCTATTAATCACTAAAGCTGATAACAAAATTTCAGAGAGATTCTGCATCCATTCAATTCAATGTCTCTAGTGGTGGGGATATATTGGAGTTCCAGATTCATTTGGCTAAAGTAGATTCTCAGGTATGACTTATAAATTTGCAACTTTCCCAGCCTCTGGGGTAATTGGGGTCTCCAGTCTAGAAAAGTGTCATTTCGGTGGTGTATCACACTACTCCTGCCCTTCCAGTATCATAAGTCTTACATTGTAGAAGACCAAAACGCAATTCCATGGATTAGTGAGATAAGGAAATACAGTGAAATGTACTGTCAATGATATGTTAAGCCATATGCTCAATGAAATATTTGGAAAGTTCCAAGGAGTACACTTGCAAAAATTTAAATTGGTTAATTAAATAATTTTCTCCTAATCATTGCTAGTGAAATATTCCTAAATCCCAGGAATCCAGAGGTTAAAGCAGGAGAATCAAAAGCTATAGGGCAGCCCAGGAAACCTACCAATTCCTAGACCATCCTGGGCAATGAAATGAGAAACTATTCTATTAAAAAACAAAAACAAAAACAGGTTTATATTTCCCTTCAACAGCTTTTTGGGGGAAATTGAATTAATATAATTTTATGTGCTTGCAGTACTGGATAATAGACTATCTCAAAAGTGATTACTCATGTTATATTATTTAATGATTAAGGACAAAATAAACATGCTACAGGGTGCATTGAGAAATTCACCCAAATCAATAAGGGACTAAGGTTTTCTTTATTTTTTAAAAAAATATTTTATTTGCTTTTTTTTTGTATGTATGAGTGGTTTGTCTGCATGTAAATATACCCATGCCATGCAATGCCTGTAGAGACTAGGCTAGGGCATCAGATCTCCTGAAACTGGAATTATAGACAGTTGTTAGCTGCCATGTGGGTCTGGAGAACTGAATCGGGGTACTTTGGAAGAGCAGCCAGTGATCTTAACCATTGTGCCATGTCTCCAGCTCCATAGATTCTCTATTTTCACTCAATACTCTTAAAATTAACATTGTTCCATAAACAAAATGAACAGCAGCAAAATGATTTTCCATTCTTTCCTCTGTTTACCTTAGAGATGATAATCTCCTAAGGCTGCATTTTTCCTTTGGCCCCAGGAGTTTCAGACTCAAAGGTAGATAAGCATTGAATTAATTCAGTACATCTCTGAGCACAGGGCATAGTGCCTGCAATCCCATTAAAAACAGCATTTGCAAGCTTGAGAATAAAGAGAGTGTTGAATACAATTGACTTAGTTACCAGCTTCCAGAGAGGGGTTGCAGTTACAGGCATCTCCGGATGTTGAAGAAGTGATGTTCCTATTTAGAGTATGATGAGATAGCAATTGTTGTTATATTAGACACAACTTTTGTTACTCTATTCTTTTTATTGAAGTTTTATGTATTTCATACAACATTTCTTAATCAAGTTTAAATACAATTCCCTTTCCTTGCTCCCTCCCTGCCAGAGCTCATGCATTCTGCCGTACATGTCTTTCATCTTTATCTCAGTCTTTTTTAAAAAAAAAATTGATGCATGTTCACTGTTTCACTCAGTTCTTTGACCTAGTCGTTTTTGTTGTTTTTCCTTCCAATTTATATCATTCCAAAATATGCCTATATGGATGGCTCAGATATACAGAAATAAACACTAGGTTAATTCCTAATCATGTTTAGGGTTTTACATTTACATAGTAGGACTGTATGCAGGAAAAGAAACAATGTTATTTTAATTTTCTATATTACATAGAAAGTTGAGTAACACCAAGTATTTTATTTACTAAAACATAAATAAACAGGAATTATTCAGTTTGCCTTCTAAAGAGAGAATTGGTGCTAGCATCCACAAATGAAGGACACCATACTTTGCATGTTTTTCTGGGACAGTGTTACTTCACTTAGCTTAATAGCTTCTAGTTCCATCCATTTACCAGTAAAATTCATGGTGTCATCTTTCTTTACTGCTGCATAGAATTCCATTGTGTTGATATACCACATTTTCTCTATCCACTCATCATTTGAGGGACACTTGGGTTGGTTCTAGCTCTTTGCTATTGTGAAGAGAGTTGCAATAAACATAGTTGTGCATGTATTTATGCCATAGGATGAGTCTTGTGGGTATATAGCCAGGATTGGTATGACTGGGTCAAGTGGTAAGCTTATTTTCAGTTTCTTAAGACTTCTCTACACTGCTTTCCATAGGGGTTACATGAGTGTGCATTCCCACCAACAGTGAATGAGTGTTCCCCTTTCCCCACAACCTCTCCAGCATTTGGTATCCTTTGTTTTCTTGATCATAGCTAGTCTTACCAGAGTAAGATTAAATCTTAAGGTGGTTTTAATTTGCATTTCCTTAATTACTAGTGGTTTTGAACACTTTTTATGATGTTTCTCAGCCATCTTTACTTCTTCATCTGTGAGGTCTCTGTTCAGCTCTTTACTCCATCTTTTGAGTGGTATATTCATTTTCTTCCTCCTTTGCTTTTGAGTAGTTTATATGCTCTGGATGTTAATGCTCTGTCAGATATATCACTGGTGAATGTTTCTTCCCACTCTGCAAATTTTCTCTTCATTTCTTTGTTTCTTTTCTGTACAGAGCTCTTGAGTTTACTAAGGTACCATTTGTTAATTGTCGAACTTACATTTTTTTGCAGCTTCTGTCAGATTTAGAAAGTCTTTTCATATGTCTATGTCTTGAAGTTACTACCAACATTTTCTTCTATCATTTTCAGTGTTTCAGGTTTCACATTGAGGTCTTTGATCTATTTGGAGTTGATCTTTGTACATGGGGAGAGGTAGGGGTTTAGTTTTATTCTTCTACAAGTGGTGGTCCACTTATGCAAACATCATTTGCTGAAGATGCTGTCTTTCCTCCATGAGACTTCTTGGCCCCTTTGTTGAATATGGTGTCTGAAATTGGATGTTCTCAGGTTCGGATCCTCAGTTTTGTTACACAGATCTTTGGGTCTGTTTTTGTGCCACTACCAGGCTATTTTTACGACTCTAGCCCTGTAATATATTTTGAAATCTAGTATGGTAATCCCTACTGTGTTGCTCTTTTTGCTCAGGGTTGCTTTGGCTATCTGGTGTCTTTTGTTTCTCCGTATGGAATTTTGGTGTTTTCCACCCCCCCCCCAGGTCTGTGAAGAAGCTCATGAGGATTTTATTTTATTTTATTTTTTTTATTGGTGCTTTGTACATTTCATACATCATTTTCCAATTCAGATCAGGCATATTTCCCTTTCCCTTCCCCCCTACCCCCACCCCATCCCAGATCATGCATTTTGCCATAACTGTCCTGCATCTTTCTCTCAGTTTTTTTTTCTTCATTTTTTAGCTATAAGTGATGATCCATGAGTACAAGCATCCTTCATATGAAACCAATTTATTCACCATGACCAAAGTTGGATTCATACCAGAAATGCAGGATGGTTAAACATAGAAAATAATATAAACTCATCAAACATATAAATGGACTGAAGGACAAAAACCACACCATATCTCAATGATGCGTGGAGAAAGCCTTTTGACAAAATCCAGCATCCCTTCATGTTTAAGCCTGGAGGGAATTGGTCTGGAGGGGGATCTNTCAGGGCTGTTGTGCCAAACCCCCACAGCCCCAACGCATCCAGCAGTGGAGGGTAAGGGGCTTGTATGTTCAACTCAAGTTGGATATCAAATGAGTGTCCAGGAACACATTGCTAGTAGTTTCACCATTCCCGCCAATCACAGCCCTTACATTCTAACCACGCCCCCTCTCCGTCAGATTGTTCCCTAGGCTTAGGAAAGGGCCAACAGGTGATGAGAAGCAAAAACAGTCCACTCTCTCTGGAGCTTGTTGTCTTTGGACTCTGGTCATTCCTCTGGCTTTTCCTTTACATGGCTGACAGTTTGTCCCAGGATAAACCTTTCGAATCCTACTTAATGAAGCACAAGCATTAGAAATATAAGGTATTTAAAGAGCACTATATAGTTTAATTGGTTACTTTGGTATAGACACTATGTTTGGATGATATGTAACATGCCATGAATTACATTTTTTCCTGTTAATAGACAGGGTTTACTGCTGGCTTATACATTCCTAACCTGTAGAGGCTGTAAGCTTGTGGCATCAGCCATGGGTTATTCCTCCAAGGAAGAGAGCCAATAGCCAAATTAGGAATTGGGCTATAAACAGGCATATGGCTTGCCTCTGCTGTATACAGTACCTGAGGCATGGTACGGGGTAGGCTGGTGCGACTCGAGTATTTCCATGTGCAAGTGTTAGAAGTGGAGGACAGTGCGTAGCTGGGTGCTCTTGGGGACGAGTGGTTTATATTAAGTCTTGCTTGTACTTCCTTCAGCAAGTATCTCGTGTTGCCCTCTGCGTGATCCTTGCTGAGTGCTCGTTCTTCTAGGTGGCCGCGTTAGAAGTACACTTCTCTGGGTATCTCACAGTGAGTGCCAATTTGTGTTACACTTGCATGCCTCGTTTGGGTAGTTCGTGCTCTCTCATCAAGCTGCCTTCCCATTAGGGGGATGGTGTTAACATCAGGGTGAGATTCACAATTCCTGCCGTAGACGCACTGCTGTAATCTCAGCATTTGCTCACTCCATTCCTCAATGTAATCAAAGCCATATACAGGAAACCCACAGCCAATATCATCCTAAATGGGGAAATGACAGAAGCATTCCCCTTAAAGGTAGGAACCTGGCAAGGCTGCCCCCTGTCACCACTCCTTTTCAATATAGTGCTGGAAACCCTTGCTAGGGCAATAAGGCAAGAAAAGGAAATTAAAGGAGCTCTAATTGGAAAAGAGGAAGTCAAGCTATCCCTTTTTGCTGATGATATGATTGTCTACCTAAGGGACGCTAAGATCTCTACCAGAAAACTCCTAGAAACAATTAAGAGCTCATGCGGATTTTAATCAGGACTACAATGAATCTGTATATTACTTTGGACAGGATGCTCATTTTTACTATATTGATTTTTCCAATCTATGAGCATACTGTTTTAACTAATAAGCATCTTTTAGAACATTAAAAAAATTGTATTCATTACACACAAGAGTTTCATCTTGTCCATTCACAGCTTATCAGTTTGCCAACTGAAAATGAAAACAGGCAACATTTTTTTTTTCAAATGGATTTTATACTGAAATAGTAAAGATATTCTATTATTTCTGTAAGATCGTGGACCATGGAAACATGCAATCCATATTTTTTTAAATGTTATTTATTTATTTATTCATTTATTTATGTGTATCAATGTACTGTCTGCATGCAGGTCTGTGCACCCATGTCGTGCAATGCCTCTGAGGTCAGAAGAGGGTCTCAGATTCCCCTGGAGCTGGAGTTCTCCTGGAATTGGAGTTTCAGACGGCTCTCCGCCACCATGTGGGTGCTGGGGATCGAACCTGGGTCCTCTGTAATAGTGGTTGGCGCTCTTAACAGCTAGGCCATCTCTCCAGCCCCATCAATCCATAATTTTTATCTGCTTTTATCTGTTCTCTCTCTCTCTCTCTCTCTCTCTCTCTCTCTCTCTCTCTCTCTTTCTCTCTCTCTCTTCTTGTCTTCCTCCCCCCGTCTCTCACAGCCCTCTCTCCCACTGTCCTTCTAGAGAAACATAACCTTCTACCAGGCATATATTGATAAAGAATTAATTACTTTCAGTATATGCCAAAATGGTATAGATGAGTCATGTGACAGATCTATTTCTACTATGTAAAGGAACTTTCACATTGATTTCCAAAGTATATCCACTAGTTTACACTCTCACAAAAATGCTTAAGGGTTCCATTTTGAGCACATCAGGATTGACATTTGTTGTCATTTGTAATCCAGATAATGGGCACTCCATTGGGATGAGAGGGAATCTTAAAGTAGATTTAATTTGCATTATTTGTTGTGCAATTTTAAGTGCTCACTCTGCCATTTGAATTTCTTATTTTAAGAATTTCTGCTCAGTTTTCTAGCCCATTTTACTTGGATTGCTTATTTTCTGAAGCTTTGGGTTCTTGTATCTGCATCTTCTAATAAGTAATCCTCTGTCAGATTAATAGCTGGCAAAGTTCGCCTCCCATTCTGTGAGCTGTCTCTTCACTTTCTTTTTTATTTGCTGTACAGAAGATTTTATGTTTCATGAGATACCATTTTTTGATTGTTGGTGTTATTTCATGTACTAATGAGTGGACCTTTATTCCAAAAGCCTTTACCCTTACTTATAAGTTAAATTTTACTTGCTGATTTTTCACAGTATCATATTTTCATTGTGATTCTTGATCCATTTGGAGTCTGATATATGATGAAAGGCAAGGATCTAGTTTCATTTTTTCTGCATTTGAACTCTAGTTTTCAGAGCACAATTTCCTGAACACACTGTCTTTTCTCCAATACATACTTGGCATCTTTCTCAAAACTCAGGAAACTGTAGTTGTATGATTCTATTGCTTTGTTCTGTACATCTGTTTTGTTGCAGTACAATGTTTTTCCTATTAATATGGCTCTGTAGTATAATTTGAAATTATGGATGGTTATAACTCATACAATACTCTTTTTATCCAGGATTTCTCTGGCTATCTTTTGTCTTTGTGTCTGCAAATAAAATGTTAGATTGTTTTACCTATGTCTCTAAACAATGGTACAGGACTATGGTTGGGTGCATACTGAATATAAAATATAGATGGCTTTTGATAAGATTGATCACTATCACAGTATTAATTCTTCCAATCCATGAATATGTGAGCTCCTTCCACTTTCTAGTCTCCTTTACTGCTTTATTTTTTCTTCAAAGTTTTTTCACATATTCATCGTACAATGTTTTCAATTCCTTGGCCATGTTTATCCTGGATTATATTCTGATTCAGAGTAACTTGCATATCTGTGCTCATTGCTGCTTTATTCACACTTACTAAGAAATGGGATCAACTCAGATAACCATCAGCAAATGAAATGTTAATAAAACTGTGGACAAAATATAGGATAAAATACTATTCAGTTTTAAAGAAAAAGTAAATCATGAAATTTGAAGGTAAATAGATGGAAGTGGGAAAATATACTGAGTGACATAATAGGGGTAGAAATCAAACATTTTTTCTGATATGCTGATTTTAGTCTCATATATTTTATTTCATGTATGTAATTTGGAGAACAAGTGGAAATCACAAAACCAAAGTCTGGGGAGACATCTTGAATAGGAAGGGGTAGTATATTATAGGTAAAATGAAAGTAGAGAGGTATCATATTGGGAAGAGAAAGGTTCAAACAGGGAAAAGTGGGGGAATATGAAGAATTTCATTGTGGGAAAGGAATGATTAACCCTAAAGAAGAATGTGAAGCCCATATGAAAACTTACTATCTCAGAATTCAACTCATAAACAATTAGATATACATGAATTAAAGAAGGACATTACTAAGGATTAAAAGATTAAAAAGGATGGGGGTAAAGAATGGGGAAATAAAGGGCTAATGAGTGATTTAATCTACACTAAGAACATAGGGAAAGCCTTATAGAGACATATGGAAAGCCATATAGAAACCCAGTGGATTGTAAGCAAATTTCAAGATACAGCTAAAATGAGCTCAAAAGCAATTAATCTGAAGGGAAAGACATTGCTGCCATTAGAACACATAAGTTATTAAGTGAACATAGCATTGCAAGGCATGGGATACATCCCTTAGATATATTGATGAGGGATGTTCCAGGTTCAGGTCTCTGGAATGACACAGGCTATTGCCATTGTTCTTGATTATGTATCATAATTATATATTAAGACACTATTAATAAAAAACACACAGTTTGGCATGGAGAACATAAAAAAATTCATAATGACTAGGAAATATCCTCTTTGCTGTTCAGTTTTCAAAGAGCTCAAAAGTGTGATGCAGGATTCTGGGAGAGAAAATACATCAGTGGTCTGCCATACTAACCTACTGAACGGGATATAATGAATAGTACAATAATGGAATGACTGTCTAGGTAAATAACCACTTTTTGATTGAATTAGAAGTCTGCTCCACAGGATGGAATTTTCAGGCCTGGTTCTATAATCCTGAACAAATTCCATGCCTAGGAAAGCCCGAAGTCCTAGAATAGGAGCAGATATTGAAATTTTGATAAATAACCTTGCCAAATTGTCTTTTAAATATTACATTTATGCTCATAGATCTGTGCTGCTCTCAACATTGGTCAGAGAAGCCCGTTTTTGCAATGGGCAGCAGTGAGCTGAGGGATACATAATTGGCCAAATTGATTAGAATAAGAGACTGAGTGTTCAACTCTCAATGGGGCATCTAATTAAACTTCATACCATCAAGGTTCAGGGAGAAATACAGAAGAGGAGGCTGAAGAAAGGTAATAGCTGGAGGGCAGGGCGGAGTCCTATGAATTACTGTTTTCTGAACATGATATTACTATCACACATGAGCTCACAGTAGCAGTGATAACTAGCACAAGATTAGGTCAACAAATACCTGTCATAGATAGGGCAGAGGGTTTCCAGGCCCTTACTAAGGAGTTATTTATAGTTGATATTATTAGGACATTCTGGGTTATAAGAAAATAAAAAGACAAGAACAGAGTTGGAAGGGAGAAGTGGGGGTTATATATTATTATATTTTGTTAGATAGATGTATAAATTTCTCAAGAAAAAATACCTAAAAGCTAGGGGTAGAGGCAGATGCCTTTAATCCTAGCTCTGAAGGTAGAAGCAGGCAAATATTTCTTAATTTAATGCCAATCTGTTCTATAATAGGGAGTTCAAGGCTAGCCCAGAAAACATAATCAGACCCTGACTCAAAAATCTTTATTTAAAAAAATGTTATGCTTATATTTAAAAAGTTTTTATAATATGAAAAGAAAACTATTTTCAAATGTTTATGATTGGATGAATTTGCTGATTGTTCTTACACATTTCCCTTTTTGTTTTATTAAACCTATGTGTCACAGCTCAGTTTTCCTTCCTTAGAAATATTTCTTGCACTTGACTGCTGCTTGCCAATCACTCCCCACAGATTTACATGGCTCCATTTTTCTTCCTTTCTTTGGCTTTAGTTTTCACCTTTGGAAATGAAACAACACTTCCATTCTTCATCATGGTCACCTCCCTCAGCTCATGTTTACAAGTGAGCAGCTCAGAGTTTAGGCTCAGGTTCATTCACAGTAAGCTTTAAGCCCTTTCTCTTACATTTTACACTTTTAACAAATAAGTTAAATTTCAAAAGTTTACACAGTCTAAAACTGAGAAAGATTTTTATTTGGAAAATCTGAAAAACACCTCCTTATATTAAAATTTTACTCTTTATTAATGCAACTTTCAACTGTCACAAGTTTTTCCCCATCCCACAGATGGTGCTTAACTCAGAAATTCCCAACTATCAAAAATACAGAAAATAAGAGACCACAGAGTGTTTGTCCTGGGAAAGGACACCAATATCCAACCTCTGGTACCCATGGAGCAGATCCCATTGTGAAAGAGGGAGATGAAAGACTATAAGAGAGAAAGGAAATGGAGAATTAGAGGGGCTGTGGAGCTTCTCATATAAACTTAGAGCAATGGTAAGCACATGCACAAGATCCATACATCAAGCAGACAAATACCCAGTACAGAAGTGGAAAAATTGTAAGAAGTCTCAAGCTAAGCTGAAGAAACATTGGCAATTGATGACTATCAGTAGAGAAAGGGAGCTGGTTTTATTTTAAGGAATGAAGCTAAATAGATTGACTAGGCCAGTGAATGGACGTTTATCAAGGGATATTTGGGAATACAAACATGGCTTTTTTTTCTATGCCTTGAGTATATTTATTTTTATTTTTTTCTATGTTAATTTTTATTGAGCACATTTTCTACAACATTTATTGATCAAATTTAGAGTCATTCCGCCATCCATACCCCCCTTCACCCCCCCCCCGAGCCAATGGATTCTGCCATGTATGTTAATTCCTGTCTTGCATATTTTTCTCAGTCTTTTGTTTTTCCTTTGGATGCAGAAGTTTGCTGTTTTGGTCAGTTCTTTGAACAGGTTTTTCTCTCCCTTTTGTTCCCTTTAATTTTATATTACTCCAAAATATTCATATATACACTCCAAACATAAATCGGAATTACAAAGTCTGAAAATAAGCTATAGGTTAATTCCAAAACACGTTTAGGGATTCACATTTTAACAGTAAAGTTGCATGCAGTTAAAAAGAAATATAACTTTACATTCTAAATTACACGTATGTTTTAATGTAATGTTTTGAAGGTTCTGTAAGAATTTAATGTGAATTTAACAATCAGTTTACAATGTAAACTGTACATTACTGTGATATTTCAATATCTCAGGGATTATACTGAAATTATTCTATAAAGCTATCAATACTTTTTTATTTTAATATGTTATTCCAAAATATGCATATATACGCTCCACACATAAGTCAAAATTAAAAATTCTGAAAATAAACTGTAGGTTGATTCCTATGCACATTTAGAGATTTACATTTTAACAGTAAATTTCACACAGGTATAAAGTCGTGTAACTTTACATTATTTTTTTAGAATATGACTACTTCTCCTCCATCTATATATGGTAATTACAGTGTGTGAGAATAAGTGGTAAGACAATTCTAGAGCCCATTTATAGATTCACATTGTAATAGCACAGTTGCTTTCAGATACAATGAAATATAATAATAAAGTTGCTCAGTTTGCCTACCAACTGGGGGTTTGATGTTAGCATCCACAAATGAGGCAAACCATACACGTTTTTTTTTTGTTTGTTTGCTTGTTTCTGGGACTGTGTTACTTCACTTAGCATATTTGCTTCAAGTTCTATCCATTTACCAGCAAAGCTCATGATGTCATCTTTTTTTACTGCTGCATAGAACTCCGTTGTGTACATGTACCACATTTTTTTTGTCTTTTTGAGACAGGGTCTCCCTGTAGCCAGAGCTGTCCTGGAACTCGCTATGTAGGCCAGGCTGGCCTTGAACTCACAGAGATCTACCTGCTTCTGCCTCCCAAGTGCTGGGATTAAAGGAGTGCACCACCAAGCCCGGCACAAACATGGTATTTTAAGCCTAAGCATATATGAAGGAATTCGTGAAATCTTGTGGGGAACTATAGGGCAGGGTGTGGATAGCGGAGAGTTTCAACATGAATTGTACGAAACTGCAAAAATTCAATTAAAAACTGTGAAAATTTTTATTCTAATTAGTTTTAGGTAAAATGTAATATTAATTGCAAAAATATGGTGATAATAGATAAATTTCATCTCACAACCACTATAATTAATTTTGCATATGGTTACAGTATATATAATCTAAATAATAATAAAAGGCATAAACTTCAAATTATTTCATATTTTAATTAATTGTCAAAGTGACTCAATATGCAAGCGTGATTATTTGAAATGTAAGGAAAATAACTGAAATTAAAGGCAAATTGATGTGGACTCTTCTGATTTCTAAAAATTTTAACTTAACTAGACTCTACTAAATAACCTTAAATCAACTTGCTTTTGTATTAATCAATAACTTCTGTGAAGTCAGCATATAGTTGTAAGATGTTTGTCAGAAGCTTCTGTCAAAGCATTATAATTATTTCACCAAGAGAAGCCAAATCTAGATTGTATTTCTTAAAGAAAAATGTGAATAATTGAATTATTTTAAGCAAGAATAACATCATTAATTTAGTTATTTCTATTGCATGAAAGATAATAAATGATGCTTACATAAAGAAAATAGTGAGGAAGGCTAATATAATAATGTGAATAATTCAAAATGTAGGGTTCTGCCTAGGAGATCAAGTCTTAATTATATTGCACAATTTTTAAGGAAGGAGGACAGAGGGAACTCTGCCACGATGTAGACATTCTCTAGCAAACTGAGAGCAGCATCAGACAGAACTGGCCATAAGTCGTTAAGAACAAATTCCCTAAATGGACACATAGAAATACTGCCTTCTAAAAATTCATGTTTATATATGCATACTAGTAAAGCTATCAGTTTGGACAGAAAAGCTTCATTCTGCAGTGGGCAATAGTTAACTCAGAGGCTCATAGTTCCTTCAGTGTGGCTGACACATTCTCAGCCTCAAACAGGGTATTTATATCAACTCCTCCAAGGTGCAGGGCATATTACTAAAGTGGAGGGGAACAGAAAGAATTTAAATGCCAGAGGTTGGGAAAGAGCACTGTCTTCTAGAAATGAAATGGTCTCTGCAAACATGATTACACAGCTTCTGTGAATTTCTCACAACACTTGCACATATATACATACAAAAGACACAGGGGTAGGGTGCGGAGGGGCTCTTTAGGATGGACGTGAGTCAGCATGTGTGAAAGCAAAATATGGGAGGGTAATGGGGAGTGAAAACAATCACAATAAATTATATTTGTGTATGAAATTGTCAAAATAATGTTAAATTTATAAAAAATAAGAGAAATAAAGAACAAAACCAGTATATTTTCCTTGCCCTGCTGGAAGCACAATAGAACGTTCCCCATTCATTCAGAGCACCTGGAAGGAGGTAAAATCTTTTTTTTTTTCCTTTCTCTGAAGGAGGGTTAGATTTCCTCCAAAATGGATCCTTCGCGAATTTTATAATTTCAAGCTTGGTTCATAGGAAGCTTCTATCAGGTTGTGAATTATAGTTCAATTATCTCAATTCTTTCCCCTGGAAGGTTCTGTTAATCAGAGGTGACCCTCTGTCACTCCAGCCCCAGTGTCTTTCGAATTTGAAGGACAGTGATGTATGCTGTGACCTTAGTTCCTTGGCAAGATTTGTTGAATTTTTACCATTTTCTGATTTTCTTTTTCCTTGTTGCTTGCTGGATGGGTGACTTCCAACCTTCTTATATGCCTGACTGAGAACTGCAAATCCATCCTTTCTCTTTGTCACTTGAGAGACTCTCTGCAGCATAGGGAGGACTCATGTTAGTGGAATCAAAAACTATAAAACCAGAAGGACTTGTTCATCAATAATGCAGATCTTGAGAAATTTGAGTTTTTAAATTTAACTTAGCAATAAAACCATTACTCTATTGCATAGTGTTATTAACTTCTCCAATTTTGATATTTGAGGCAAGTTGTTTCTTAACAAGTGCATGTTAATTATTAATGGAATGTCTTTTCATCCATATTTCCAGATACTCTTTTATTCAATTGGAAAGATAAACGTTACTCTTTAAAATTAAATTATGTAGTGATTAACTCAGAGAAGTGATGATTTGGCCTATATAAAATGAGTTAGGGGAAAGGACATATGAAATAGATTATATAATCTTTTATTTTTGCATTTTTTATTAAATGTTTAATTTCAACAAGATAAGTTACAGTAAAAGCAGGAAATACTTAATGACACTAAAGTATTCCATTATTGCTTGACTACAGTTGAGACAGATTTCTGAGCTATGGATTGCTTAGTGTACACCTTATCCCTATCATATGAATTTGTACCAAAGAAAGCCCTGACAGGGAAATCGGAGTCAGGAGGGTACCTCCATATGAGGGCATTCTTGGCTACATCAAGAAACTCACACTTCTTTCTTTCTTTTTTTTTTTTTTTATTGATGCTTTGTGTATTTCATACATCATTTTCCAATTCAGTTCAGGCATATATCCCCTTCCCTTCCCCCCACCCCACCCCTATCCATCCCAGATCATGCATTCTGCCGTAGCTTTTCTGCATCTTTCTCTGCTTTTTTGTTTTGTTTTGTTTTGTTTTGTTTTCATTTTTAACAATAAGTGATAATTTGTGAGTACAAGCATCCTTCATGTAAAACCAATTTGCAAACAGTTGTGCCCAAACCTACAGAGCTCATGGGTCCCACCATCCAGCAGGGTAGGCTTGTACATTCAATCAAGTTGATCAAATGAGTGTCCAGTCTATATTCACACTTCTAAGATCATAACCGAGGAACACAACAACCTGGCCAAGTGGTTTATCTACATAGTGAGCAAATGAAAGGGATGTGGTCAGGAAACTATGAAGGTCACCTTCCTTCACAAATACAAGAAGGAATATATTCTTCATTTCATTCAGTGGGTCACACCTGGTTAAATGGGAATCCTTATAGACCCCAATCGCCCATTCCCAACAGTCAGTTACATTCAGCTCCCAGTAAAGTTTCCCATATCTTAAATGGACCTCTAACTCAAAGAAAATATCAGTCTAAATTACCCAAGGAAGAGAATATACAAGAATTCTGGGATACTGTACAATTAACACACCTGTGAATCATGAGCACAGAAGGAGAAGAAACCCAAGCCAAAGGCACAGAAAATATTGTTAATAAAATTATAAAAAACGAAATTCCAAATCTAGGGTAAGAGATAACTACCAAGGTATAAGAGGCATGCAGAACATCAAATAGACATGACTAGAAATGAGCTCCTTACACCATATTATAGTCCTATAACTTAATATACAGAATAAGAAAAAGGATGTTGAAAGCTGTGGAAAGGTCAAGTCACATATAAATGCAGGTCTATAAGAATAACATCTGATATATCAATGTAGACTATGAAAATCAGAAAAGTATGGGTCAATGTGGAGTACTATATCCAGAAAAAAAATTGTAATTAAATCAAAAATTTATAAGGCAAGAACAGATTTAAGGAATTTTTGTTCACAAAACTAGCTCTAGTGAAAATACTTGATTTACTCTATCAGTCATAAGAGAAGCTCAACCTGGCACAAAAAATAAATAAATAATCCCAGAAAGGACACCCCAAACAAGTCAAAGGACCAAAATGACAGGAATTAATAAATATTTGTCAATAATATTTATCAATATTAACGGACTCATCTCCCCAGGAAAAACATAAAGTCTAACCATCTGAGTTGGAAAACAGAATCCATCAATTGTCTGTGACCAAGATATGACTGTGCCAAAAACAATTTAAGTAACCATAGGTTAAAGCTATGGAAAAAGATATTCTAGGTGAATGAACCTAAGAAACAAGCAGATGTTGATATTCTAATATATGCAAAACATACTAAAACTAGTCAGAAGGTAAAAGTATGGTCACTTCATAGTTAATAATGGAAAAATGCACCAAGAAAAAAATTACAATATGAAACATGAGACACATATGCACCAAACACAGGGACAACACAGAAATGAAATTTTATTAGCACCAAAATCTTACATAGAGTCCAATACAATGACCAATGAGAAAGAAGAAAAGTAAATTGAAAAACTCTGGAGTTAAATCAAACCATAAATGATATGAATTTATAGATATCTATGGAACATTCCACCCAAACACCAAAAACCATAATTTATTTTTACACATGGACATTTTTCCAAACCTGAACACATACTGGGGACACAAAATGGTGCTCACAAGTTATGAAAATTGAAATAGCATCTTTTCTTCTATCTGACAAAAAGCAATAAAGTTCCATAAAATAACAACCAAAATGGTAAATAATAAACAAATACATGCAATCTAACCAGCACATTACAAAATGAAAATTGAAACATTGGTTAAATGAAGAAGGAAATTAAAAGTTTATTAGAATTAAATAAAAATGAAAACACTAAATATACCAAAACTTTGGAATACGGTGAAGGCAGTCCTAAGAGGGAAATTTATAACATTAAGCGCCTAAACCAGAAAATTAGAAACATCTCATGTAAATAAATTAATGATGTACCTGAAAGTCTTAAAAAAACTAAAAAAAAATCCTAAGATCAGAAGACATAAATAAAATCAAAGCTGAAATTAAAGAAATAGAAATGAAGAAAATAATACAATTTATGAAAAGGAAGTTGGTTCTTTGTAAAGATTAATAAGATTGGCAAATATTTAGAAAAATTAGCCAAAAGAAAGTTAATTTGCGATAACTCAAATGAACAAAGTCAGAGATGAAAAAAAAAAAAAGAAATTTTACAATAAATGTTGAAGAAACTAAGAAATCCAAAAGGACACGTTTTAAAAATCCACATTCCACTAAAGTAGAAAATGTAAAAGAAAGAGATAAATTTCTAGATATGTACAGCCTAATAAAATTAAATCAAAGTAGCATAAATAATTTAAACAGACACATAACAATGACTAAGATGAATACAGTAAATAAAAATCTCTGACCAAAAAAGAGCTCATGACCAGATGAAGAGAATGCAGAAGTCTAGCAAACCTTAAAGGAAGAACTAGACCAATGATTCTAAAATTCTGTAAAACCCCAAATGAAGGAGTAGTCCCAAATTATTTCTATGAAGCATTGTTACTCTAATATTCAAATCAGAAAAAAGTCACAAGAGAAAATTAAAGATGAATATATATGCAAAGATATAATCTTATAAACTGAATGCCAGAACATATCAAAATTATTATCCATTTCAATCATATTTGCTTCTTCCCAAAGAAACAAGTATTGTCCACCATATGTAAGTCAATAAAAGTAATCCATCAAATAAACAAACTCGAGAACAGAAGCCAAATTATCATCTCAATAATGCAGAAAAGACCTTTCACAAAATACAACATTCATTCATAATAAAATATAGAGAGAACCTATGCATGCAGAGGAAATATGTCAACATATTTAAGACAATATATCACAAACCTACAAACAACATCATATACAATGGAAAAAATTGAAAGAATTTCCATTAAAAAAGGAATAGACAAGGATTTCCATTCTCTCCATTCCTGTTTAATGTAGTACTGAAAGTTTTAGCTAGAACAATAAGACAGAGGAGATAAATGAGATGAAATTGGAAAAGAAGTCAAAGCTTATTTATTTGTAGACAAAATTATTCTATATATAAACCACCCCAATTAATCCACCAGAAAAATGCAAATATCTGATAAATTAGGCAATGCAATATGATCTAAAATCAACAACCAAAAATCAATAACCTTCTTATATCCTACCAACAAACATAGCAAGACAGAAATCTGGGAAACAATTCCACTCACAATAGCCTGTAAATCAATAGAATAGCTTAAAATACATCTAATCAAGGAAGTGAAGGACTTGTAAAATAAAATAGTTAAAACATTGAGGGAAAAAAATTGAATAATGTACCAGGAAGAGGAAAGACCTCCCGTGCTCATGTATCACTGGGCTTAGTATTGTGAAATGGGCATCTTACCCAAAATGTTATACACATTCAATGCAAAACACATTGAAATTACAACACATCACTATAAAACTGAAAAAAAATAATCTCAAGTTCCATATGATGTTACAGAAAATCCCAGGATAGTCAACATAATTCTGAGAAAGAAAAGGATTGCTGGATGCATTGGCATACCTGATCTCAAAAGGTAGTGTGGTACTGACATAACAACAGACACATTGATCAGTGGAATAGAAATGAGAAACCAGATAAAAATCTACAGGTTTATATTTATCTGGATTTTGACAAGAGACAAAATTTCAAACTGGAAAGAAAACCTATTAAACAATTGGTATCGATGTAACTGAATAAAACCTGAACTCTTTCCCTCACCATACACAAAATTGATCTCCAAATAGTCAAAGGAACTTAGCATATGTGTGGTGGTTTGAATGAGTGTCCCCCATAGGCTTTAAGTATTCAGACATTTTGTCTCCAGTTGGTGGCATTGTTCTTGGAGGTTTTAGAAGGGGTGGCTGTGCTGGAGGAAGTATGTCATTGGGAGCAGGCTTAGTGAGTTTAACAAGCCTTTCTCTCTCTAGTCTCTCTCTCTTGACTTCCTGTGCTCATTGGGAGATGTGAACCTTGGCTTGCTGCTCCAGCCCCGGCCACCATGCCTCCCACCACAATGGTCTCTGATTCCCTGGAACCATCAATAGTAAGCTCAAATAAACTCTTCCTTTGATAAGTTCCCTTCGTCATGGTGTTTTATAACAGCAACAGAAAAGTGACTAATATAGTTATTTGGTGCCAGAGAGTGGGCTATTGGCTGTGAAGAGCCTGACCATGTGGATGTTTGGAGAAATGTGGAAGACTTTGGAACTTTGGTCTAGAAAAACTGTTGACTACTGTAAGCAGAGCTTAAGGGGCCATTCTAGTAGAAGTCTGGAAGAAAGCATTGCTGTAAAAAATGTAGTTCCAGGGGCTGGAGAGATAGCCTAGCGGTTAAGAGCACCGACTGCTCTTGCAGAGGACCCGGGTTCGATCCCCAGCACCCACATGGCGGCTAAGAACCATCTGTAACTCCAATTCCAGGAGAACTCCAGTTCCAGGGGAATCCAAGACCCTCTTCTGACCTCCGCGGCATTGCACGATATGGGTGCACAGACCTGAATGCAGACAGTACAGTCATACACATACAAAAACAAATAAAATTATTTAAAAAAAAAAGTAGTTCCAGAGGAGCATAAAGACTTGGGCAGCAACTGGGATATTTTGGCAAAGAGCCTGGCTGCAGTTTTCCCACAACCCAAATGTCTCCAGTTGGTGGCACTGTTCTTGGAGGTCTTAGAAGGTGTGGCCATGATCGAGGAAGTATGTTACTGCAGGGCTTGTGGTCTCCAGTATCTCTCTCTCTCTGCTTCCTGTGCTCATTGCAAGATGTGACCCTCAGCTTGCTACTCCAGCCCTGGCCACCATGCTTCCCACCACAATGCACTCTAATTCCCTGGAACCATCAATCATAAGCTCAAATAAACTCTTTCTTTTATAAGTTCCCTTGGTCATGGTGGATTTACCACAGCAACAGAAAAGTGACTAATACAATTGTTTGGTACCAGAGAATGGGCTGTTGGCTGTGAAGAACCTCACCATGTGGATGTTTGGAGAAATGTGGAAGACTTTGGAACTTTGGGCTAGAAAAGCTGTTGACTACTGTAAGCAGAGCTTAAGGGGCCATTCTAGTAGAAGCCAGGAAGAAAGCATTGCTGCAAAAATTGTAGTTCCAGAGGAAAATAACGACTTAGGCAGCAACTGGGATATTTTGATAAAGAGTCTGGCAGAAGTTTGCCCACTGCCCAAATGCTTGCCTGATGCTAATTTGAAAAGCAATGGGCTAATGTCTTTGGCAGAGGATATTTCAAGACAGCCTAATGTAGAAATGGTGGTGTGGCTATTAGTGGTGAATATTGTACAGATCTACAGTGAAGAAGAGCAGATGGAGCAGAAAGAAATTCAGTATTTACAGTTTGGATCTGAAAAAATCCAGTAGGAAGATTAAAGTTGGGGCCAAGGCTTTGAAGGAGAGGTTCCTTTTCATAAGGAGATTAAAGCGATTAAGGAGAGGCCTAGCTATTTACAAGTAAACAATGGAAAAAGTGGGATGATGTGATTAAGGAGAGGCCTAGCTATTTATAAGTAAACAATGGAAAAAGTGAGATTAAAGTAATTAAGGAGGGGTCTCCAGATTTACAAGTAAACAACAGAAATAGTACCTTCAGGGAAAGACCACACCCAGATAATCCTCCAACTTTTGAAAGGAAAATACTGAAAGGGTTTTCTGCTCCAACAAGTTCAGGGCAGAGAAAAGTTGCAAATGTGGTTGAAATCTGCCAGGGTCCATCCCAAACTTACTGCCAAACTTGGCAGTTTAATTCACGTGGGGCTGGCTTTAGAGGCATGATGTTTGCAAGAGTGAAGGGGTCATCAGTTCTTCCTCCAAGGTTTCAGAGAGCAGCTGAGGCCAGGCAGAGTTCAGCAGGGGCGTCCCTGTATAAAGAAGGCCCTGATAGGCCATTGTATGAAGCTGTGAATGTGAAGTCTGGGTGGCAGTGGAGACCCCAAGAAGACATTTGAGATGCCAGACCTGTGAGATATTTGCCAAGGAGAGCTGCATACAGGGAGTGGTACCAGCCTAAGAAAGAGATGCATGTTGCAAGCAAAGCTGGAAGATCTGAGCCATCTAAGTCCTTTGGAAGTCAAGTCCCAGAAGTTGCACATGGAGCTACTGGACTTGGTGTTTGCCCTGCTGGTTTTCAGTCTTGTTTTGGTCCAGTATGTCCTCACTATGCCTCTATTCTTCCCTTTTAGAAAGGGAATGTGTATTCAATTCCACTGTATGTTGGGAGTATATAATTTGCGTTTTGATTTTACAGGAGCTTACAGCTAAGAGATTGGCCTGTTTCTCAGAAGAGATTTTGGACTATAGGCTTTTGAGTAGAATTCAGACTGGTAAAGACTATGAGGACTTTGAAGGTTGGACTAAATGCATTTTGCATTTTATATGGTCAGGAGCCTATGGGGGCCAGGGAGTGGAATTGTTTGAATGAGTGTCCCCCATAAGGCTTTAAGTATTCAGACATTTTGTCTCCAGTTGGTGGCACTGTTCTTGGAGGTCTTAGAAGGTGTGGCCGTGCTGTAGGAAGTAGTCATTGGGGGCAGGCTTAGTGAGTTTAACAAGCCTTGCTGTCTCTAGTCTCTCTCTCTTGACTTCCTGTGCTCACTGGGAGATGTCACCCTTGGCTTGCTGCTCCAGACCTGGCCACCATGCCTCCCACCACAATGGACTCTGATTCCCTGGAACCGTCAATTGTATGCCCAAATAAACTCTCTTCATTTGATAACTTCCCTTGGTCATGGTGTTTTATCATAGCAACAAAAAGTGACTAATATAATATACAATACCCTGAATCAGACAGAGAGAAAGTAGAGAATACATTTGAACTTATAGGTACAGAAAATGGCTTTCTGAACAGGACTCTTATAATGCAATTATTAATTCCAAAAATTGATAAATGAGAGGACAGTGAAATAAAAGAACATTAAAGGTCAAAATCACTGGAGTGGAGTCAACCTACATAATGGAAAAGAAAATATCAGCTATACTTAAAGTGGTAGTACCCAGAAAAAATAAAGAAGGAACTCAGGAAAATAAACATTCAAAAATAAATAAATAAAACCAAATGACCTAATTCAAATGTGAGGCAAGGTGCTGGACAGGGAGTTCTCTAAACACGAAATGTACATGGCCTAGAAATACTTTAAAGATATTTACCATCTCTAATAATCAAGGAAATACAGGTTAAAATCATTTTGATATCTTATTTTACTCTATGCAGAATGGCTAAGACCCATCTAACAATCTATGGACAATGGTGGGGAGGACGTGGAGAAAGGGAAACACATTTACTGCTTATAGCAGGGCAAACCACCTCAAACACTATGCAAATCATCCTGGAGATTCCTCAAAAAAGCTTGAAATTGGTCTACAATACTACCCAGCCATCCCACTCTTGGGCATGTAACAAAAAATTTCTATACCCGACTACAGGTTCAACAGTGTCCATTGTCCTTTTCATAATAGCCAGAAACTGGTAACAGTCTACATGCCCATCAACTAATGAATACATAATGAAGCAGTGATAGGGAAGGGGAAAGGGGAACATTATATCAGGTAGGATTAAATACAGTGATGGGGAGGGCAGAAAAGAGGCTGGAATACTGAAATGTACAAATAACTCCAAAGACAATGGAAAGGAAAAGCCATATTGAAACCTACCACTACAGAAGCTTCTGAAAATATATAGTCATGATAAAGAGAGCAAAATGAATTACTCTATAACAGGAAGGCATTGCACTTCCTAGACATCAAGACCTCAATGCCAGGAATGGAGTCCCTCTCTAGAATCTGTTGACCAAGGGTCCCATGTATCATCAAACAATATTGATTATTCCCCATGACACTTGTTACCCACCACAACTTGATGGTAAGATCCAATTCCTGAAGACACTACTACATTCATGAGCTGTAGAACAAAGAAAGAGAAATCAAGTTGGTGCTGTTATCAGGGCCTCATCTCTATTGCCCCAGCTGTGAATCCTGTGAAATATAACAACTGGCCTGGCAAGATATACCCACTGGTACAATAATGGTGCAAATATTTAGGGGTAACTAATTTTTTTTGGTCTTTTCGGGACAGGGTCTCCCTGTAGCCCCAGCTGTCCTGGAACTCACTCTGTAGACTAGGCTGGCCTTGCACTCACAAAGATCCGCCTGCCTCTGCCTCCCGAGTTCTAGGATTAAAAGCGTGCGCTACCCGGGGGGGGGGGGAGGTAACTAATTTTTTTAAGGTCCAATTCATAGAACGGAGCCCATTCCTGACACTGATAACAGGTTTAGTAACCTCAGTTTAAATGGGTCATGGGGAATAGCAGAGAGCTTTATACTAATTAACATATTAAACTGACCCTTAATGACATTGAAATACACATAGAATAATGAATGTCTCAACTCTCACCAGAGAAATTTTTTATACAACAGATAGTGATTAACACAGCAATGCACAATTGGCCAGTTTGGAGAGAACAAGAGGCTGTAGTGTGCCCATCCCTGAATTTGACACCCATATCAAACTTCTGCCTCTCAAGGCTCAGGGATTATTGTACAAGAGGAGGCATAAAGATTGTAAGACCTAGAGATGGTGGATGACCAAAGGGCAACAGAGTTTCCCAGACATTTGAACATTTACTCATATGAAATCAGAGCAATGATGATAACGTACAAAATCTCATGCATGCTCAAACCAGACAAGTCCCATCATAGACATGGGGAACTGGGAACCAAACACCAACCCCATTGTATGAAAAATTTGGCAACTGATGGCTTCTGGAAGGAGGAAAAACAGTCCCTTTCTTTTTTTTTTGGGGGGGGGGTCTTTTCGAGACAGGGTCTCCCTGTAGCCCCAGCTGGCCTGGAACTCACTCTGTAGACCAGGCTGGCCTTGAACTCACAAAGATCCACCTGCCTGTGCCTCCCAAGTGCTAGGATTAAAGGTGTGTGCCACCACCCCAGGCAAAACAGTCCCTTTCAAGGAGTGAATGAACTCTTGGTAGGTTAACCAGGTTCCAGAGGATGGCTCCACAACAAAAGATATTTGGAGACACAAACTATACTTGTTAGGCATCTGTCTATTTATCTATCTATCTATCTATCTATCTATCTATCTATCTATCTATCTATCATCTATCATCTATCTATCACCTATAAATTAGAATACATTACCCTGGACAGAGACAATAAGGGGAATGTTTTCTGGGGTAATTATCTATATACATATCGCAAATATTAAAAATGCAAAAATTAGTGAGATAATGCAGTTTTCATTGTAGGGAAAAAAGTTAAATGATATGTCTGTTGATGAAACTGATTAAAATGTAAAGCAAAGTTTCCATGTTTCTGTTAGTTTGCTGTGTGGATATCGTGAAGATTAGGCAAAGAAAGACCAGATTTGTCAGAGTAAATTTGTAAGATTTTATTGGTATATATACAAACCCAGACCCTGGTTTATGTTAAAGAAAATTGGCAAACTAGACTAATACATATAAAGAAGTACTAGAAATTGCTGTCACAAATTATATTATAAACTAGATATAACAGTTTTATATACCTTAAAAAATTAGGTGCTTAAAGGGACCATATTTTTAGCTCAAATTCTACAGATGGTGAGTCAGTGTCAGATTTACACAGACATATTTATTTCTGACCAGGGAAACATTGACTTATTTTGCCGATGTATCTTATTTAGTTTTCATGTCAAAAAGGGATAAGGGTTTATGATTGTTTCAGTTACGATGCTAGAATATTCAAGGCCTCTTTACAGCAGAGCAATCTAGGCTTATTAACAGCAAAGTTTACAGTGTTATTATAACAATAAGAAGACAAATCACCATATGCAGGCCCTACATCTCTAGGGTTTCATACTGATATTTTCCAAGACACATCCTATTTTGCCACTGGAGAAAACATGGTGAACCATTAACAAGGAAGCTTGTCAGAGGAGATTCTAGAGGCTGTTACTGCCATCAGTCCATGTCACCAGGTTATAGATCCTGTTGACTTAAGTGATGTGATATGTGTAAGGCAACAGAAACCTTAAGAAAGATAGATACACATATGTCTGCCACAGGAAATAGAGGCTATTGGTTTCTTTAAATACTTTTATTGATGATTTGTGTATTTCATGCATTTTCTTTCATTCCAATTTAGACACATTCTCCTCTCCCTGTTCCCCCACCCCACACCAGTCCATGCCTTCTGCCATACATGTCTTGCATCTTTCTCTGTCTTTCCAAAGTTTTTCACTGCAGAGGCTTGTTGTTTTGGGCTGAATTTAACTGTACCAGTCAGTTCTTTGATCCAGTCCTGATGTTGTTGTTTCCTCCCCCTTGTATTGCTCCAACATATGCCTATATAACCACCACATATGCATCAAAATGATGACCTCCAAGAATAAACTGTATGTTAATTCCAAAATATGTTTAAGCATTCACATTTTCCCCTTTAATTTTATATTACTCTAAGGTATGAATACATACCTTCCACCCACATACAATAATTACAGAGTCTGAAAATAAGTGGTAGGTCAAAAGCAACTGTACTGTTATAATGTGAAACAGAGGCTGTTTGATTAGCTTTTCAAAAGCCACCTTTTCATTTTTAGTCATTTTGAGACAGGGTCTCCCTGTATCTACAGTTGAACAGGAACTTACTGTATTGAACAAGCTGGCCTTGATCTCTACCTCATAGAGATCCTCTGACCTCTGCCTCCAGGGTGCTGGGATTAAAGGCATATGTCACAATTTTCAGCTTCAAAAGCCAGTTTTAAGTTTGATAATCTCCCTGTAATTCCCAAAAAAATCAGTACTTTTTTTCTCATTTCTTTTTCTCTTTTATTCTATTTCATTTTCAAGATATATATATATATATATATATATATGGTTAGTGTGCATATGTGCATAACTCTTGTGCATTTAATACATTTTATCTTAATTATAATTTTTACCAAAATAATTCTTTCTTAGTTGAATAATGACAAAAATGAACTGTGATCATTTATGCTGTTAAGGATTTTATTTGTTACAGAACAAAACTGGAAGAAACAGAAAATAAGACGTAATCAGCATAGAGGAGTCTTGAAACTCAATATAAACTAAGTTTGGACAAGTGGTTCTTCAAAGGACAGGAATCTGCATGAACTTTTGGAGACATTGGAAGTTCCTCAGATTTCCCATAGAAAGTGAAATGAACAGCTAAAATACTGATAAAATTGACATCAAGTGATAAAGTTTTTCATATAGGACCCAGCTTATTCATCCACACAGTATTTTTACATAGCATACTGAATTTTATATTCTCATTCTAGAGAAATACAAACTGTAGTTCAAACTCTTTGGTAGCTCTCTTCAAGGTTATAGCTCGCAAGACTGATAGACTAGGGTCCCTCAAAAACATTCATGTACTTTTCCCATTGAGAATTAACTGTTAGATATTCAAATTTATAAACGTTTTCAGGAAACAAAATAATGAAAGTAATTAATTCCTTTATGAATACAAATGATGAGAGAAATTTTGATTTCTTTTCTACATTAGAGAGACATCTTACTTTGATTATGTATTTTGGAATGTAAAAATTAAAAAGCAAACGCATTTTCAATCGCTCTCTGCCCAATTTTGAGTCCCTTCCTGCCTTTATATTCTTTTCTGATTGCCCTTCAGAATCTGTGTCTACCTTAATTGTCTAAAGCTTTATATCACCATGATAACTTTCCTTTCTAAAATAACAAGCTTATTGCTATGTCTACCTTCATTTACTTCATATCCCTTCTCAAGTGTTTTATTCTTAAGCCATTCAATTTTAATATTAAAGAAATTAACACAAAAATATAAAACAATTTTCTTCCATTAGCTATCCTTGGAATTTAACGAGTTTCAATTTACCTGCTTCCTGTGGTATTGCTGAAACATCTATTTATAATAAAAACTTATTGACATATTTCCCTCATTTCCTCATTTGTTCTTTCATCAGCAAGATTATTTTTATATTACTTAGATATAGTGTCATTACAAAAAGTTAGAAAAGCCTAGTTTTAAGCTACTGAGTGTATTACTCTACAATCTAGCAGACAGGACTTCCTGATAAAGCCTGAAATAGCTTTTCTCAGTGAAATTAAGATAATTATGACTACTTGTGTAAGACAACTGCCACAAAATACTGTAGAGTGTTTAGCTTAAAGAACAGAAGTTGGTCTCAAGGCTCTAAAGGCTGGAATTCCAGCATAAAGGTTTGGGCAAGTTAGTTCTTGCCTGAGGTGCCTCTCCTTGACTGGCAGGTGCTATTCTCACTGTGAATATGGTAAATACTTACATAGAATTAATAACACAAGCCAACAAAACAGTGTATCCTTGAACGTATGCTTGTTTTCTATGTAGAAGAATATATTTGATAAAAAAAGAATGAAGTGGTTATCTTGAACTTATTTCTAAATACATGTTATAAAATATAGAGTACTTTTGCTATTGTTTCCTTGGAGTATGGCTAATGCAGCAGAAGTATTAAGTAGGACATTACAGTTCAATGTAAACAAGCACACTTTGCTAGTCAGTGAGTAGATTTCTAGGAAAAGTAGTGTGGTTCTCACCACAAAATGTTCCCGGCAAATGCCAGACTTCCATCCTGGGATATGTTTAGGTGGTAGATTAGTCTAAGTGACATAAAAATCTTTTCATACTTGCTCCAAATTTGATTTAATTTTTTAAATTTTCTGTGTAGGTCATGTGATCTGTACAAAGAAGAATTTCAGTGTAATAAAAATAGTTCAGAATTTGATAGGCTATGGGAGAAATAATTAAGCCCAAACTGATGATAGTCCTTGAATAAAAATATTCTTAGTGAACAAACAAAGTGATCACTATGGTGGGTTCAAGGATGAAGATTCCTGATATAAAATGTCAAAGGGAGATGTTACTAGAGAGAGATTATTCAGAGCTCTGCAGTACAGAGCAAGACTGAAATGTTTCTGAACTCAATCAAAATTGAGTCAAGCTTAGCAATTGTCTGTAATTTGTTTGAAAGACTCTTTATCACATATTCTTTGAATTAGATTTAGTATTAGGATCAATTATACATAATGGATTTTTATAGGGCCTGTAGGATAACTGGCTGAGAAAATAATTCTGAGCTATCAGTGATCAACTGAGATCAGGGATTTTCATTTTTCTTTTTAGGAACAAATTGAAACTAGCTCTATATCCATACACGTTAAGTGCCTCCAAAAAAGCTGAAATCCTTCAGAATGCTGGAAACCGTTTTCTGTAAAGGAAATTAACTTTAAGGATTCTATTCATAATTCACTTAAGTATTAGTTCCTCTGAAATGAACACATTATGCATACATAATTCTCAGTTGTTTTTTCACAAAATGTTTTATATAACCTATTTATTTCTAATGTTTAAATATTACAGAATTTAAAATAATTTTAAGTCTAAAAAACAGTGTACTCTCTCTTCTTTATAATGGATACTCTTCTGTTTATACACATATAGATTCATTTTCACATTTTCAGGCTCTCTTAGTATAGTATGCAGAAGATTGATGCATGCCAACGTTAGGAAAGAAATCTGCATAGAGTTAATGCTTTCCTATTTAATTTTCCTTGAAAATTCAGTGATTTTCCTTGAGATCTTGCCTAAGATGGAAGACATTGAGATAATCCATGATGTTGCATTCCTGTTTTCTCCAAATGTATGTGTGTAGGAATGTGAAGTAGAAGCCTCTTCATGCCATCAAAGTCCTACACATACATCTTCTCCCACAATTCCACTACAGAACCCCATCCTACCTGTAAACATCAATGTTGAAAACTCCCTTTTTTGTTTTCAGGGAGAGGACAATCAAATGAGTATTGGAAAACCACAGGATAAGGCCTATTGTTTCGCCAATTATTAAAGATTTCTTCTTGGATACATAGAGAAGGAAGTCAGCACTCCTTTGTGTTGTGGGAAGTAAAGTAATCGAGACTGATAAAGGCTAAGTCGTAAATGAGCTAGAGGGAAGGAAGCATAAAGTGATGTGAACTCAGCATCAACCTCAGCCTAGACAACCAGAGTGGAGAGAAGCAATGCACTTTTATTTTTTTTTAATTTATTTTTATTGATGCTTTGTGTATTTCATACATCATTTTCCAATTCAGTTCAGGCATATATCCCCTTCCCTTCCCCCCCACCCCACCCCTACCCTTCGCAGATCGTGCATTCTGCCGTAAGTTTTCTGCATCTTTCTCTGCTTTTTTGTTTTGTTTTGTTTTCATTTTTTTTAACAATAGGTGATAATTTGTGAGTACAAGCATCCTTCATGTAAAACCAATTTGCAAGCAGTTGTGCCCAAACCCACACAGCTCATGGGTCCCACCATCCAGCAGGGGGGGCTTGTATGTTCAATCAAGTTGATCAAATGAGTGTCCAGTCTATATTGTTGTAGTTTCACCATTAACCCCAATCGAAGCCCTTACATTCTACCACGCCCCCTCTTCCGCAGATTGTTCCCTAGGCTTAGAAAAGGGGCACAGGTGGATGAGAAGCAAAACACTCTACTTTCTCTGGAGCTGATGTCTTGGTCTCTAGTCAGTTCTGGCTGTTTTCTTTCATGGGCTGCCAGCTTGTCCAGGCATAACCTTTCGATCCTACTAATGAAGCACATGCAATTAGATATTTAGGTATTAAACAGTATAATATATAGCCTTTCGATCCTACTAATGAAGCACACACAATTAGATATATAGGTATTTAAACAGTACTAATTGTTATGGTAGGTTTCTTTGGTATAGACACAGATGTTTGGATGGTATGTTAATTCATGATTTACATTTTCTTCTGTTAAGTATGGCAGGGTCTTCGTGTGGTTTATAACATCTCCTAACCATTAGAGGATGTAAGCTTGTGACATCAGCCATGGGTTATTCCTCCAAGGAGAGAGCCAATAGCCAATTAGATTTGGGATATACAGACATATGGCTGCCACTGCTGCACAGTATTTCCAGGCAGATGAGGTGTAGCTGGTGCTGACGGAGGAGTCTTGCTTGACTCAAGGAGACCTATATTTGCTTTATTGGTTTAGTGGTCTTTGGTAACACTCTCTGGCATCCCAGAGACCATCTGTATACTTGCAAGTGCGGTCTCCATACATCTTTCCCATGTTTATATCAGGTCTTCAACAGCAGGGCCTTATCGCCTCTCTTCCTGCAGATATCCCAGTTAGGAGGCAAGGAGCCTTTACCATTTGTGGGGGCTTGGATCCCCTGGCCAACATCTCCTTGGTAGAATAATCCATTGTTGATGTCAGAGCTCCTGTATTGATATATTTTGTTTAGGTGCATAGCTTAAGGAGACTTTAGCATTATATTTGGTTCTGAATAGAAAATAATCCTTTTCACAGTTTCTATGTCCATTAGTCAATTAAAGAAGGCAGTTTTACTGATTTTACAAGAGAATACTTCTATAACAGCTGGTTCCAATCTACAGCTGGAGAATGACCTCATCATCCTCTTATTTCTCTTTATTCTATGGGGGGAAGTTAAGAAAGTCTCTTGTATTAAAACCTTTGCAGCACCTAGAAGGTAAGCTTCGTTAGGAATCATTAAAAAATAGTTGTTACTAGCAGGATCCACAGAGGGGCTTGATGTCTGCAGCAATCTGAGGCATTTCTTCCCTTCAATGCGCAGAGGAGTCAATCCTTCTGCTGGCACTTTCTGGTACATCCTACTCACTGCAAAGCTACATTTTCTTTCTCAGCCATTAAGTTGGTGATACTCTGGCCTGTTGGAACATACAAATCCTTTCCCATAGTTAAATGGAGGTGCTGGTGATGTAAGACTCAAGAAATTGGGGAGACAACAGAATCAAGTGCTGAGGGGTGATATGTAGTGTGGAAGACTGTATTAATTTGCAAAGATGTATGTGATGCTTTTCTTGAAATGAGGTTATAGAGTCCTACATGTCTGAACTCTGGAGTGGAACTATAACATTTACTGATAAAATAAATGTGAAAGCATGAAAAATTCACTTCCCAGTGTATGTAATAAAATCAGGGATGTTTTCTTTACTTTTTCTCTTTTCCTTCCTCCTCCTCCTCCTCCTCCTCCTCCTCCTCTTCCTCCTCCTCCTCCTTTTCATCCTCCTCTTCTGCTTTGGAAAATCTTTACACCACTTTTGAACACAAATTCTTGTGTTGAGATGCAGCCTTAGTCTGTCTGATACTTTAGGTGATAAAAAAATAATACTGGGGGCTGGAGAGATAGCCTAGCGGTTAAGAGCACCGACTGCTCTTACAGAGGACCCGGGTTCGATCACCAGCACCCACATGGTGGCTAACAACCGTCTGTAACTCCAATTCCAGGAGAACTCCAGTTCCAGGGGAATCCGAGACCCTCTTCTGACCTCCTCGGCATTGCATGACATGGGTGCACAAACCTACATGCAGACAGTACATTCATACACATACAAAAATAAATAAAATTAAAAAAAAATAACACTGTAAAGAGGGAGCTAAACCAGAAATAAACTTTATCTCTTTAAACCACTAAGATATTCAGGTTGTTGATACTAACAGAACAGCTTATCCCCTCCTTACTGAGAGAGCATCTGAGACTTGGAGTAGGGATCTGATGTGTCCAGGAAATTCCATCAAGCATTTTCCAATCAGGAAGGGCTCAGGAAGGATTCTATTATTTGGGGCAGGAAATATTAACTTACATTATTCAAAAATCAAAACTTTTACTACAATATACTCCAGGATAAGTTAGAAGGTATTTCATGTTTTGTACCTTTAAGGAAGATAAAAAAAAAAAAGAAACAAATTCTTGTGAAAGCCTGGCAATCAAAAAGCACCTCACATTAATTTCCAAATGCAATTGGTCTTAGAGACACAGTAGCTATGAAGGTATTGACAAAACTTTCTCCAATAAGGTACGCAGAGATTTTACACCCATATGTCTCTACCTACTTGACTTCTATTATTCTAAGTATGAAAAGAAATGTCTAGAACATGCTGATGGTTTTGTAAATGCTACACAATAATTCCAGGTGACAATATTTTCTTCTCTCTATAAATGGAAAAAAAATGAAAAAAATGGTATGCCCTGTAATGTTTGCTCTCCATTTTATTCTCTTTCACCTCTTCATTTTTCCTTTTGTCACCAATAGAAATAAAAGAACGGAAAGGGCTGGGGCTGGAGAGATTGCTCAGTGGTTTAGAGCACTGACTATTCTTGCAAAAGAGCTGGAATGGAATCCCACCAGCCACATGGCACATAACAACTGTCTGCAACTCTAGTTCCAGGGTATCCAACATCCTCTTCTGATCTCCACTGGCATTGCACAGCACAGATGCTCATACATACATGCAGGCAATACATGTATACATATAAAATTAAAAAAAAAAACAAATAGTGGCAAAGGCTTTACATATACAGCTTGTGAGCTCTGTAGAACCCACTGTCATTACACTGCCTATCAACCTAGTCTGGTCTTCTCATGTCCCATTTTTTTTTTTTTAATATTAGCTGAAGTACATCAAATTATCTTCACTCTTTAGTGTTTTTCATAAGGCTCTTTAATATACAAATTCTTCATTTTTTTAATATCTTTAAAATTTGCTCCTCCCCTTGACCCTGGCAATGGATTACAAAATTTCCTTCTATCTATGTAATGGAAGGTCTCCTGTTCCTGAAGTTTTCCAAACAAGACTATAATTCTATATTCATAACATTAAAATAAAATAAAGGCTTATAGTTCAATTTCTGTTTTACAGAATTTGTTTGATTTGCCATTTCTTGACAGATAAATGCAATGGTAGAAACCTTTCTCTAAGCCACTTTCATTAAGAAGTGCTTCCTTTTGGAATGATCCACTAATTTTCAGCATTTGGAAAATTACATGCTTTCTGTTGTTTGAAACTTAAACAGCTATTTTTTTGTTTATGTCCAAATATTCCAAAATTTTCCAATTTTCATTTATTTATATACATAAAAAATAAAAATAGGACTTAAAGGTTGCCAGTGATGTAGTGATGTTTTATTGCCTTTTTCAAACCAGGCAGGCGATTTGAAGGAGTATGCTTGACACAATGGCTTAGAAAACTTGTCTGCATGTTTATAAGCCACAGGATGAAGTGATGAGATTTGCGTGTGTATTTTTCAACTCTCAACACATCTTTTATTAGTGTGTTCTGTTGTCAGCATTGTATTCAAATATATTTATTGAACTTTTATTCAAAAGGCTCTATTATTTAATATATATATATATATATATATATATATATATATACATATACTCTGTGTTCTTGTTTAAGTTGAAATCAATTTTATGTATCAAATCAGAAGTATATCTTAAATGTTCTAAAATATTTATTTTATTTATATTTGTCTCTGTGTGTGAGTGTATGTGTTGGTGGGTGTGTACATTTGCATGTGATACAGGTGTTTGGAGGATGTCCAGCTCCTTGTGTGAGTGCTGGTATCTGAAACTCCAATAAACAAGCACTCTTAAACACTGAGTCATATCTCCAGCCCTTTAATGATTTTTCCAAATCCATTTTGATGCAAAACAAATTTAGAACACCATTTTTATCTTGACATCTGAATTTTATGTTTCCAATTAGTTTTTCTTATATTCCAAACATCTATACTATTGCATAAAACTACTGTGGACTAAAGCGTTATATACAAAATTGCTACAAAAATATATTTTCAGAAAGGCATCTCAATGGGAGGACATTAATGTGTTAAAGACACTAACACACTCACCTTTTTTTCAGTTGGCAGGAACATAATTACTTTTTTCAAAAAGGTGTTTTCTCCTGAGGAGCCCAACAATGTAGGATCTTGTCATCTTTGGTATACTCTATTCCCAGAAGCTTGTACACTGTCTGTCACATACTAGTTATTTTTGGATAGATGGAAGAGCACAGGTGTTACTCCTGAATTTCTGGAGCAAGAGACTCTGACAGAGTAAACAGCAGACTGGGAGTTGTCTCTGCAGTCTACCCAAACTGCAGTGATGGCACTGAGCTAAATATTTTTAAGATAACATTCCTTTTCCAGTTATCCATTCGATGGAGTATTGTGCTTGCATTAAATTAAAATTTAGAGGTTTTTATTTTCCCTTTCCACATGATACATACAAGCACTTAATTTTGGCATTATACCCATATTCTTACCTATTTTACTTATTCCTGAGGAAACCCAACAGTGCCTACCTACTCCAGATATTCCTATTCTGATGATTCACATCTGTTTCTATTTTATGTGCTGTATGATCTACTGCAGGTTGATAAGGAGAACCAAGTCTTAAATATAATTATTTAACTTTCCACAGATCTTTATAACTCAGCCAATCTTTCTGACCTGCTTCATTCCATATTTCCTTGACCACAATTGTCAAACAAATTCTGTTTTTCTTTTGAATTCATATTTCCCCTTTAATTTTATATTTCTCTAACATATGCATACATACCTTCTCCCCATATACCACAATTACAAAGTCTGAAAATAAGTGGTCAGTTCATCCTAGATCCTATTAAGTTATTCACATTATAATGGTACAGTTGCTTTCAGGTAAAAGAAAAAAAAAAAGAAAAGAATATTGCTCAAATTGCCTTACTACTAGGTATTTGATGCTAGCATCCACATATGAGGGATACCATTTGTCGTTTGTTTTTCTGGGACTGTGTTAATTCACTTAGAGTATGTCTTCTAGTTTCATCCATTTACCTAAAAAACTCATGTCCATTGTGTAGATGTACCATATTTTCTCTATCCATTCATTGGTTGAGGGGCATTTGGGTTGGTTCCAGCTCTTTGTGAAGAGAGCTGATATAAACATAGATGTGCATGCATCTTTGCAGTAGGATGAGTCTTGTGGGTATATAACCAGGAGTGGTATGACTGGGTCAGATGGTAGACTCATTTTGAGTCTTTTAAGGGTTCTCCACATTGTTTGCCATAATGGTTGTACGAGTTTACATTCCCACTAGTAGTGGAAGAGTATTCCCCTTTCCCCAGCATTTGATGTCTTTTGTTTTCGTGATCTTAGCCAGTCTTATTAGAGTGAGATGATATGTTATAGTGGTTTTAATTTTGCATTTCCTTAATTATTAATGATGTAGAGCACTTTTAAGATGTTTCTCAAGGGGCTGGAGAGATGGCCTAGCAGTTAACAGCACTGACCGCTCTTGCAGAGGACCCGGGTTCAATCCCCAGCACCCACATGGCAGCTGAGAACCGTCTTTAACTCCAGTTTTAGGGGAATCCGACACCCTCTTCTGACCTCCGCAGCATTGCAAGACACGGGTGCACAAACCTACAAGCAGACAGTATATTCATACACATAAATAAAAAATAAAATTAAATTAAAAAAGATGTTTCTCAGCCATCTTTATTTCTTCACTTGTGAAATCTCTCTTCAACTCTTTACTCCATGTGTTGAGTGGAGTAAACCTTCACCAGTGATACTTCTGAAAGAGCATTAACATCCAGAATATATAAACTACTCAGACAAATTCTTATGTCAGCTACTTCAGCTGGATTCTTTCTGCTCTTTATTGTCTGTTCCTTCTCAGTCATGTGCATTTTAGTCACATTGGGTGGTGAATTTGACTTTTTTTTTTCTCCCCCCATTGATTCTCCTAACAGTTCTACCATAATGAGCAGCTAAAACTGCCTTAACCGAATAAAATGTTTGTCTCCTGGCTGGAGAGATGGCCTAGCGGTTAAGAGCGCCTTTAATCCTAGCACTTGGGAGGCAGAGACAGGTGGATCTTTGTGAGTTGAAGGCCAGCCTGGTCTACAGAGTGAGTTCCAGGACAGCTGGGGCTACAGGGAGACCCTGTCTCGAAAAGACCAAATAAAAAACCCAAAACAAAACAAACAAAGAGCCCGAACCCCTCTTACAGATGGACCCGGGTTCAATCACCAGTAACCACATGGCAGCCGAGGAACCGTCTGAAACTCCAAACTCCAATTCCAGGAGAACAGCAGTTCCAGGGGAATCTGACATCCCCCCTTCTGACCTCCGTCGGCATTGCACGACACGGGCTTGGCACAGACCTGCATGCATGCCGCAGTACATTCATACACATTACAGACATAAATAAAAATTTAAAAAATGTTTGTCTCCAAGTTTTTTCTTTGCTCATTTCTGGCTAGAATGCTATTTATAAAACATAAACCTAATCTTGATATTATCTCCCTAGATTTTTTCCATGATGTCCTATACATGAATCCTCAAATGGCTAAGCATACTGATTACCTCTTTCCATCTTACAAATTCTAAACATGTTTCATTAGGACCCTTATTAATCAGGCATTCCCTTGCCTTTCCAGGTTTTTCTCCCCACATCCAACATATCTTGAAATGCCTTAACTATTCAGCTCTATCTGATTTTCTTCATCTAGCTAATGTCTATTTATGTGAATCCTTCATATTTGAGGGTACTTACTTCTGGGAGACACCTCAGTTTTTCAAGCTGAGCACAATGTTCATTGATATTTTTGACTAATGCATTCACGATACATATCACCATTATTTATTACACAGTAGTCTTTGAAAATGAGACAGTATTCTCTTGCTCTACATCATATTTTCACCATTTAACAGAGACCATGGAATTGTGAGTCTGTTCAAGCTTTTAACATTACATATTTAATGAAAGAATCCTTTGTCGTGACAGTATAATATATTCATTTTAAGGATTGTTGAAATTGTATTATCAGAACCTTTGTGGCACCTAAAGGTTAGTTTCATTTAGGACTCATTATAACTAGTTGTTACATGTAGGATCAACAGAAGGGTTCGGTTTATGAGCAAGTCGAGGCTTTTCTTCCTTTCAATGTTAGCCGGGTCAGCTCTTTCCGTTGCCACTTTTTGGGGTTACATCCTAACTCAATGCAAACCTGTTATCTTTTCTTCTCAGCGTTAAGTTGTGACGTTTGTCTGTTGGAACTAAACAAATCTTTTCCATAGTTAGTTTTAAGATTTGATTGCAGGGGTTTTGATGAAAAGGTTTCATGTCTTTCTGTTCCCCCCCCATTTTTTTTTTAGGTATGAGTCTCCGACAGGTGGGGGGGGGATTAGTTGTTATCTACAGACTATAGGGTGGAGTCACGGCATAGCATTTCATCAAATTCACCCATGTTGTTTTGGGTGACTATATATGATTAACTTGGGAAGCAAAACTAATTTTTACGTTAAATCATCTTAAAGAGCAGCTACAGGGTGATTTACTGTATCAACTAGAAAATTTATAGAGAACATTGTGTATGTGTCAATCCCCAAGTCTTGCTCTACAGATTTTGTAAAGACAAATGTGGGACAAAACAGCGGAATTATCTTCTCCATTTAATTCAAGATTGCATTACCAATTTTATCAGATCTGTAAACCACAATGTTGTTTAATCTACACATGTTTACTTTTACTTTTACTAAGTCCTAAAAACACCATGTGTCCTGTAGACAGTGTCTAGGCGAAACTGAGGTACTTGCTGAGCTCACGTTAATTAAATATGCCTTAATCGAAATACACCCGTGTCCCTTCTCCCACCCATCCCCCCTTTCCAATTCACCATTTCAGTCACCTTTTCTGATGCAGTCTTTCTGTTTTCTTTTACTATGCCTCCTCTCCATGAGAAATATTTATATCTGGGTTGTTGGTATAGGATTCACATATGAGGGGACACCATTTTGTCGTTTGTTTTTCTGGATGTGTTACTTCACTTAACATAATGTCTTCAGCTCTATCCATTTACCTGCAATTTCATGATTTGTCCTCTTTACTGCTGCATGTATTCCATTGTATACATGTACTTCCTTGCCTTCCACCCATAGAACAAGGGAAAATTGACATGATGAGGTCGCTCCCCAACTGTAAATTGGGACAACTATTGTAGAGGTGATCTCTTATAAAACGGGTAAAACTGCTTTTCTTTAATTGACTACTTGGACATGTGAACTGTGGAAGGATTACTTTCTCTTTCAGAACCAAATATAATACTAAAGTCCTAGGCTATGCACTTATGCAAAATTCATTAATACAGGAGCTCTGAATCAGCAATGGATTGTTCTACCAGGTGGATGTTGGCCCGGATCCAAGGCCCCACAAAAGGTAAGGGCTTCCTTGCCTCTAAGTATGGGATACTACAGGAGGAGGGCAATAAGACCCTGCTGCCGAGACCTGGAGTTAACATGGAGGGATGTATTGAGACCACATGCAATGTACAGTTGGCCTGTGAATGCCAGAGAGTGTTACCAAAGGCCACTAAACCAATAAAGCAAAAATATGGGTCCTCCCTGAGTCAAGCAAGACTCCACAGTCAGCCCCAGTACACCTCAACCTGCCTGGAAATACTGTGCAGCAGAGGACCATATGCCTGTATATCCAAAAACTAATTGGCTATTGGCTCTCCCTTGGAGAAATAACCCATGGCTGATGCCACAAGCTTACATCCTCTACAGGTATCTTATAAGCCACAGTAAGACCCTGTCATATTTAACAGGGGGGAAAATTGTAATTCATGGATTAACATATCCAAACATGTGTCTATGCTAAAGTAACCTACCATAACTATTAGTGCTGCTTAAATACCTATATATCTAATTGCTTGTTCTTCATTAGTAGGATCGAAAGGTTATTCCTGGACAAACTGTCAGCCCATGAAAGGAAACAGCCAGAATTGACCAGAGTCCAAGTCAACAGCTCCAGAGAGAGTGGACTGTTTTACCTCTCATCCACCTGTGCCCCTTTTCTAAGCCTAGGGAACAACCTGCGGAAGAGGGGGCGTGGTAGAATGTAAGGGCTGCGATTGGGGTGAATGGTGAAACTACAGCAATGTAGTCTGGACACTCATTTGATCAACTTGATTGAACAAACAACCTGTCACCCCCCACTGGATGGTGGGGCTGTAGGTGTTTGGGCACAACAGCCTGCAGATAGGTTTTGCATGAAGGATGCTTGTACTCATGGATTATCACTTATAGCTAAAAATGAAAAAAAAAAAACTCAGAGAAAGATGCAGGACAGTTATGGCAGAATGCATGATCTGGGATGGGGTGGGGGTGGGGGGGAGGGAAAGGGAAATAAGCCTGAACTGAATTGGAAAAAATGTATGAAATGCACAAAGCATCAATAAAAATTAATTAAAAAAAAAAAAGAAATTGTTCTAAACTTTTCAGCAGACAAATCTAAACAGTGAGAGTAAAATAGTAAAACAAGTACAAACTTTTAGCCTTCAAGAAAAGAATGTTAAATGTCAAGAAGGCCATAATAACCATTCTAAGTTTGATGACACACAGAAAACTCTGAGACTTACCAGGTGTAGCTCTAGAGGGAACTGAGCATCTGAGGCAAAGAGCCTGTGTCAACATTTTTAAGATTTGCTGCATAACTAAAAGTAGTGTAAAGACCTGAGTCCCTCATCATTTAAGAAAACAAAATTAAGAAACTTGTATATGAGTATTGTTTGTATGTGTTTGTGTGCATCTGTGGTTTGCCTAAAAAATGTATAATAAACTGAACACTGTATGAAGGATCCCAGAATGTTAATATTGCCTTCCCTATTATCATTCACAAGAATTAGCAATTACTGATCAAATAGAAATAAGTTTAACCTGCAAATTCCCTTCCTTTCAATGGTTTAGGGTATAGAAACTGGTTTTGATCCAAGTGTGCACAATTACTTTAAAACCTTACCATGAGTGTGCAGAAGAGCTTCCATTGTCAACTTGATGCAGCTGGAGGGCAGACTTCTGTTGAGCATTACCTTATTCAGATTGGTTGGTGACCACGTTTTTGTGGCATTTTCTTAATTGCCATATGATGTTGAAGGGGCTATCCCACTGTGGGCAGAGCCACTCCTAGGCAGGTGGTCCTAGGTTATACAAGAAAGCAGACTGGGCATAGGCCAGGAAGAGCAAACAGGAAAACCACATTTATCCATGGGTTCTCCTTAGATTCCTGCCTCCAGGTTTCTGCTGCCTTGAGACCCTGCCCTGATTTCTTTTCTATGATAGATTTCCACTTTTAAGTGTAAGATGCATTATCCTCTTTCCTCACAAAGTTGCTCTAAGTCATGGTGTTTATCACACCAACAGAATCTTAACTAAAACTGTGACCATCTAAATCACATGAAATAATGCCATATTATTTTCAGGATTATTTTATCTATAAGAGTTTGGTTTTGACGATAAGGACTGGATATTGCCCTATTATTTAACCATAGTGTTGACCATCAAGCTTAAAAGTCTAAGGACAGCCTCCATGTCACCATACTCTGTTCTCTTCCCATCTTCTTTCTTTTTTATTATTTTATGTAGGAATGTATACCGTATGTGTGTGGACATGCTTGCCATGGCATATGTTTGGAGAAGGGGTAACGACTTTGTAGAGCAGGTCTTTTGATCCATCTTTACATGGGTTCTGGGTATTAAACTCAGATGGTTTTAGTGCCTTTACCCACTGGGCCATCCTGCTAGCCCCTTCTTTTTCTTCTTTCCTGTAAACTCCGTCATTTCACCTGCCAATGACATCCAATTAAACTTAGTATCTAGGTTAGTAGCTTCCTCTGTGACCTATTGCAGGCTTTTCCACTAGATAACTTGGGAAAAATCTCATTTAATCCTCTCATTCATTTCATTCATTTTGTACTATAACTTTGTGATCCCATTTTACTGATTTTAATATAAGACCAAAATTAAACTGTGACAAAATTTAAATTTGAACTTCTGAGCTGAACACTAACTATGATTCCCACTGTTGTGCTTACCTGAGAGGTGTAAGAAGGAAATTCACATTATTGTTGGTTAGTACTCTTAATGAGTTTCTGTTCCTTATTGAAAGAGGCTTAAATTTTTGTTTGTGGACAGACACTCTATGACATAGGATAAGAATAACTTTCCAGCCATTCTCTAATGCAAATTGTTATATTGTGCATATGCTTCTATACTCTTTAGTCTGAATTCACCATGAATAGAAATTTATTCATAATGGGAGTTTTGAAAATCAAATAAGCATAGTTTGGACTTGTGGCTTAGAGAAATATGTAAACCATATTTTATTTATGTGATATTTAGCAAAACATAAAAATAAGTGTTGATGTGATAATATTTATGTTAAATTTCCATGATTTCCTAGTTACTGGAAATATACGTATATGTTATCCCTTTCCTTCTCTTTA
Source organism: Rhizomys pruinosus (assembly GCA_009823505.1). NCBI lineage: Eukaryota > Metazoa > Chordata > Mammalia > Rodentia > Spalacidae > Rhizomys > Rhizomys pruinosus. The sequence continues at coordinate 5,163,172 of VZQC01006876.1, forward strand.
TATTTTAAAATAGCTGTTATTAAACCCAAGCTAATATCTGTACTGCAGTAGTGGCCTGGGTCTCAAGCAGCTCTGCTTTCTACCTTCCCCCTGGGCTTCTGGCCTCAGAGGCTAATTTAGAAATCTGACTTAGTGTGTAGAAGATCATGAGGCCATCAGTAGAGTGACAGGAGTTGGGAATTTGAGTGTTCTAGGCTGGAGGCCAAACAATACTGTGCATAAAGAAACCAAAAATATCCAGATCAAACAATTTCATAAGTATTCTCTCATTAACCTTTTTTAATTTCCCTTACTATCATGTGGCTATTTTCTGTTAAAAGTTTTTTGTGATGCTAATATTAGAAATGTAATTGATAGATGCTGTTTTGTTTGTTTAAAACAATTTTAATGATGCTAATTCCAGCTTGGTCTCTTACATTCATCCCTAGAAGAGACATTTATTCCAAGGACAGGTGCAGATAAAGAGCATAGACTCTTAAAACTGAAAGATTGCATCTTAATCTGTTTGCATTTGCAATGTTCTTTATCCAGAGTATTTTTAACTCAGTCTTTCCAAACACACTATCTTAATAAATAATCTTTCAGTAGTTACAGGTTTTAAGATCACTGTTGGGAACTTCGTGGATATTTCTACTATAGTTCTCAGCTAACATATTTCAAACTTTCTACTCACACTTATTTGTGCTACAGAAATCTGTATTAGGAGTAAAATATAAAAAATTATATTTCAAAGAGTACAAAATGGCTCAGGGGTAAAGGTGCTTGCTGGCAAGTCTGATGACCTGGATTCAATCTGTGGATAGATGTGGTGGGAGGAGAGAAGTGGCTGCTAGTTTTCCTTTGATCTACAGAAGTGCACAATGACATGTGCACCCACATGCAAACATACACACACAAATACAGAAATATAATTTAAAAGAAAAGTAATTTTATTTCAATATAGTTTACTTGAACCATGAAACCAGTAAGATCATTTTCACCTTAAAACATAGAATGTAACAGAATATTTTCACACAAGTAATATAGTAATTTAAATGTTTAAGCTAATAATTGGAAGGGAACTAATCATTTTCATTTTTTTCAGAAAGAAATATTTAGATATCATAGTAAGCAAATACTATGTCTAGGAGTTGTCACCTGTTCACACATAGTTTCTTTCAAAGTTTTAGATGGGGTTTTATATTTAATATTGCAGATTAATTATTCTAATGCCACTATATTCTGTGTAAACTAAGGGTAAATTTACAAATAAGAATTACACAACATGTAAAATTTCAATAATAACTCTCATAATAATGAAAATGAAAATTTTCCCTATATGAATTTTTACCTATTTAATATGAAAAAACATATACTATTTTTCATCCTTTGTGCATTACAGAGAAAAGTCTACTATGAAATGGATATCCTCTATACTCCTTCATGCATCACTGTGACACTAAAAATTTCAGTTTAATCAGGTATTAGCATTTGTCTCATTTTATTCACTGTTATTCCAAAGGGTCTTACATCAATGTGTGGTAAAAGACACTTGAAAATATTTTGTTCTTTTCGTCTTTTCTGGGTTTTTGTTTGAGATAGTTTCTTCCTGTAGACCCAGCTTTCCTAGACCTATGTAGACCAGGCTGGCCCCAATCTCACATGCCTGCTTCTGCCTCCTGTGTGCTGGAATTAAAGACATGTGCCACCATACTCAACTCCAAAAATATTTCTTGCTAGACTAATTATAGTATAAAATCTTAGCAACCAGGTCAATAAGCATGAAAGTTCACTAAACAAAATTCAGATTATCAGACCTTAATTCATCATGTTCTTTATTTCTTACTACTGTGTAATACTCTTAAGAAATGGTACTATTTCTTTTTAATCCTAAAAATCCTACAGCTATATTTGTAATCAAAGGGATTGGTTTGTTGGGACAAAACAGTGAGGATGAGAACAGATTAGAGACTTTTTTGGTTGGTTTTGTTGAAATTTAGATATAAAATTGTTATTGATTGCAGTTTCCTTTTTTTCAACAAATGTCAAAGTTACGAAATGCGAAAAACCCTCAAGAATATGTTTCCTACTGTCAGGGAGGGATTTGGGGACAGTGTGGACATGTGATTTGAAAGGAAATGAGAAGAATCCCATTGGCCAGACACTGTTCAAACTCCCTTCTTGTCCTCTGAGACACTTCATACCCATTATTAGCTAAACTTCTCACCTTCACACCTACCCCAAAGGATGCACATTTCAGTTGGTACTAGATTCTTCTAGAACCATCTTTAGTTTTTAATCAGGAAAATTGTTCTCCAGATTCTCATGTATCTGAACATCAGAAGTGTCACAACTTCAGTGAACCTAAAAGAGTCCTTGGGAAACTTACCGACCTCTAATTTAGGTAAGATGACTTGAAATGTCAGTAATTGGAACCCAAAAAAAACCACAAAGTTCTGTTCTGCAGCCTAATTGATGTTAGGTGAAGGTGACTTCTACTGACACTGCTGACCATGTTTAAAGATTTTTTTTTCCTGAGTGTCGAGTGAGTGGTTTCATCTCTTTTTGACAATGAAATTGAAAATTCAGCAAAATCTTTTATCTCTCTCTGCTTGTAATCAGACCAACTGTCACACTTTGTTGCCTGTTTAGCCTGACAAGTGGTAAACCACACTGAAGTGCTCTGGTTTGCAGCTCCTGGCAAAACAATGATTAGAATGATGGTAGTTTGTAGAAGGCAATATATATGTAAACCATTTTCTCCTCTATAATACTCTGTACATGTGAGATCCTTTTATTACCCATAATTGAAGTTGCCATGATTTGTTGTTTTCTGTACTGAGTGAGAAAGTATTTAACTTAGGCTTCCTTTTGTATTGTCGGAGAATAGATGTCTCAAGGACATTAACTGTGACAGTTTTCTAGAAAACTGCTTCTTGTCTATAATATCTTTGTGGAAGATTTCTTAAGGTTACGGAGCTAGTTTCAGAATGTGGCATTTTAGTTGGTAAATGAATTATTTGTGAAGGAAGTTCATTGTGCCATGTATTATTGAAAACACTGAAGATGATAAAATTTGCTGACTTTTTCTGAAAACAGTGAATCCTGCATATTTTAATATTAATTGAACCTAGAATATACAGTAGAAAGAGCTTAGAAACTGAAAGAAGAGTTGGAGTCTAATGAGGAAATGCTAGAAGGCATGCTCATTAATACCCACCAGAACGCTAACCCACAAAGTACGAGTGCCTGCTCTCTGTGTCAGTAGCAATTCACATAGGCATGGCAGAACAACCCAGACCTGTCCCTACTCATCCACATTTCACTTGGCATCTGTGTGACTGAGTGAACCCAAGTGTCCTATGTACTCTCAGAAGTAGTTACTTAGTATTTCCATGTACACATTGACATTTTAGACACCAAGAGCAGCATTGGGTCTACCTGTAGATGAAATATTTCCACACATTTCTTCAGTCTGCAATTACGTTTTTTTTCTTAGCCTCTGCTCCTTGAGCAGCTACTAATGATAGCCAATTCCTCCAGTAGGAAATAATACAGGCAGGTGGGAGTGTGATCTTTTCTGGTTGACATATGCTTCAATAACTTAGCCCAAGGGAGTTCTGCAACCCAATCAAAAGCAGAAAAATAACCATAATCTTATGGGATGAGTGGAGAAGATGAAATCATTTTCTTGAAGTGAAGTTTCATTTACCTGATGTGTCAGCCATACTGCTGGTATATGCATTAAAATTATCTGTTTTCATAGAATTTTCATACAGATATTAAAAAGCCATTCATATCTTTGTTCTTGTCTGGAAATGTCCTATAAAAACTTCTACTCTTACAGGAAAATTATTCTGAAGCTCGATAAGATTTGTATGCTTTGTGAGAGGGCAGAGTAAATAGAGCAGGAAGTCAATGCTTTTCTCTAGTATGAGATTCATTTCCTTCAAATGCATTCTGTCAAAGGTGTGTGTTATAATTTTGAAAACCAAGCACACAATTCTGTCATATTATATTTCTTCAATAAGATTCTACCATTTAATTTGAGTCTAGCACATTCAAGTGATAAGTAAGTTACTCACATAAACAGTTATCCTACAGTTATTTCTGTATTAGGCCACATTTGCATGTATAAGCTACATGCTGGAGTTGGTAAAAACATAAATTTTGAAACGAACTTTAGGCAATCACTTGTATCCAGTTATGTCCTACCTTCTGCATTAAGACTGCTACAGCTCAGGGTATCATAGATCAAGTTCATGTGCTAAGGTTAAGCAATGACATAGCTGTGCTACATTGATGAAGTCTCAGATCAATACATGGCCATCACTGAAGCAGTGATGTTCAATTTCAGCTATTCCATGATCAAAATTTTCATGGATGAAAATGCATATCTTCTGTGAGTCAAAATCACTGTTCTCTTTGTTATTTGAAAGGTGCCTACTCATTTAGAAAGCAGTTATTTATCATCGAGTATAAGTACCTGGCAAAACTTAGAGACAGGATACAGAAAAACTGCACATGGATAATTACTTATATTTTGAAAACGAAACATTTGTATGAAAAAAAATAAATTATTTTGATATGTGATAACTTACTAGAACCTGGACTTACCTGTCCCTAAAGCTCACTGTGTGAAGTCTTTCAGCCCCTACTTTGCTGTTAAGAACATAGAAATAAATTCTATCCAATGATAGCTTTGTATTCATACAAACCTGACCATAAAGCTCATTAATGTACGTACAAGTCCAAAGATAGAGTCACCAAGGTGTCTGTTATTCACACTGTGGAATCCATAAGGATTTTCTGTTCAAGAGCTCAGTTGCCAAAATCCTTTCTCTTTATTTCTGAATGTTAGATCTTCCATAGAGATTAAAGAATAACAGTTGGAAACATTCCCCTAAGATATTTATCCTGTCAATTATTATCTTCAGAGGCTTTAAACATTTCTTTTCTTCTGTGTTTCTTTTGAATATACTGCACTTTCATGTGAAGACCGATATATTGAAAACTAAAGATTTTTGAAGCTAGAATTAAGTTCAAAATATCAAAATATTTTTTCAAGTCTTCCTGGATTTAGTCAGACAGATAACAGTTATTTTGAGGAATATGTCTGAAGTCCCGAATACGGGAGGGAATTTTAAAGAAGTTAGGAAAGGAAATGATTTTGCTAAGAAGTTAGGAAAGGAAATGATTTTACTTAGCCTAGGACACAAATGATCAATGAGCTAACTTCTGGGTTTCCAGGAAACCAATCATCAGTGAGGTAAGTTCAGGGTTTTCAAGTATACATAGAGAAAGGTATTGAGAATTCCCCTATTAGGATGTAGGTAATCAGGAGAAACAGATAAGCTGCTACATATTATGCACAAGTTATGAATGAAATGATTTCTTGGTAGACTGAGAGACTGTGACTGGGGACTCCACAGCAAGAGACCAACAGAAGGTGCTCATTCTAAGTGTCAGGAACAAGCCCATGACATGAGGTCATGTAACTACCTTATAGTCAAGAAAGAAGACAACAATCTAGTTACTCAGTGTGTTCATATGTTCTTAAACATAAAGAGTTGAGAGACTTCAGTGATTGACACAGAGATATATCTTCAGTTCTGAGCCAAGGTTCCAGTTCCAGAAAAAGAACTTCAGTGCTGATCCTTTTTCCTTAACCTGGGAAAATCACAAATTAAAAATATGCTATTAGGCATCGTGGTGCAGGCTTATTATCACAGAATTCAGGGGCATAGGCTGGGGAGTCACAAGTTCAAATCTATGTTAGGTATTAAATGAGTTCCAGCCCAACATGTCTGAAGGTAAAAATATAAAATATTACTGTAGAAAATAATACCAAAGTGATGTTTCAGTAGTTAAGAATGCTTGGTGTGAAATCCTGATAACCTGAGTTTGATCCCTAGAAAATCAGTAGAGTGGAAGGTAAATAACTAAGTCCATATAGTTTTCCTGTGGTATCCATGGGTAAACTGGGCACAAATATTTCCACAAGAACATGTACACAAAGAATGATAAAATAAAACTAAATAAAATCAGATAAAAACAAAGGTAAAAGGGGGGTTGTAGATAGAGCTCAGTGGTAGAGTATTTGCCTAGGATTTGTGAGGTTTGGGTTTAATTCCAAACCCCAATGAATAATAAAATAGATAAATAAATGAAAGATTCATTTTTCATTTCACATGAAAACAAAATTCAAGGATTTAAAACAGGGACCAAAGAGTAATGAACCATTGAAACACAATATTGACTGATATGGATTTATTCTGCTGCAGAGACCTTAGTCAAAGATGATTAAGATGACAGAAACTAGAGCCTGACTGCATCAACCACTAGACGTGATTAGGAAATAGAATTTGCTCAGATCAGAGCTAGAATTAAATTTGAGCTACCTGAGTGGTGAATTATTTCTATTTTATTTTTATATTTTGTCTAAAGGTCTAACAAAAGAAATTAAGAATAATAATACTTTTATGATACTAGTGAAAAGAGTGCCCACCATATTATTGTTCTGCGTGTGCCATCTGTGATTCACAAACACAGGTGTTCTGAGAATTGCTAGTAATCATCTATGATTTCAGGGAATATTTACATGATATCCTATAGATTTTGGGGTTAATTTCAAATGTTCTATATAGGCTCAGAAGATGAGGGTGTGCTTGTCTACACCTAACCACTACTTCATTTATCCACTTTCCTTTCTCTGTTTCCAAAATTTAGTGCACTGCAATTATTACACAATCCATGCATTATTATCTCAATGTAAATATCCCACATAGATAAATATTCTAATATACAAATCTACAGTTGATTTCTAATACAGCCTTGTTTTGTTATTCCATATTTGATGTTTGTTTTTAGAAATTCCACATTGTTATTTTGTATGTGAAGTCTCTTTCTATCCTTTCGTACCTTAGGCTCCTACTGTTGCCATATGAAAATACTTCCAGATCAAATGATTTAAAGATAGAACGATGTCTTGTCATGGTTCAGGAGTATATGTATCCAAGATCATGTGCTAGTGGATATGATACCTCTCGCTTTAACAGACAGATGGCCATCCCTACTGTCTTTGTGCTGCCTTGCTTTCTTTTCTAATCAAATCACTGGTCAGAAGGGCTGAAATACATCTTGACAACTCTTTTAAAACTAATTATATCTTTAAAGGACTTAAATATAAATATAGTGATATTCGATGTAGTATATTGATTGGACTACAACATATACATTTGTGGCATGATTCAGTATTCAATATTTGGAGTAGTCAATATCGTTTAGTTCCAAGATATTCTCTTTCCTTATTCATGGTTCATCCTGGTCATTTCCATGGTGAACCAGGCCACACAGGAAGCATGTCTGTGAGAAGCACAACACATAGACACATGGCAATGTGAATCCTAATACAGAATGGCACTTTATTCAAATGTTACAGATCATGATATAGGCAGTGTGACCTCAGATCCCAGAGTCTTATCCCAGACCTTTGCATATCATCCCAATTATTGGGCGTAGCCAGGAAGATCCCATGACTACTGCCTCTGGGAGGCCCTGGCTGGAATGCTAGCCCATGCATACCTAAGCTCAGATTGGGTCCACCTATACTTATTATTGTTTTGATAGTTTAGACTTTATCTTTTCCCTTGCCTTCCCCTTCTTTTTAATTCCCACTTCCTATACTTCCCTTTCTTTCTCTCCTTTCTCCTCTCCTTCTCCAACCTCTCCCCTTCTCTACTCTCTCCTTCCCTCCTCTTCTCTTCCCAAACTTCCCTTGATGGATCTCACAGAGATCCTTCTGCCCCGACCTCCAGAGTACTAGGACCAAAGCTATGTTAAATATGGATCCTTATATTTATATAAAGTATACTATGCAGGGTGTGGTAGTGTACACCTTTAATTCCAGCACTTGGAAGGCAGAGGCAGGTGGATCTCTGTGAGTTCAAGGCCAGTCTGGTCTACAGAGTGAGCTCCAGGCCAGTTAGGACTAAAGGGAGACCCTGTCTCAAAAATACAAAAAAAAGTGCACTATGCACCCTTTGTCTAAGAAGCTTCATTTTGATATAGATGGAGACTATTACTAGTCTCACAACTGGTGACAGACAGAGAATATATGTCTGAGAAATGTCTAGTCTGAAGTGGCATATCTACAGTGAAAGCTCTACAGCTAATGCTCATGAAAGATCACAGAACAAGGGATACAGAGAATGCTAACACATATCTAGACTTCCTCCAGCAAGGTTTCCTCATTCAAGAAAGTGTGATGCACACAGAAAGCCACAAATGGCCATGTTTTAGAGAATAAGGCTGCAGAGAGTGTATCATCTGGATTGGTCTCCTATATTAAAATCCATCCACCCATGGCACAGGAATCATTGTGGATGAGGGGTCAGAAAGATTGTATGAGCCCCAGCTGGGGCATGAACATCAGAAAGAGAGTGTTTCAAGCCGCTGGGAACTTGATTGCATAAACTTTGCAACAATGATGACAGCATGCACAAGACCCATTCCAACTTAGGCAAAAACTCACTGAGGAAATATACGATCAGGAAAATTGGGAGCAGTCCCATGCACTAGTCTAGAAACCATTTGGGAACTGATTACTGCTGGGTGACATAGAGTAGATCTTTAAGGGAGAGAGTCTAGATAGGCTTCCTAAACTCCAATGGATGGACTTGCATCAAATGACATCTGTGTACAAATGCTTCTTGGGAAAGGATATAACATATATAACAGAAGGTGTGAAATTTGGTTTTGTATTAGGGGCCAAGGGAGGGATGGTTGGGGAAGGGGTATAAATTTGATAAAGACCTATTATACAAAATGCCCAAAAGCTCTATAAAAATATTGTTTATAAAATGCTGTGTACAACCACGTGCTACGTATCCTGGACTTCTTAATTATCAAGTTCCCTAAACTTTACTTTCATATTTAGCTTTGTATTTTCATTTATATTTCTAGTATATTTTATCAATTTTATTTTTCACATTTATTTTCATATTGGTTTTACTTCAGACATATTTACATTACTCCTTATGTAATTTATTCAATTAATTCATTTAATTTTGTTTTCCCTTCTGTTGTCATGATATACTGTTCTTTTAAATATTTATTTATTATCAATTTAATGTATATGGGTGCTTTGCCATGCAATGTATGTATGTGTACCTGTGCATGAATACCCGCAGAGGCCAGAAGAGAACATTGTGTCAGCTGGAACTGTAGTTAATTGTAAGCCACCATGTGGATGCTGGGAACTGAAACTGGGACATCTGGAAAAGCAGCCATTGCCGTTAAACCAATGGCCATCTCTCCAGATATATTGTTATTTTAAAAAGACATTTCATCTGCTCTTTTCATTTTTTCCCATTTTCTCCTTTATCTTATTTTAATAATTTTTTCAAGATGAATCATGATCTCCATTCAAATTTAAAAGTGGAGCGACAAAATATGCAATTGGAAGCTTTGCGTCTAAAGTTCTCTTATCAAGTATTTGGTTATATTATGGGATGAGCTTATCTTAGAAAATAAACTTCTATTGTTTTTAAAGTGTTTCTTTTTATCTTTTACATATAAGAAGCCTCTGGTTTCTTGGTCTTCAGACATAAACCCACATGCTATGCTTCTCAGAAATTACAAAAGAGGGACCTTGAGACTCCACAGAACTAGACTGTGATTTCTTTCTTTGAGTTTTGAACCTCTTTATCTATTCCTGGGCCTCTTCAGTTCAGAATTTTCATAATTCCATCTCTTTACTGTAAAGTGTATTCCCAGAGGATTTGCTTTTTCTCAGTAACTAACAGAATTACATAAAAAGTTTAAATTCTTCTTGCCTGTCTTTTGCCAGCTATTTTGTTCCTTAATTTTCTGTATCATTTTACTGACAATTTATGAAGAAGTGGTAGGTATTCAGTTCATCATAGTTATCCAAAATTCTCTAAAGAAGCTCTTAATAGGAATATGTAAAATTTCAGAGTGTTGAATTTCAGCCAGGGACACGTGACAACATTTGAAACTACTGTTAGTTGTCACTTTGAAAGGGTGCTTTTTATTTTTACTGTGTGGAAATGCAAGTTTCTGTTGGATGTCCTAAAATGCACTGGGCAGATACTTCTTCACTGTCCCACCCTCCATTTGCAAAAAAAAAAAATATTATTATTATTATATTATTATTTAGCCAAAGTATCTACAAAGCTGAAGTTTAGAAAATATTTAAAATTTGTCTGTACAGAGAGTTCAAAATGAAGAGTATCACAGATTTTGAGAAAATGACAGACACTAAAGCATGTAGTAAGTGATGTTCATGTAAAGACAAAAGTTACTACATTCTGAGAATTTTTAAAATTCATTAATCAATATGTAATAGTTATACTGAATTCTTTTTCAGGAAACACATTAATTAAAATATGCATTTATATCTTTCAAAGACAAAGAAATGAGCCTAACACAGTGGTTCTCAAATCAATATGGAGAGTAAAGCCATCTTCAGTTTCTGAAAAAAATCATTCTGATACCCTGCACTATGCAAACAAATTGAATATAGATCACGCAGGACAAACGCTAATAGTGGCATTCTTAAAAGGTTGCCAGTGGATTTTAATGTGCAGTCTGATGTGAGAAGCAGTGATCTAAAGCCTGTCTCCAAGTACACTTCACACCAACATAACAGCCATGTGGTCTTTCTTGATGAAATTCAGACTTCCTTATGACCTGTGTTATAATTTGGAAAAAAAAAAATGAGCTATTACACATGACTCGTGATATTGCCACACGGCTAATTTAACTTTTGTATTAAGTCCTCTTCAAAAGCATTTCTTTTAAATCTGTCCTTCACTATAACTTATTCTTTTCAGTTTTATTACAAATGAAAGGTATGGCATTTTAAGCACCAAGTTTTATTTTTAACTGTATGCATTAATGGTGATTTATTTCTTGTCCTTTTAATAATGCTTATATAATGCCTGCTTAGCACTGTTTCATCTATCTCAATTTCTTTGACCTTCTGTATGGATTTTATAACAGGGACCATATTCCCTCTTGTATAGATGGCATTTAATTTTACACCACAACAATTGTGGCAAAAGCTTACACAAGCATCCTAACATGAGCTGATTATGGTAATAAGAGAATAAAACCTGTGCCTTTAAGTAAGTGGTTTTAAAATTCATGTACTCATGAATTTCAGCTAAAGGAAGACTGTGGAACAATATAAAGGTGTAAATGCTTATGAAACACAATTAGTATTAAACTACTCATTATGCTGCATAATGTTTGAAAGTAACAATATTCTGAATAATATCTGCTGCCATTCATTTAAAAACTTACTATGCATAACACATTAAACACATTAATTCTTATACTATAAATTAATTTATCACAATCCTCCTATATAGTAGGCAACATTAAAAAAAAACTAATACATTGAAAAACATTAATATATTGCCAGATGATATACCATTCACACCAGCAAATAATCAAAAAATCAGGATTCTGACTCAAGGGATGAAGCTCTTGACCTTCTGGTACTAAATAGGTTTTATAAGTTCACAAGGTAGGATTACTGAAAAAGATACAGCCCAAAGCAGATACTATTTGCTTTAAACGTTGCCTATTTTTGTTTTAAATTACTGAATAGCTCACAATTTTATGCTGAGAAATAATTATATGATTTATTTTGGCAATATTAAAAACCACATAAAATATGTATGAAACACAAATATTTTAACATCTCTTCCTACATATACTTTAAGAATTTTTATCAAATGTTTAGAGATTAAAATGTACTGATATGAACCTTTAATTATTAGTGATTGCTGCACAAATCAGAATCATATCCATAACATTTTATAATAATTGGCATCTGGATATTAAAAATGTATGATTTTGTATTTTACAGGCTAGCATGGAAATTTCCAAAGTATATTTTTAATAATCTTTTAGTTTAAAATCCCAGTATTCTTGAATTTTCTTCCCAAGTGTTATGCTGAGGAGACCAGAAGAAATTCAGGGGTCAAACCTAGCCAGTATTCAGTGTAAGAGTACCATGGCTTAGCTCTAGCATATTTGTCAATTTGATATTTAAATGCTCTCACCTAATAAGTAAACATAATAAAATGATTTACTGTTGGCAGAATATTGAATTAGAGTGGAAAAAGAAAGGTAAATTTTACCTTATCAAGAGATTTTTATTTATCTCTACTAAAAACCACTCAACATAGCATCCTAGAAATATGTAAGTCACCTGACTCTATTCTGCTTTAACTGCATTGCGTCAAAATTCATGACCAAAAGAATACAGAGTCATACTTTCCGAAAGTTCCAAACTATAGGGCTAGAGACTGTGCAGTGCACAGTTTTCAATTTGAGAGAGGGGTTTGAAGTTTCTAAAGAAGACAGTGGTATAAATGCTATCAGCTTATTCACCTTCATTCTTCATAATAGAAATCATGAAGTATGTTCAGTGGTACACACTGGCTCAGAATTACATGATCCACTCCCCCATTCTTTTTTTTTTTTTTTCATTTACTTTTTGATGGGCATTGCTTAGTTTTACCCCACATACCACCCCCCCCCAGCTTTGGGGGAATGGAGATAAGCCTCAGCGGTTAAGAATACTGGGTGCTCTTGCAGAGGGTTGGGACTCATTTCCTAGCACTCACATCATGGCTAGCAACCATCCGTAACTCTAGTAACAGGGGATCCCATACAATATTTTGACCTATGCAGGCTTTACACAACATAGGTGCACTCATACACATGCAGGGAATATACTTGTAGAATAAATAAATAAATACATAAATAAATACATAAATAAATAATAAAAGTTTTAAAGCACCCAACTATTGCTCTCTGAGACATTACCTTCACAGAGCCTCAGATTTTGTTTTTCTCTTTGATCTCTCCCTGAAATTAAATATATCATAATCACCCTGAAACAAATCTAACAGTTTTTTTCCTAAGCCAGAACTGAAGTGAAAATGAAAATTGTGTCCTCTAAATCATTATCTAAAAATTTTCTTTGTGAATTTTCCTAGGGAGACAGAAACAAACATCTTTCAACTCAGACTGGACACTGATGAAAGGTCAAAAAGTAATTCCACAAATGCATCTTGTTGAACCACTGAGTTTATGGGGATTGAACACCACACTATGTGTGACTTACACACAGCTGTAGGATCAAAATGCCCAAGCATCCATAGAGCTCCCTACCCAAGAGTCTTATTATTTCAGAAATTTGTTTCCTGCTTTAACAAATTTGTGGAGGCTATTTTTTAATCTGGTAATTTTCTGAGTTTCTTAAACACTATAACTGCTCTTGACTGCTTGAGATGGATGTGCTTACCCTTCCCTTGAGGGAATATTTCATTTCAGAGCAATATCTTATATGTAGGAAGACACTTTAAGAAACCACTTCTCTTTGTCCATTTGGAGAGCTGTAATAAAATAATGAAATGCATGGACTTTATAGAATGGATGAATTTGTGTTTCATAGCTTTGAAGGTGGAAAAGTCCAAAATCAAGGCTATATCAAAGTTTGTGGGGATGCATACTCTATGTAGGCAGTGCTTTTGAAAACTTACTGAAAGAATAAAAAGTCAAATAAAAAGTTGTTTTGTTCCCATGAGTTAATTAAATTTTTTTAATTTATTTTTATTGGTATGTTTATGAGTGTTATGCCTGTGTGTATAAATACACCCTTGTAGTGCAATCCCCATAGAAGATATGAGGACTCATATCTCTCCAAGAATCCTTCAAACCTTCAATGCCAGATGGGGACTACTGAGATACCCAGCTTGTGGACTAAACAGCTAAGAGCGATGTCAGCCTCCTCAGAATATAGACTGCCATTGTTGGACTACCTGGGCTGTATCATGGAGGCCAGTGCAGGAGGATCAAGACAGGACGCGTGCTTACTGGACTTCATTTGGGGGACCATGGGAGGAAATGACCCCAATGTGGAGCAAAGCAAAAGTGCAGGATTGATGGTTGTTTGGGATTGCCATGGAGGAAACTTCGAGCACTTCCTTAAGGAAAACATGACATCTTTTAGGGAAACAAATCCTCCAATTCAAGTGATATGTGTGTGCGTGTGTGTGTGTGTGTGTGTGTGTGTGTGTGTGTGTGTGTGTGTCTATAGTTTGTAGTCATACAAGTTAAAGTTAGAGAGAACAACAAAAGAAATGGAAAAAAACTCTGGAAAGACTCAGAAAAAGATACTGGGGAGCTGGAGAGATGGCTCAGTGGTTAAGAGCACTGACTGCTCTTGCAGAGGACCCAGGTTTGATTCCCAGCACCCACATAGCGTCTAAAAACCGTCGTTAACTCCAGTTCCAGAGGAATCTGATGCCCTTTTCTGACCTCAGCAGCATTGCATGATACGGGTGCACCAATGTATGTGCAGACAGTACACTCATACACATAAAAAAAAGAAAAAGATAAAAGACATGTATGGCAGAGTGCAGGACTCAGGTGGAGTGGGGGGCATGGAAAGGGAAGCAATTCTATATCATTAGGAGATTTATATATGAAGATTTCTTTATATATGAAGATTTATTTATATATGAAGATTCTTGATCTCTTCCAGTGCATTACTTAGATTATTTAATTTGCTAGGTTGCTATGACCTTCCCTTATTTGCTAAATTTCTATACTAAAGTTTTTCTACATTTCAATAAATCTCATAATAGTATAATATGAATCTTATATCAAGTGTCACTAAAAACTGATATCACTATGTTTGCAAGCCATCATCCTTTCCTACTCAATTTACATATATGCATAGATATCCACATACATCAGTGTTTTAGAAATCAGGAATGATTTTATTTTAATTTTAGTGCTTTAAATAAAGTATTTATGAGGTTGCAGATGGTTTTGGACTGGATTAAATCATGTAAATATTCACCTTTTAGCCCATGCTTATAAATTCCTTTTGCATGCTTGTACATACAACATTTAGAAAGAAAGTATATATATATATATATATATATATATGTATATATACATATATATGTCTCACAATCTGAGTCAAATGAATACTATAATTATAGTTTTTTTATCATTTATCCTAATTATAGAAAAATTACTGAATAAAAGTGATTTTTATGTTTTTATTGATATTTCATATTTGCACATCTGTGTGGAGAACATTATGAAAATTTGATACATTTAGATAAAATGTAATAATCAAATTAGGGTAATGAGAATTTCCATCTGTTCAAATATCAATAAGCATTATGTGTTGGAATTACAAAGCACTCTTAGTTAATGAATAATAATAATATTATCTAATTTACAAAATATTTGGATGTGAAAATTACCAAGTTAGTGATAAGGTTGATTCAGGAAATTTACTTTCGATTTCAGAGTGTCCTAAATTATATAACCATATTTCTTGTCTAAATTTTATCTACTCTTTATTTAAGAAACTCTCCATTTATGAAGACATTTAGTTCAGTGTTCAATATTTTATTTTATTATTTTTAAATTTTATTTTTAAGAATTTCATGAATGTATAAAATTAAATTTAATCATCTCTAATCCTCATTCCCCCTTTAGCTCCCTCCATATTCCTGTCATTTTTCTCTCTCTCAACTTTCTTTTTTTATTACTTTTATTGATGATTTATGTATTTCATTCATTATCTTTCAGTCCAATATAGACACATTCCCCTCTCCCTGTCCCCGCCCCACCCTTGTTCATGCCTTCTGCCGTACATGTCTTGTGCCTTCTGCCATATATGTCTTGCATCTTTTAGTCTTTCTAAAGTTTTTCACTGCAGAGGCTTATTGAGGTCTTTCATATTTTAAAGATGATTGTGCTTGTAACTCTTTCTGTCAGGTTTGAGGTTAAATCTTTCAATTTTACCAATGGGTCAAATAAATCCATTTGTAGAATTTCTTAATCTGTCAAATAACCACATCATAAATTAATTCTTCTTTGGTGTGTTGTCTGAAGTTTTTCTCTTGCCTTAACTGAAATCTTCATTGTTTGTTATAGCCTTAATAAAATTACTATGAATTATTTATATTTAGTACAAAATTATTTGTTCTGTACATGTAACCTATGTGATTCCCTATGTCGCTAGCATCCTTGACAGAAAAAGGAAGTAACCTGTTGATGAATGTTAGAGGATGATTATTTCTACTTGTGCCATTTCTTTTTAATACAAAAGTAGCTTTCATTTTTATACAGCTCAAAATTTTTCATGATTATTGGGTGTTTTTACCGGCAGTCTTGGAGTTTAAATATAAAGACCAATTACAAACAGTTGGTATAATTACCATTTGTGGTTTTTCAATATTTTGCTTTCTTAATGATAATATATTTTTTTATGACTTTGAAATAGGGTTATACTAGTGGTCCTGTTAGTATATGAACAGTATTTCCATCTGAAGACCAAATATTCTGCAGTGGTGTCAAAATAGAACAGGAGAGAGAAAGGAAGGAGACTGTTATTACTTGGATGTACTGGAGAGTAAGGACTTTTTGTAGCCATAGCTGGCAACTTGCTATGTAGAACAGGCTAGTCTAGATCTCACAGTAACCTCCCTGCCTCTGGCTCATGAGTGCTGTGATTAAAGACACCAGGCATAACAGTTTTCAACTTTAAAAAAAAATGCATTTATGTCTTTATTTTTAATTAAGTATAATTGCATGGATTTGTGCACATGAGTTTAATGCCCACCGAAGTGAGAAGATGATCTCAAATCCCCTGGAGCTGGAGTCATAGGCAATTATGAGTAACCCATTGTGGGTGCTGGGAACTAGACATCTGTCCTCTGAAAAACAGTGCGCACTCTTAACTGCTGAGCCATTACTCCACTAGTTTTAAAATGTTAAGATGAAGGAAACATAAAGCTATTGTATACAATACATACTTGGTAACTTTTCTTTTATGATTGATGTATCATACTCAAATACTAATTTTAAGTTTAAAGACACTGATTACTAAGTGATAGTAATGATTATTTAATAATATAAGAAAATGAATGAAGGGGAGTTAGAAAGAGAGGGAAATCAGAAGGAAAGAGTAACAGAGATACTAAACTTTCAAATCCCATGTTCCAGATTTTCATTGACAAAGTTTTCAGGTTTGAAGCACTTGTTTTGAGCTTGTGACAGTAAATCCCATTGCATCTTGTTTATAAGCTGCTAATTATATGGTGGCTATTGAAAATCAATGACGCCAGGTGTGGTGGCACACGCCTTCAATCCTAGCACGGGAGGCAGAGGCAGGCAGATATTTGCGAGTTCAAGGCCAGCCTGGTCTACAGAGTGAGTTCCAGAACAGCTGGGGCTACAGGGAGACCCTGTCTCCAAAAGACCAAAAAAAAAANAAAAAAAAAAAAAAAAAAAAAAAAAAAAAAATCTATGGCATGTAGCAACTATTTTATATCCGTTTGTTTCTGAGTGAATATTGAATTGGCTAGTGTTGATGGTTGATGGTATTTGGCATACTAGTTTTGCTTTTCTCAGGAACACAGTTACCATTCATAAAACTTGTTACTCCATGCTTATTTTCCCTTTACTCTTTTTCTTAGCATTGGTAAAATAGAAATATGTCCTGGAATATATGAGTTTTTTTTTTTTAATTAGAAAGAAATAAATGACTGACACAGCAGATGTACCCACTGTTAAGTTTTCCTATATGAGTCCAGTTTCTGATTGTAAGAAGCTGTCATTAAACATATATTATCCCATGTTTTCTTCAAATACAATTATCAGAATAATGTACAAATCACATAATTCTGTTTAAGAACATCTGGGTCACTCTTGAATTGCCATGTGCCCATAGCATTTTTTTCTTTGTCGTAAAGCTTTCAAGACTATTAATCTACTTGTAAAAGAACTATTACAGTATAAGGGTCTCATGTTTATTGTTAGTATTATCTGGCTACTCTTTTCACAGGCTGTCCTCTACCCATAATTGCCAAAGTGGGTTATGGGCTAGAATAGAACAAAAATGTTGAGATGTGGACAGAGCTAATTAGCTTTAGAATGTAGTAAACCTCCTTATGTGAGAGTCATAATTGTAAATACAGACTGCTTTAAAACTCTCATTTGAGAGCAGTCATAACGAGTACCATCTGCCAAAGGGGAGAGAGAAGGCTGCTTAGAGCAGTTGGTTTGTAGGACGAGCCACTCTTTGTGTCACTGTGTTCTGGCTCTTTGTTTCAAGAAAGTATGTTTGATTTGACAATGAGCTCTTATGTTTCCTTTTAAATATTGTTTACATGGGAGTTAAACATCAAATAAACAACAGCCATTGGATGTTAAGAAATCTCCAGCTGATTTCCTTTGCTTTCTCTTTCATCTAAGAGAGGATTATACTCTATTGTTCCTATTTGCATTCAAATCACTTGCATATGTTGTAATTAAATCTTTGAAGTTTACTGATTTCCGATATGTGTAGAGAGTGGTATCATTTCAATCTATATAAGCTGTCTGCACAAAAAATATGTCCATAAAACTTAAGGCTTTCATGGTATATACTAAATTATTTTAGGGATTTTTTTTTTTTCTGTTATTAAGGGCTTTCTTGTCCAGGCATGAAAGCAGGGTGTATAAATAATACTTATGATAGCTGAAAAATTTGGTATGCATTATAATTCACATAGCTACCCATTAAATACCATGCTTATCAAAATCTAAACAATAAACTTTAATTACAATTCAAGGCATAATAGATTTCAATGTAATGCTTGGTTCCAAAGCAGGCCCTGCTATCATTGAGAGAATGAAATGTAAAATGTTAATCAAAGTGAGGAGGAAGGATATTTAAGAACACTTGAGATTGTCACTGATAAAACAGGTAGAGATAGGCTAAGGGATAAATGAAGAATGAAGATAGGGAAGCTAGATCAAGATCAATTTTCTAAAAGATCATAAATGTTGCTTTAGCACCTGTGTGTTTTAGAGCATAGAAGCTAATGAAGGGAGAAAGAAGTATTGAATTGAGCAAGTAGGACTAAACCTGAAATGCTAGTTTAGATAGGGAGGCTATAGGGGGTGTGGATGGGGAAGGGGGTATAGAGATGTTAAGGTGTTTTGTGTGAAATGCATGAAAATTGAATAAAAATACATTACAAAGTAATCAGGAGGTATGAGCTAGATTAGGGAAGGATGAGTTATCCCTGATTATGGTTGGAATGGTGATGGAAAATGATTCCTAGGTCATAGTGAAGTGAGTTAAATGAAGAAGAAAATGAATAATAGACTTGTAAACATGATGATAAAAATGGGTAACAGAAGAAAACAAGAGAGTTGTCATAAACATCAATAAAATAAATTAAATCAATAACAAAATAATGAATATATTTCAGCTTCCATTCTTCTTATCCATTAGGATTGCCCAGTGAACCATCCACAGTAGTGAGAATGTTCTACATTTACAACTAGTAGCTGTATGTATTTAGTAAACACTAAGTATGGCTAGTGCAACAAAGGAGCTTATGGTAAAATTTCTGTGATTCATAGCCATAATTACTGTTTGAAGTGGCTGGTCTAGATATTATTAATAAGAACAGAATGATTATCATTGCATTAGTCAGGTTTCCATTACTATAGTAAATATTTTAGATCATCAGTTTGTAAAGGGAAACTATAAAATTTGTCACACAGCTTTAATGAATATTTTGCATGATCAATTGTTCTGGATATATTGAGATTACATTGCAGTGGGTAGGTGTGTGGCAGAGAAAACCAGCTTTCTTCTTGGCCATGCAGTAAAAGTAGGAAGACTCTTAACTCCTTTGATGACTAGGCCACATTGATGACCACAGTCTTCTTCATTATGACAGCATCTTAAAGACCAAATTTAGTAAATAATCCTGTATCAATGTATTTTGTGGCTTGTTGAAAAAACAATGTTAAGGAGAGTTGAAGAATTAAAATACATATTTCTAATGCATTTATTCAATTTCTCTTGTTCCTTGGGGATATCTGGCACTTATATCACAGGGTGTGGCTTTCAACCAAAGAAATGGATAACAATGTAGATTTGGCTGGATTCTTAGTGAGAACGATCTTCCTGGTGGCATTGGCATATCTTTTTTTTTTTTTTTTTCCTTCTCCAAATGCTGTGGTTTAAGTTTACAGAAAGGGAGATTAAAAACCAGTCAACCAAACAACCTAACTATTTACCTTCCAGCAAACAAACATACACTTTAAAGATCTACACTGAAGTTATGAAGATAAATTTCTGGATAAAAGAGCAGATAATTCAAAGTTATTGAAAAATTTAAAAGGTATATTGACTAGAAGTGTCAGGATGATGGAAGCAACATTTGAAAGAGAAAACAAGACAATGAAATGATGTATTTTCAAATGTTGGGATCAAGGGCTGGAGAGATGGCTCAGCAGTTAAGAACCGACTGCTCTTGCAGAGGACCCGGGTTCGGTTCCCAGCACCCACATCGTGGCTAAGAACAGTCTTTAACTCCAGTTCCAGGGGAATCCAACACCCTCTTCTGACCTCCGTGTCATTGCATAACACAGGTGCACCAACCTTCATGCAGACAGTATACTCATACACATAAAAAATAATAAGGAGGCAGAGGCAGGTGGATCTTTGTGAGTTCAGGCAACCCTGGTCTAGAGAGTGAGTTAGAGGCCAGCCAAAACGATAGGGAGACCTTGTCTCAAAAGCACCAAAATAATAATAATAATAATAATAATAATAATAATAATAATAAATTTTAAAATGTTGGGAACCATGAACATAGGTAAAATCTTATACTTTTATTTTAGGATGGATGTATGAATCGTATGCATTTTTACACAATTTATAAATTAAATCCCTATGAACTTCTTCACAGACCTTTAAAAAATCCTAAAGTTCATATGGAAAAACAAAAGTTCCCAGATAACCAAAGCAATCCTGAGCAAAAAGAATAAACTTCTGCATCAAAATTTAAAAAAAAAATTGAGAAAACGATGAAACACATGCATGTCAGAATGCATGAGCTCTGGCGGGGTTGAGGGCAAGGAAGGGAGAATGAGTCTAAATTTTATTAAGAAAAAATTTTTTTTTGGTCTTTTCGAGACAGGGTCTCCCTGTAGTCCCAGCTGTCCTGGAACTCACTCTGTAGACCAGGGCTGGCCACCAACTCACAAAGATCCACCTGCCTCTGCCTCCCGAGTGCTAGGATTAATGGCATGCACCACCACACCCGGCTAAGAAATGTTTTTTGAAATGCACGAAACTTCACTAAAAGCATAAAAAATGCATAGCTTTGTGATATGATGTTTGCCTGACACTGATCTGGTTTACTATTGAAAATGAAATAAAATATTTCATCTGTAACTGAAAAAAAGAATGACAAAATAAAGTGCAAATAAATTAGTTGAAGGAAATTAAGTCCAAGAAGAAAGTCAGGTTCGAAAAGAACAGAGAAACATAGAACTTCAGGGGAAAATAAGACTCTTGGAGAGCAAAATCCTGTATGGCAGTAACAAGGGTAGCATGTATGTGAAGTGTAGTCATCAAAATTAAAATTGCAGGGTAAGTGGATTGAGGTAGTACAGCTTACAAATAAAGGGTAACAAGAATTGTACAGTTAGGAGAAAAGGAAATTTTGTTTATATATTTCAATCCTACCGATCTGTAGCTATAATAAGTTTATGTTATTAATTTTAGTAATTAACATTTAATAGTCTGCTTATCATTTATCTCATATTGTGCTGACTGAGATACTTTTAAATTACCCTTTGATTTTGAGGTATAGATTGGACAGTCTTAATTAGAATCTTTGAAGTTGAAATATTTGTGCATGGTGTTCTGACACTTTTATAAAAATCATAGTTGCATATTTAATTGATTCAGTTGGGAAATAATTATCAACATTTTTATCTAGCTTGTTCTTGCTATAATATGGCAAGCATCTGTTTTGATTTGGTTCTGAAAGAAAATCCACTGTTTTTAACTCTAATCATGATATCATTTAAAGATGCTTTCTAAGAAACACAAGCTTATAGCAATGTGGACCAACACAGTTGTGTACAATATTTCCAGGGTTTTGCTTAAAAATAAACGAGTTTTATGCATTTAAACAATATTTGATATTTATCTGATGTAGTATCAGATATATTTAGTAACTGTTAGTATGTCCAATATTACAATTTGCTTGAATGCATACAGTGACTATTTTGAATATTTTTGGCATTGCAAAAAAAATGTGATTTCCCTTGGTTAACCTTTACTTTATTCTACTGTTTTTTGAAGATATATTGCAACATGCCTCCCTCTCTTGCATTTTTTGTCTCCTAATTCTCTTTAGACATCAATGTAAAATTAAGTGCATTTTCCTTAATTTCTTTAATAGTCAACGTCACTTCAAATTTTACTTAAAGCAATTTCAGAGCTCACAGTATATACAACCAGACTGCCCTTTGTTCAGTGCTGATTGACTTTTATTCATCTATGTTGTTCTCTAATTTATTTTTAAGTTTGCTTCACTTTTTTGTGTTTTATTTTTGAAAGAGCCTCCAAGGACTTTTATCTAATTAGTGAAAATTTTAAATAAAAATAATAATTTTCAATAACTCAGTATAATCATAACAATATTTTCATGATAAAATTTAATTCTTCAGGTACTCTGGTTACTTTGTCTAGAGTGCACATTTACTTTGGAATCACAGTGAAAGTCTGTCTTCAACACCCACTTTAAGATTCATATTATAAAGTAAAAGATTTAATGCATTATATAAATTAGTTTCTATCCATTAGGAAAAGAAAAAACAAATAACAGGATAACATGAATGAACATACAATGTGTGGCTTAAAAGGAGAATTTTTAAATATTTTATTTTTATTTAGTTATGTGTTTGTGAAAAATAAAAGGGAGAAAATGTGCATGTGTGTGCATATGTGCATATCAGACCCCATGTGCAGAGATCAGAAGATAGCATCCGGTATTAGCCAGTTTCTTTTAGGCAGGATCTCTCTCTGAAGCTGGAACTCTGTTTTGTTAGTCCAGAAATCAGCAAGATCCCACAATCTTCCTGTGTTGTCCCCTTAGGAACTGGAGTTACAGGGTGTGTGAAGTAATCTGGCTGATTATACGGGTGATAGGTTCCAAACTCTGGTCTTCATATTTAGAGTCCTGAGAAGCTCTTACATATATTAATATTTGATATATAATAGATGATGGCTAACATCTATCTATGAAATATATTAATGAATCTCACAGATTATGACTGAGTTTCAAGCCAACAAGTGAAGGAGTCAAGCCCTGTTCTTGGGATTGACTGCGCAAGAGTACTAATGATGTGGAACAAAATGTCTTAGAAACCTTGATTGGAAAAAAAGCAACAGATTTCTCCTTCACACAGGTGGTCAGTATGATTTGGAGAAGTGATAACATCCATAAGCCTAGAGAATCTGAAGAATAGAGAAAATGTGATATCAAACGTTGTAGATTACTAATAAAATGTGTCTCATACTGCATCAACAGGTTTTTCAGACACCGTGTATACTGGAAAAAAAATAGCTACTCTGTTAAAAAAAATATTTCTTTGTTTCATTGTTTATTTTGCCTTGGATTTCATTAAAATTTATTTAGATTTTATGTGATATTGTTTAATCACCAAATATGAATTTTTTTTAGGATTTAATATAGTATCTTTTGATTATACCCCCCCATTTGTTTTCTCCCCTCCCACCAGGCTTTCTACTGCATGTGGGTTATGAACTGCCAATAGATCCTCAGGTAGGGTGTCTTCTTACCCAGTTCCCAACCTCTGTACTAGGATTTTATCTGGTTTGAGTTTATAGAGGCTTTCTGAATGCTCTGCATTCATGTGAATGCAGCCATCTGGAACACAATTTCTTTGTGGTTATCTACCACTTCTGGTTTTTACAGTCTTTCTACTTCCTCTTCCACAGTGATACCTGACCCTTGGGAGACAGAGGTTTGATACAGGTATCCTATTCAGGGATAAGTACTCTGTGGTCTCTTATTATTGACAAGTTGACCAAGAATAAGACTCTGTATTAATCACTATGACCTGTTGAAGGAAGAAACATCTCTGATGAGAGTTAAGAGATGCATTCATTAATCTAAAGGTATAGCAAGTTATTAGGGGGGTCAGTTAAATAGTCTGTACATTTATCAGAATAATGGTAACAGGTTCTCACCTATGTCCTGTGGCCTGTTTAGTCACAGATTCCTAAGCCTGCTCTCAGTGTCAATTATTGTCTGGCTTTTGAGAAGTGGGCATTAAATCTAATTAAATGTGGTTGATTGCTTATACAAGATTCATGCCATGCCAGGCGTCGTGGCACGTGCCTTTAATCCCAGCACTCAGGAGGCAGAGGTAAGCAGATCTCTGTGAGTTCAAGGCCAGCCTGGTCTACAGAGCAAGCTCCAGGACAGCTGGTACTAAAAGAGAGACCCTGTCTCAAAAATACAAAAAAAAAAAAAAAAGAAAAAAAAAAGGATAAAACTTCAATAAAAAGATTCATGCCATTATTGCATCATTGGACATATCTTGTAATGTCAGTTGTTATTCACAGGATTCACATCTAGGCAAAGTTGAAGATTACTTTTTCTCTGCTACTAGCAATGTAGGACCTTCCAGTGTTATGAAAGATAGCCATTTGAGATGAAGCTTTGATGTCAGTCGCATCTACATTTTTTCTTGTCTGTTGCCCTACAACTATCTTCTTTTTTTTTTAATTTTTTTTAATTTATTTCTGTATGTGTACGAATGAATGTACTATCTGCATGCAAGTCTGTGCACCCGTGTCGTGCAATGCCGCAGAGGTCAGAAGTGGGTGTTAGATTCACCTGGAGCTGGAGTTCTCCTGGAATTGGAGTTTCAGATGGTTCTCAGCCGCCATGTGGGTGTTGGGGATCGAACCCGGGTCCTCTGCAAGAGTGGTCGGCACTCTTAACCGCTAGGCCATCTCTCCAGCCCCCCTACAATTATCTTCTAAAGGCATTACTGTTACCTGCCTTTCCCCATACTGTCTGCCTTTCCATGCTTTCCAATTCTGTACTGCATTTAACCTTTCCTACTCCATTATTTTTCCCTTTTATATCACTGCATTCTATCCCCTTCTCATTAAGCCCCTCCTGAAATGTCCCCCTACTAATTTCTTCTTCATTTTCCAAATGAAGCATACATATTTTAAGGATTCAAAGCTAGCAACTACTTATGAAAAAGAAAATCCAAAATCTGTCTCTGAGTCTTGGATACCTAACACAGGATGATTGTTTCCAGAAACATCCATTTCCCTGCAAATTTCATAATGTTTTTTTCTAAACAGCTGACTAATATTCCAACATTTAAATGTGCAGTGCTTTCATCATCAATTGATGAAATTTAGGTTGCTTCTATTCCTTGGTTATTGTGAACAAAACAGTAATGGCCATGGATAGGCAGATATCTCTGGGCTAGGATATGTAGTCCTTTGTGTATACACTCAAGATTGGAATGGCTAGATCATATGGTAGATTTATTTTTAGCATTTGGTTATGAGCCTAAGCCTGTAATGTCCATGTCAGCTCTCTAGACCCTATTTCTAGCTTTCTGAGGAATCTCCACACGGATTTATATAGTGGCTGCAACACAGTGTATTTGCACCAGCAGTATATATGAATTCCTTTTTCCTTACATCCTCTCCATCTAGGTTCCTCTTTGAACTATGCTTCACTATGTGGATTCACCTTGATTATCAGTCTCTAGGACAGACTTTCCTATTGGGGAAGAGACATTCAGTGGGTGGTGTTATCCCTGTCTTTCCCACAGGGACTTTGTCTTTTATAAATAGAATATGTGTGGGATGTCTCATTTATTACCAGAACGATCCAAGTGGAAAACACACACAGGAAAGCACAGCACACGGATGCCTGTTAAGGTCCAAATACAGAGAGCTTTATTCCAAAATGTCTGGCTTATATAGACAGCATGACTCAACTCCCAGGGACAAATCCTTTCATCACTACATCCAACCCCATGGGAGTGGCCAGGGAGGTCCCATTGGTTTAGAATGCTATCCATCTTAACTACATTTTCCCACATCTCACCTTTTAATTTTTTTTTTTTTCTGAGAGGCAAGTGAGCCCATGTGTGAGGCTAACAACACAAAGGAACCTGAGCTTTGATTTTCCAGCTATTCAAGCCTATTTTGAGTGCCAGGCAGTAGGGGGGCAGGTCAGACCTGAAACTTTATTTTCACATTAAGGCCGATTAATATCCAAAACAACCCAACCATGAAGTAAAAGAATTGTCAAGAATAAGCAATGATTGTAACATTCATGCAAAACCAATTAGCAAGTATCTATGTCCAAATTTTGAACAACCCAAGGTTCCCATATTTCACTTGGAGAAGCTTGTGTGCACAAGCATGTTGATCCAGTAACAGTCCAGTCTATATTGCTGTAGTCTCACATTTCACCCCAATCTCCACAGCCCTTACATTCTATCATGCCTCTTCTTTTTCAGGTTGTTCCCTAGGGTTTGTTGCGGGGGTCGCTGAGGGGGTGTGAGGCCGAGACCACCCTTTCCCAGTTTCCTCGCTGCCGAAAGTCTTCGCTCCACTGGCCAGCGGGGGAGCGGGACTGGAGAGAGCAGGCCCGCTGCCCAACTGAGAACAACCACGGCAGGGTGTAGTGTTACAGCTCAAAGTGTTACAGCTCGATCTCAACTTTATTGTAGGTTTACATGGGCTTATATAGGGTTTGGCACATCCTTACACAGCGGTGTGTTAATTTCCAATTGGAGGCCAGGAGTAAGCACCTTTAACCTAAGCCTATCCTGTCCTAGTACTATGCTTCATCTACTTAACATATCAGGTATGCGGGGAACGCGGAAGTGTCGACCTGCTGTTGGTTTTATTCGAAGGGCGGGGGTCAGTACTTGAAAATCGAGGTCAGGCTCTGACGGGTCTTTAGGCCTTATGTTTCCACACAGTTTGTGAAAGGGGCACAAGTGGGTGAGAAGCAAAACACTCTACTTTCTCTGGAGATTTCATTTTGGACTCTGGCCTGTTCAGGTTGTTTCCCTTAATTGGTTGGAAGTTTACCCAGGGATTCCTTTTTAATCCTACTAATAAATCACAATCAATTAGATGTATAGACATTTATTTAAACAGCATTAATTATTATGGCAAGTTACATTGTGGGCATAGACACAGATGTTTCGATGGTATGCTAATCCATGAACTGTGGCTTTTCTGTAAAGGGTGGTAAGTTCTTATTGTGGCTTATAACATCTCCTAACCACTAGAAGATGTGAGCTTATGGCATCAGCCATGAGTTATTCCTCCAAGGAGAGAGCTAATAGCCAATTATATTTGGGATATATGAACATATGGCTGCCACTGGCTGCACAATATCTCAAGAAGGTGAAGTGTATCTGAAACCTTTGGAGGAGTCTTGCTTGACTCAAGGGGACCAATATTTGCTTCATTGCTTTAGTGGTCTTTGTTAATGCTCTCTGGCATTCCAGAGGCCAACTGTACACTTGCAAGTGTGGTCTATCCCATGCTTACACCAGGTCTTCAGCAGCAGGGCATAACCGCCACTCTTCTTGCAGGTATCCCAGCTCATAGGTAAAAAGCTTTTACCTTTTTGGTGCTTGGACCCCCTAGCCAAC
The DNA here is from genome assembly GCA_009823505.1 of Rhizomys pruinosus. Taxonomy (NCBI): domain Eukaryota; kingdom Metazoa; phylum Chordata; class Mammalia; order Rodentia; family Spalacidae; genus Rhizomys; species Rhizomys pruinosus. Next base: position 5,190,757 of record VZQC01006876.1, read on the forward strand.
ATCTCCTTGACAGAATAACCCATTGCTGATACCAGAGCTCTCCTGTAATAATATATTTTGTATAATTACACAGGCTTTAAAGATTTTACTACGGGGCTGGAGAGATGGCCTAGCGGTTAAGAGCACGAACCGCTCTTACAGAGGACCCGGGTTCGATCCCCAGCACCCACATGGCGGCAGAGAACCGTCTGAAGCTCCAATTCCAGGAGAACTCCAGTTCCAGGGGAATCCGAGACCCTCTTCTGAACTCCGCGGCGTTGCACGACACGGGTGCACAAACTTGCATGCAGACAGTACATTCATACACATACAGAAATAAATAAAATTAATAAAAAAAAATAAAAAAAAAGATTTTACTATTATATTTGGCTTTGAATAGAGAATTTTATTTTCACAGTTCTTATGTCTATTAGTCAATTAAAGAAAGCAGTTATACCTGTTCTATGTGAAATTACTACTATAACAGTTGGCTCTCATTTACAACTAGGAAATGACTTCATTACCATCATGTTTTTTTTTTTTTTTTTTTTCCTTTTTTCTATAAAAAGGATGGGTAAGAAGTTTTCTCATATTAAAATTTTTCAGCACCTGGGAAACAAGTTTCATTAGAACACATTATAAACAGTTATTTTAAATAGAATTCAGAGAGATTCTTGGTGTCTGTGACTCAGGCAGTCTGATGTTTTTCTTCCTTTTAATGTTCAGATGGGTCAGCTTCTCTGCTGGTATTTCTTGGTCCATCCTGCACAGCCCAAAGTCATACCATTTTCAGGCATTTAGGTTGGTGTTTTTACCTCTGGGGACATACAATTCTTTTCCCATTGTTAGTTTTAAGATTTCAAAATTGAAAATTTATCAAAAGCTTTGGAATACAGAGTTTTCTATTTGTATCCCAGAGGGAGTACTCCACCACCTCTCTCTTTTTTGTATGTAAAATTTTTATATTTTGACCTATAGATGTTTAAAAGGCAGTTGTATTACACAGCTCTCAGGAACCAAGGTGTACGTTTTCATTAAATTTACCCAAACTGTTTATCATTGACTGTATGCTATTAATTTGGGAAGTAAACTTAATTCCTCTAGTTAAATTATCCTACAGGTAAAAGAAAATGTTACAAGGTGATACTGTACAACACAGAAAAATATAGAGAACATTTGTGTACCTTAACCACAAAATTATTGTTGGAAACTCAATACAAATTATAAATAAAACAATTAACATTATATATTCCTAATTAGTTCAAATATATTACTATTTTTATTAAAACTTTTAACCAAATTTAATATAGATATTTTTAAACAAATTTAATATAGACATTTTTACCAAATCTTAAAATATCATAATATGAGGACAAAGTTTGGGCAAAGTTGAATACCAAATATACACTTTTTTGACCAAATATACAGTTTTTATTTTTAATTTTTGTCTTTTCAAGACAGGGTGTCCCTCTAGCCCCAGCTGTCCTGGAACTCAGTCTGTAGACCAGGCTGGCCTTTAACTCACAAAGATCCCACCTGCCTCTGCCCTCCAAGTGCTGGGGTTAAAGGTGTGTGCCACCATGCCCAGCATAAAATTTGTTCTTTTTTTTTAAGTCAAATAATTTAATATACCATGAGGAAGAGACGTAGCATAAAAAAAAATAAAAAGAAAAAAAATAATTTATATATATATATATATTATATACATATATTATATTAAATATCTTTTATCCAGACCCGTGTCCCCCCCCTATACCCCCCCCCACCAGACCTCAGCATCTACCACATACTGTCGTTTTCATGTCTTCTCAGTCTTTCTCAAAATTCTCTGTGGAAGTTGACTGTTTTGAGCAGAAGTTCACCTTTTCAGTTAGTTCTTTGATGCAGTCCTTTCTGTTGTTGTTACTGTTGTTGTTGTTGTTGTTTCCAATATGCATCACTCCCAACTACTTAGACAAAAGCTCTAGAGGCTTTGCACAAGAAATAATTACAACTAGGTAATTGGCGCCAGCATCCACAGATAAGGGATACCATTCGTTGTTTGTTTTTCTGGGACTCTGTTACTTCACTCAGCATGATGTCTTCTAGCTCCAGCCATTTTCCTGAAAAGCTCATGATGTCATCTTTCTTTACTGCTGCATAGAACTCCATTGTGTAGATGTACCACATTTTCTCTATCCACTCGTCAGTTGAGGGGCATTTGGGTTGGTTCCAGCTCCTTGCTATTGTGAAGAGAGCTGAAATAAACATGGCTGTGCATGTATCTCTGCTGTAGCAAGAGTCTTGTGGGTAAATGCCCAGGAGTGGTATGGCTGGGTCAGGTGGCAAGTTCATTTCAAGTCTTCCAAGGGTTCTCCACACTGCTTTCCATAGTGGCTGTACGATTTTACATTCCTACCAGCAGTGGATGAGTGTTCTTCTTTCCCCACAACCTCTCCAGCACTTGGTATCATTTGTTTTCTTGATCCTAGCCAGACTTATTGGAGTAAGATGATATCTTAAAGTGGTATTGATTTGCATTTCTTTAATGATTAGTGATGTTTCTCAGCCATCTCTAATTCCTTGCTTGTGAAGTCTCTGTTCAGTTGCTCCATCTACTGAGTGGGTCATTTGTTTTCTTTCTTCTTTGTTTTTTGAGTAGTTTATATATTCTGGAAATCAATGCTTTGTCAACAATTTGTTCTTTAAATTATATGACAAGACTATGACTTCAGAGAAGTCAAGTCTATTATATTGTTTATTTTGTATTTTTTATAAATCTCTACTGAAATACCCCCATATGTAAACATATGTTATTTTTGAATATATCATTTTAAACTGTCGACCTTACAGAGTTGATTTCAATGACCATCTTTCCCCAAGCTCTTGGAGATCCCTTCTCCAGGCCTGGCATGAAACCCTGCTTTAAAGATTTTTCAATATCTAGCTCAGAATAAAATTTTCTTCTACAGTTCTTATGCCCATTTTTAAATTAAAGACTAGCTATATATGCCCCATGAGAAATTGTTACCATAACAGTTGGCTATTTTATACTTAATTACATTACCATCATAATTTGTTTTCTTTTGTGGGACGACCACTTGCTATGAACAGGTACCGCAGCATCCTGCTAAGGGATTTGTGCTGTCACTCCACCATATGTAGAGGTGGATGCTTGAACTCCATCCACTGGATCACAGGAAAAAGGGAAGATGTAAAACAGCCACCAGCAGCTCTCCTAAACTGGGAGCCAAAGGCTGACAAACTTTCCATTGTCCACCTGTCTTATCTACATCTACACCAGGAAATGCCCTATTGGTACTCCCAGATCCTCCAGTCTGTTGCCTGATTGGCACTCTACAGTCTAATTCCTGCCCAGGCACTCACCACACATCACAGCTGGTGAACTAATATATCTCTTTCTAGCCACACACCAGCTTCCCAGGATGGTGGTCTGATTGACTGCCTTCCAAACCACTGGTCCACACCAGCATCTCAGGTTGGTGGTTTGATGGACCGACCTCCAATCCACTGGCCATGACACAGCTGGTGACCTGATAGGTCTCTGTCCAGCCCAACACCAGTTAGTGGTCTGATGGACCACCAGCCAATCCACTGGCCATGACCCTCTAAATCCAGGCCTTCTTCAGCCTGTGTGTGTGCAGAAATAATAGCCAGGAATTCTTTGTAATGATGGTAATAGAGAATTCACATTTTTTCCTTTTTTTTTTCTTTTTCTTTCTTTTTTTTATTCCCAAAGACCCAAAAATTTACTAACACTTTAATACTATGAAAATCTGTTTGTATCTTTGTTTCAGATGTTGAAATGGTGTAACCAGAAGGTGGCAGTGTAGGTTCATTAAGATGTTCAATATATTTGTATTATTTCTAATAGACAATCAACCCATAACCTTTGTTGAAATTGAATTATGTTTTGGCTGTTTAATGTAAATCTGCATCTTAAGATGTAAGGGCCAAGTTCCAATTCAGAGGCAGTGTTTTTACTGGTTTTATAGCTGTTACCATTAAAATATACTAAGAACACAAGTACACACATCCATACACACATGCGTGTGTGCGTATACATACATACACACATATATAATAAAGAAAGGTTTGTTAGGTTGACCTGCAAGAGAGGAAAGTCACATTATTGTTTGATGTTCAATGAGCAACACAAAATTTTTTTATAATTTGTCATAGGGTTATTTTTACATAATTAGAATAAATGTCCTAGTAACACACAAAACAGCTGAGATCCCTATGCCACCTCTTAGGCCCATTCTCAACCACTTGGCTTCAATGAACTATCCCTAAAGTCCACTCCTATTCCTTTCCTATCCTATCCTTCCTGGTTAACTATCCCTAGGATGTCCCTACACTAAGCCTAACTGTCCCTATCCTATTTACAAATCCAAAGGTTAAGGAGGGTGCCCAAAAGTAGATAGGTCACAGTAGTTTGTACTCTTGGACTTATTTATCTTGTCTTATTATTGAAGATGTTAGAAGAATAATTATTACTAATAATCATAGCAACCATAAGAACAATCATAATAATTATATCTATTATTAGTTATTATTAATTATCAATAATTATAAATAACCATCACCAGTCACAATAATCATCATGAATAATTGTTATGAATAATATTTGTCAATAATAATAGCCAACAACAATTAACAATTTACTAGACTGAATTATCAATTATTAGTAATCATAATCAATGACAATATATTAATAACAATTACCAACAGTAATGAACAACAATTTATCATTAAACTGAATTTCATACATGCTATAAACCCAATTAAAATTGTTAAAACTAAGAGGAATAAAACAGTCTTTATGAGTTGACTCTTTGTTTACAGTTGGCTCCTAATAAGATTTAAACCTGTAGAATTATAAAGAATTAAAAGCAGGAACTCGCATTCACTCACACATACACACAGTTTAAAGATGGGCTTAAAGGAACATAAAACAGTTTTTTTCAAAAAAATTTTCATTTAAATTGAACTAAAATATTAATTCATGTTGTTGAAAGGGTTTTTTTCCAACACAAAACAGGCCATGATCAAACCAGATTAACAGAGTATAAAAGGAAGTTTATTAGGACACGCTCCTGAGCGGGTCCACTGGTCTCAGAGAGGGATGCCAGGGGAGTCTCGTGCTCAGGTTGGGGATGAGGGCTTTTATAAGTTCTGGGGAGAGGAAGATGAGGTAATGATGTTGAGACAAAGCATGTACTTGTAAGGGCAAACCTGGTGCAGTGGGAGGGGACAAAGTGGGGCTTTAGTGTTTGTCATGAAGCTGGAATATAACTGAATATTGTCTTAGGCTGTGCTCTCATCAGGAAGGGAAGTTGTATCACCTGCCTGAGATGAGGTAGGCTTTTGACCAGAAGAGAAGTGTGGGAGTTGCCATCTTTAGATCTCTAAGCCCAGGCCCTGCCTAACAGTTGTTAAAGAGGCTTGTACTAATAGTTCTTTAAAAATATATAAGGGGGTTGGAGAGTGGCTTAGTGGTTAAGAGTGCCAACCGCACTTACAGAGGACCCGGGTTTGATCCCCAGCACCCACATGGAGGCCGAGAAGCATCTGAAACTCCAATTCCAGCAGAACTCCAGTTCCAGGGGAATCCGACACCCTCTTCTGACCTTCGCGGCATTGCACGACACAGGTGCACAAACTTGCATGCAGACAGTACATTCATACACATACAGAAATAAATAAAATTTCTTGGAAGAAATGCCTCAGATTGCTGCAGACATTAGGCCCCTCTCTGGATCCTACTTGTAAAAACGATTTTTAATGAATCCTAATAAAGCTTAACTTCTAGGTGCCACAAAGGTTTTAATACAAGAGACTTTCTTAACTCCCCCCCCATAGAATAAGGAGAAATAAGATGACGATGAGGTCGTTCTCCAGCTGTAGATTGGAGCCACCTGTTATAGAGGTATTCTCTTGTAAAATCAGTAAAACTGCCTTCTTTAATTGATGAATGGACATAGAAACTGTGAAAAGGATTATTCTCTATTCAGAACCAAATATAATGCTAAANAGAATACATTGAAAATATATACATGGATACTTACAGTGGTCCCAAGATTCCCACCTACATACCCAACCTCAGCCAAGCTACAGAATCCACAGAATACATGCAGTTGTAGTTATAAAGGGAACGAACCACACACACACACACACACCCACCCACACACACGACACACACGAATTGAAAGATATCTCTGCTGTAAACAACTGGTGCAGTTGTGGGAAATTAGTTGTTAGATGGGCTGGCCTTCTAAACCAATGGGACCTCCTCGGCCACACCCATGGGGGGAGGTATAGGTGAGAAAAGGTTTAGGATTGGCTCCTGGGAGTTGAGTCATGCTGTCTAGATAACCAGAACTTTGGAATAACAGCTCTCTCTGTATTGGACCTTATCAGGTTGTGTGCTGTGCTTTCCATGCATGCTTTTCCACCATGGTTTCGGTCCTGGGAATAAATGGGACACCCCAAAAAGGTGCCCAGATTTGGGGCTGGAGGAAACCCTGACTAATTAGGTATGATAACCTCAATATCTTTCCTTTCTTCTTGACTGTCGTGTGCACCTTCTATGGTGATCTCTCCTTCTCCTAATACTTTTCTTTTGCCATGGAGCCTTCTCTCACTGCTGGTTTCAGTGGATGGGAGGTGATCTGGAACAAATGGCTTTGTAACTGGAGGAAAACTGCCTGACTAGGGTTTGGCTCAGAGAAGGTATCCCATCCCCTCCAGGCATGTGCCTCCTTGTGCTTGGTCACTCCTGCCAGGCTATAAAAGCCAGATGACTTCAAGGCAGAGTTTAATATCAAGGCTCTAGTCGTCATGTTTGGCCTTGGAATCGTTTTCATAATTTTACCAGTCTAAATAAAACTTTGGGTTTTAATTTCAAAGGAAAAAAACTTGATTTCATCATCTATGATGAGGAACCAGTTTTCAGCGTTCAGCCCAGCTCTAGTAACTCCTTCATATGTAAATTTCTCCAGTGTCTCTATGGATCGCCTAGGCTGGAGCCCACTTCTTTCTATGCAAATGTAAGGCCTTTCACAGGAACACATATACCAAGAGCAGTTTTTTAAAAAGGGAACAACTTTTTCCAGATAATTTTAAAACATGGCTCACTTAATACCGTCTCTTAAATTTGTATCAAAATCTGTTTTTTAGATAAAAGTGTATTTGCGTTCTGTCCTTCTTGTGGTTTTTAATTTTTTTCTAATAATTTCTAAATCTAACTCTGTCTTACCTAAACCTGCTGCTATTTGTAGATCCAAAATTGGGATTCAGCGTAGCTTTAATCACTTAAGATAATTCAAATCCATTCAGCATGCTTAACTTAAAGTAATATTTTTACTTAACCCCTGTGGTACCCTAGATATCTTTTGAATAAAAATATGTGTCACAAATGAAAGTTCATTTTTATTTAATTATTTTGATCATTTTTAAATGTGTTTCGCCTTAAAGTTTTTCCCACAGGAACCCTGATTACTCCTGGTTTGTGTTCTGGTGCCAACACATCTGCCTGCTGTGCAGCATACCAGCCAGGAACGAGCACATAGGTGGTGCTTACAACAATTTATCTAAATCATGCTTTTAAATTTGACTTAAAGCAACACAGTCTTTAATTTCAGCATTTTGGAGACAAAACAGATGGATTTTTAGGGGAGTTTACTGGTCCTGGAGTTCTAAAAACAAAAGACATTTATATATATATATATATTATATATAATTAGATATATATATATATATATATTAAATTTTATTTATTATTTTCTTCTTTCGCATGTTTTGTTTTGTTTTTACATTTTTTTTAACAAGAGTAAGTAGAATTGTGAGTACAAGCATCCTTGCAGTGTAAAACCAATTTGCAAGCAGTTGTGCCCAAACCCAAACCAACAGCCTCTGTGGTCCCACCATCCTGGTGGTGGGGGGGGCTTGTATGTTTCAATCAGTTGATCAAATGAGTGTCCAAGTCATATTGTTGTAGTTTCACCATTCACCCAAGTCGTCAGCCCTTAACAATTCTACCATGCCCCTCTTCCACAGATTGTTCCTAGGCTTAGAAAAGGGCAACAGGCGGAGAGAAGCAAAACAGTCAACTTCTCTGGACGCTGATGTCTTGGTCTCTAGTCAGTTCTGGCCGTTTTCTTTCATGGGTTGCCAGTTTGTCCAGGCATAACCTTTCAATCCTACTGATGAAGCACATGCAATTAGATATTTAGGTATTAAACAGTATAATATATTAGCCTTTATCCTACTAATGAAGCACACACAATTAGATATATAGGTATTTAAACAGTACTAATTGTGGTAAGGTTTCTCTTGGTATAGAACACAGATGTTTGATGGTATGTAATTCATGATTTACATGTTCTTCTGTTAAGTAGGCAGGGTTTCGTGTGGTTTATAACATCTCTAACATTAGAGAATGTAAGCTGTGGCATCAGCCTTGGGTTATTCCTCCAAGGAGAGAGCTAATAGCCAATTAGATTTGGGTATACAGACGTATGGCTGCCACTGCTGCACAGTTATTCCAGGCAGATGAGGTGTAGCTGGTGCTGACGGAGGAGGCTTGCATGACTCAAGGAGACCTATATTTGCTTTATTGGTTTAGTGGTATTTGGTAACACTCTCTGGCATCCGAGAGACCATCCTGTATACTTGCAAGTGCGGTCTCCATACACACTTTCCCATGTTTGATATCAGGTCTTCAACAGCAGGGCCTTATCGCCTCTCTTGCCTGCAGATATCCCAGTTTGGAGGCAAAGGACCTTTACCATTTGTGGGGGCTTCGATCCCCTGGCCACATCTCCTTGGTAGAATAAATCCCATTGGTTTTATTGATGTTTAGAAAGCTCCTGTAGTAATAATTCATTAAGTGCTAGCTTAAGGAAGAATATATATATATAAATGTCTTTTGTTAGAACTCCAGGACCAGTAAACTCCCCTAAAAATCCATCTGTTTTGTCTCCAAAATGCTGAAATTAAAAGACTGTGTTGCTTTAAGTCAAAATTTAAAAGGCATGATTTAGATAAATTGTTGTTAAGACACTATGTGCTCAGTTCCTTGGCTGGTAAGTGGACAGCAGGCAGGCTGTTGGCACCAGAACACAAACCAGGAGTAATCAGGGTTCCTGTGGGAAAAACTTTAAGGCGAAACACATTTAAAAAGATCAAAATAAATTAAATCAAACAATGAACTTTAATTTTGCACATATTTTTACTCAAAAGATATCTAGGGTACCAAGGGGTTAAGTAAAAATATTACATTTTAAGTTAAGCATGCTGAAATGGATTTGAATTACTTAAGTGATAAAGCTAGCTGAATCCCAATTTTGGATCCACAAATAGCCAGCAGGTTTAGGTAAGAAGAGTTAGATTTAGAAATTATTAGAAAAAAATTAAAAACCACAAGAAGACAAGAAAGCAATACACTTTTATCTAAAAACAGATTTTGTATACAAAATTTAAGAGAAAGGTATTAAGTGGCCATGGTTTAAAATTATCTGGAAAAAGGTTCCCTTTTTAAAAACTGCTCTTGGTAAGATGTTTCCTGTGAAAGGCCTTACTTTGCATCAGAAAGAAGTGGGCTCCAGCCTTGGCAGATCCATAGAGACACCAGGAGAAAATTTACATATGAAGGAGTTAAGCTGGAGCTGAACCTGAGAAACTGGTTCCTCATCATAGATGATGAAATCAAGTTTTTTCCTTTGGAAATTAAAACCACAAAGTTTTATTTTAGACTGTAAAATTATGAAAAACGATTCCAAGGCCAAGCATGACGACTGAGCCTTGATATTAAACTCAGCCTTGAAGTCACTGGCTTTTATAGCCTGCAAGAGTGACCAAGACAGGAGGCACATGCCTGGAGGGGATGGGATACCTTCTCTGAGCCAAACCCTAGTCAGGCAGTTTTCCTCCACTTGTACAAAGCCACTTTTTCTCAGATCACTCTCCCATCCACTGAAACCAGCAGGAGAGAAGGCTCCATGGCAAAAGAAAAGTATTAGGAGAGAGAGCAGAAAGAGAAGAAAAGGAAAGATTTAGAGGTTATCATACCTAATTAGTCAGGGTTTCCTCCAGCCCTACATCTGGGCACCTTTTGTGGGGTGTCCCATTTATTCCCAGGACAAACCATGTGGAAAACACAAGCAGGAAAGCACAGCACACAGACACATGATAAGGTCCAAATACAGAGAGAGCTTTATTCCAAAATGTCTGGTTATATAGACAGCATGACTCAACTCCCAGGGCCAAATCCTAAACCTTTTCTTCACTATACCTCCCCCCATGGATGTGGCCAAGGAGGTCCCATTGGTTTAGAATGCCACCCATCTTAACTAAATTTTCCCACTAATGCACCAGTTGTTTACAGCAGAGATATCTTTCAATTCGTGTGTGTGCGTGTGTGTGTGTGTGTGTGTGTGTGTGTGTGTGGTGTGTTCCCTTTATAACTACAACTGCATGTATTCTGTGGATTCTGTAGCTTGGCTGAGGTTGGGTAAGGTGGGAATCTTGGGGACCACCTGTAAAGTTATCCATGTATACTATTTTTCAATGTATTTTTAATATTGTTCTTTTGTGTATTTCATACAACACATCTTAATTATCTTTATACTCCATCCCAGGATGTAGGCTCCCCATTGCTTTCCCCACTTGACTTTGTGCATTCTCTCATATATGTTAAGGCCTACCTCAAGTTAGTGTATCCAGACTTCCCTTAGTGCAAGTATATACACTGGGATTTATTTGGCCTAAAGTCCCTCCCTTAAAGAAGATGAACCTAGCAATTATCAGCTGTCAATAATTCTTAGGATAGGGTTGGGGCCTGATGCCTTTTCCCTCAGTTCTATGCTGAGACTTGTCTACTTGAGTTTGCATTGGTCATGCTCATCCTGTCACCATTGCTGTAGGTTCATATGAGTAAGGTCTTGTAAGAATGTATCTCCATAATGTATTTCCTCATGTATCTCTGGCTAATGTGGCTAGATGTTTGTCAATCTTGTTAATATTTCAAAGAACCAATCATTCATTAAATTAATTCCTTTTATTCTTGTTTTCACTTTTATTGCATTAAGTTTAATCCTAATTTTGTTTAGCTCTTCTCATTTACTCTTATTTTGTACTTTGTTTTTGTTTTTCTAAGATATTCAAGAGTTTCTTTAAGTTATGAATATAATACAACTCTATTTTTATTTTGTCTTCTTCGAGACAGGGTCTCCCTGTAGCCACAGCTGTTCTGGAACTCGCTCTGTAGACCAGGGTGGCCTTGAACTCACAAAGATCTGCCTGCCTCTGCCTCCTGAGTGCTAGGATTAAAGGTGTGCCACCACGCCTGGCTGACAACTTTAATTTCTTTTTTTTTTTTTAAGTAAAAATGCTTCATATATATATATATATATATATATATAAACGATATATTATAATTGATGTTTTGTGATTTCATACATCATTTTCCAATTAGTTCAGGCATATATCCCTCCCTTCCCCATCCACCACCCCTACCCATCCCAGATCATGCATTCCTCTGCCTCCAAATAACTTTTCTGCAATCTCTCTTCTCTTTTTTTTTTTGTTTTTTTTTGTTTGTTTTGTTTTGTCCATTTTTTTTATTACATAACGGTGATAATCTGTGGTACAAGCACCCCTCTGTAAAACCATTTCGAACAGTTGTGCCCAAACCCCACAGTTTCATGGTCTCCATCCATCCAGCAGGGGGGCTTGTTGTTCAATCAAGTTGATCAAATGAGTGTCCAGTCTACATTGTGTAGTTTCAGCCCAATTCACCCCAATGTACCCCATTTACCATCGCGCCCCTTACATCTACCATGCCCCTTTCCGCAGATTTTCCCTAGGCTAGACAAGGGCACAGTTGGATGAGAAGAAAACAGTCTACTTTTCTCTGGAGCTGTTGTAATTTCTAAAAGAGGAACTTACTACTGTAATTTTCCTCCTAGGAATATGCTTCATCCATGTCACAGAGGAGTTCTCCTCTCAGTCCTGGAAGTGGGGATGAGGGGGAGAACACAGTCTCACAGCCATGTATGAGTGCTCTGCCATTTTGCTGATTCTTGGTTGATAGGCAAATCAAAGGGAAAGAGATCTCCAATATCAGACTAGACAAGAATGTATTGAGATTACCTACAAAGTATGGCTGGAATATGAACACTCACTCTAGCAGTGATGGTGACTGGGTCTGGGGATCAACGTGGCCCCCTGGCATTACAGCAGGAAACCCAGTGCCCTCTGCCCATGCGTAGTGATGTGGTGAGAGAGAGTCAGTTCATTGTGGGCACTTTTAAATGTCCCACTCCCGAAGTCCCAGAATTCCAAAATCTTGTGGACCTTCCATTAGAAGACCAGTATCATGTCATCATCAGTACTGCAGGGAAACTTAGCTCCTTCCATTAAGTACTTAGTTTATCTGATAACAAGCCCCATTTGAAAGAAGTAAATTTATTCATCTCCCTTATTTGGCCCTTACAAAAGGATGAGACAACTGCTTAGTGTCCCTGGTCCTTAGAAGGGTAGAAGACAGAGAGTATTTGTGGTGACACATCAAATTCTTGGGTCTGTCCAAGTTCTGTTTTTCAACAGGTCAATGGGTCGTTCTGGAAGTCTCCCTTTTATCTCAGCTAAATAAAACACAGAGAGCCAGAAGCACAGACCTCTAAACAAACACTGACCATACACTCCAAAGGGAGTGGGCCATAGATACAATTAGAGAGATTTTTTTTTTAATTGAACACACACCTTGGCAACTACCATTGTGCTTACATCTTCTTTGGATCATTGAGGCATGTGAGGGCCGTAGAGCTTCAGAGACCATTTCTTTCCAGCAATTTGCACTGTGCTTTTCAGCACTGTGAAGGTCAACTACTGCCCATTTGCAGTGCAAGGTCTCAAGCAAATTTTCTTTCTCACACTCGCGATCCCATAGTTTTATTCAGCAATAATGCCTTATTACCCACTTTTCGTGTGCACCCAAAATTATAGGAAAATGCCTTTGTTTTGAGGGCTTTCTGAGCCTCCCCAAGCAACAGATCCTATCAGGGTAGTCTGTGCCTGGGTACTTGAAGCCTTTAGTCTACTATATTGTCTGATTAACCAACCATAATGCTCCCAAAGTTCCATAGTTTATACCTGGCCCATGACAGCCACGCGTATTGAATTTATTTTATGTTTTTTTTACTTTATATTCCTTCAAGTGTATGGATATATCCTCCAACTGCTCTCACATCAGTAAAATGCTCAGACAATAACATACAGGTATAAAATTAAATATAATCCAAGTCCAACATAGCATGGGAAAGTTTTTATCCTCTGCCAATTGTTTCTCAAAAGATCCATGTTGGGTACAACAGCATGAATGAGAGAGGCACTACATTTCACATTAGTTCTTCGTGCCAGTAATCATTATTTAGGTATCCTGGGGTTTCTACCTGTAGCCTCCCTGTAATTTCTTAAGTTGTTGACCAGACTCTTTGGGCCCAGACTCAAGCCCACTAGACCTCAATGGGGACCAAAGACAGATGTGTTTCCTTTTTGCCCCCTGTTTTGTATTTNTTTTTTTAACAATAAGTGATAATTTGTGAGTACAAGCATCCTTCATGTAAAACCAATTTGCAAGCAGTTGTGCCCAAACCCACACAGTTCATGGGTCTCACCATCCAGCAGGGGGGGGCTTGTATGTTCAATCAAGTTGATCAAATGAGTGTCCAGTCTACATTGTTGTAGTTTCACCATTCACCCCAATCGTAGCCCTTACATTCTACCATGCCCCCTCTTCCGCAGATTGTTCCCTAGGCTTAGAAAAGGGGCACAGATGGATGAGAAGCAAAACAGTCTACTTTCTCTGGAGCTGTTGTAATTTCTAAAAGAGGAACTTACTACTGTAATTTTCCTCCTAGGAATATGCTTCATCCATGTCACAGAGGAGTTCTCCTCTCAGTCCTGGAAGTGGGGATGAGGGGGAGAACACAGTCTCACAGCCATGTATGAGTGCTCTGCCATTTTGCTGATTCTTGGTTGATAGGCAAATCAAGGGAAAGAGATCTCCAATATCAGACTAGACAAGAATGTATTGAGATTACCTACAAAGTGATGGCTGGGAATATGAACACTCACTCTAGCAGTGATGGTGACTGGGTCTGGGGATCAACGTGGCCCCCTGGCATTACAGCAGGAAACCCAGTGCCCTCTGCCCATGCTGGTATGAGGTAAGGGATGGGTGAAGTATCATGTGCTGGGACTTTTAAATGTCCCCAACTCCCGAAGTCCCAGAATTCCAAAATCTTGTGGACCTTCCATTAGAAGACCAGTATCATGTCATCATCAGTACTGCAGGGAAACTTAGCTCCTTCCATTAAGTACTTAGTTTATCTGATAACAAGCCCATTTGAAAGAAGTAATTTATTCATCTCCCTTATTTGGCCCTTACAAAATGGATGAGACAACTGCTAGTGTCCCTGGTCCTTAGAAGGGTAGAAGACAGAGAGTATTTGTGGTGACACATCAAATTCTTGGGTCTGTCCAAGTTCTGTTTTCAACAGGTCAATGGGTCGTTCTGGAGTCTCCCTTTTATCTCAGCTAAATAAAACACAGAGAGCCAGAAGCACAGACCTCTAAACAAACACTGACCATTACACTCCAAAGGAGTGGGCCATAGATACAATTAGAGATTTTTTTTTTAATTGCACACACACCTTGGCAACTACCATTGTGCTTACATCTTCTTTGGATCATTGAGGCATGTGAGGGCCGTAGAGCTTCAGAGACCATTTCTTTCCAGCAATTTGCATTGTGCTTTTCAGCACTGTGAAGGTCAACTGCCCATTTGCAGTGCAAGGTCTCAGCATAATTTTCCTTTCTCACACTCGCATCCCATAGTTTATTCAGCAATAATGCCTTATTACCCACTTTTCGTGTGCACCCAAAATTATAGGCAAAATGTCCTTTGTTTTGAGGGCTTTCTGAGCCTCCCCAAGCAACAGATCCTATCAGGGTAGTCTGTGCCTGGTACTGAAGCCTTTATCTACTTATATGTCTGATTTAACCATAATGCTCCCAAAAGTTCCATAGTTATACCTGGCCCTGACAGCCATCGTTATTGAATTTATTTTATTTTTTTATCTTTATTCCTTCAAGTGTATGGGATATATCTCCAACTGCTCTCACATCAGTAAAATGCTCAGACAATAACATCAGGTATTAAATTAAATATAAACCAAGTCCAACATAGCATGGGAAGTTATTATCTAACTCTGCCAATTGTTGTCTCAAAAGATCCATGTTGGGTACAACAGCATGAATGAGAGGCATACATTTCATTAGTTCTTCAGTGCCAGTAATCATTATTTAGGTATCCTGGGGTTTCTACCTGTAGCCTCCCTGTATTTCTTTAGTTTTGACAGACTCTTTGGGCCCAGACTCAAGCCCACTAGACCTGCATGGGGCCAAAGACAGATGTGTTTCCTTTTGCCTGTTTTGTATTTGTTGTATGTGCTCTTGGCCTGACTTTTGGCTGCAGTCAGAATACCTGCTTTCTTTTTACTGACATCATCTGTCTCCTGGGGGCAGGGGGGCTTCAGTCAGGCAAACTGATCCCACACCCAACCAGATTTTTCTCAGCAAAGAAAGGTACTTAGTTTAACTTGAGGAGTTCATTATTTACCCTCCAAACCATTTTTATTCTTTGTACACCTCCTGTGGACTGTTCCTCAAGCTTTAAAGCATTCCAGAGGCTTTTTAGTACATAATTTGCTTTTTATCAATTTTCTTTTTAGGAACTTTGACTTTTCACAGATCCTGCCACATTTGCCTCCTACTAACCCAAGCAGACTTCCTTTTTTTTTGTTTAGTCTTTTTTAATATCTCGTCTAGGTTGCTTCATTCCTCTACAGACTTATCTTACATTCTGGCCTAGGTCACCTAAATTAAACAAAGCCTTCCTTACTTCATACAGACTCTGTCCTGTCAAGGTAATCAGCACAATCATTAAAGTTTTATACCACTATGGTGGTCCTTGTTCAATCAAGCTTTTTCTTAAATCACTGGTAAACACACCTCTATCTAGCCCAGTACAAAGGGTACAATATATTGCTTTTCTCATGCTTAGTTCTCTTAGTAACATTTGTTCATTTATCATTTTCCACTCCCTGGTATGTAGGGGATTTTCTGTTCTGGATGACAATATGTCCCTACTGGCTGTTATTAGTCAATCCATTAGGGACTTATTCCCTTTATGCTGTCTCAGGCTCTCCAGGTTTGTCTCAAGGCAGGATGGGTGGTTATATTACTCAGCTTTCCTGCTTCTGAAGGATTTAAAATAATTCCACCCACTCCCAGATCCCACAGCCATACATGCCAGGTGGTGAGGGGCACCTTCACTGCTGGCTTGAAAGTTTTTCCCAATTTCAACAATTCTACTGCTGAGTATTCCCTGACTGCCTTAGTTTCCCACTCTGGGCCATCACTAAAGGCATATTTAACATGACAAGACACGGGTTTTTCGTTCATTTTTATCAAACGTCAAACCTAAGGGGCATCTTTTGCTTCTCTGGTATCATTCTCCTTTTTATCATTGTCTGCCTTTTTTTCCCTGGCTCTCCTAGCTGCAAAAAGCAACAGGCAGACACTTCCACCTCCTTTTCCCCTTCATGCAACTTACTGGTGATGTCTGAGGCCAACCTCTTAGTTTTCCTTGCTCCAATTTTTCCCTTAAATGTTTGATCTCTCCTACTTGAGATATTTCTTGAATAACATTCAGTAAGATCCAGGCAACCTCAGCAGCACTTGTTGCACATCCTGTTTTTGATCTTCCATTTTCAGGCCTTTGTGGTTTTCACAACATATCCAAGTTCGCACAGAAGCTGCCATGGAGACCCCCAACTGTCTAGTAAACATGCTGCTCCATACCATTTAGAATAGGGCAGCCAGCCAGGAACCTGTCCCACTGACTCCGTCTGCCTATTTAGGTTCACTCTAGTTTCAGGTCTTAATTGTGCAATCCATGCAGCCATGGTTGTGAATACTGAGCTGGCCACTCTGAATGGTGAACAAACAATCGAACATCTCATCTGCCCTGTGTATTTTCCACTGGCTTTTCCCATAAAATATATTCTGCCACTATTTTTCCCACATGAAGTTGGTCTTGCTTAATCCTGCAGTGACTAGATCAAATTGGTGCATAGGAATTTTCCTCTCAAGGCGAGACGTGCCCAAAGCCTCGCAGCCTCACATGCAGTGCCCCGCAGCCCTGCTCACCTCTGCCAGTTTCCTGATTCCTGGCTGCTAGGCAAATCAGGGGAAAGATCTCTCTAATCTCAGACCAGACAAGAATTTATTGAGATTGCATGTAAAGTAATGGCTGGGAAGTGAACAATCACTGGAGCTCTGGTGGTGACTGGTTCCTCAGATCAACATGGTTGCCCAGGATTCCAGGGCAAAAACTGGTGTCCTCTGGGTATGCTGGTATGTGTCAAGAGATGGACAGAGCCTCATGTGGTAGGCCTTTTAAATGTCTCTGTGGCCCCCAAAGTCCCAGAATTACAAAATCCCGTGTGCCTTCTGTGGGAAATCCACCATTGAAAGAACTTCACATATTGGGGTGGGGGGGAGGGAGGCTGGGGGGGGGGCTTACTGCAAACTGGCCTCCAAACTTACCTCCTCCCATTAAGTAATCAACTTCTCTGGGTAACAAGCCTATTTCAAAGAAGAAATAATTTGTCTCATAATCCATTTGATTTATGATGTCATTTAAGTCCAACTTTTCTCTGTTTAGTCTTTAACTGAACAATCATTTTATTGGTGAGAATAGGGTACTGAAATGACCCACTATCACTGTGTTGGAGTTATTTTGTAATTTTAGATCTAATAATTTCTCTTCTATGAATTTGGGTGCCTCTGTGTTCAGTGTATTATTTCCTCCTCCTCTTCCTCTCCCTCCTCCTCGTCTTCTCCTCCTCCTCCTCCTGCTCCTCCTCCTCCTCCTCCTCCTCCTCCTCCTCCTCCTCCTCCTCTTAGTTTTTATTCTTTTGGAAACCAAGTATATTTTATTTCCTAAAGCCCAAACACATGGAAACACTAGGAATCTAAGACTTTAATTTCTAGGAATCTGGAAATAGTCTCACAAATATTAATGATAAACAGTTATATGTACAAAGTTCCAAAGCAGAGCTGGAGTGTCTTGACTGAAATAGAAAGTATTTCTATAGAACACTGTCTTTTGTTAGTAAACATCAAAAAGTTGTAGGAATAAATACATACAATTAGTTATATACCTGATGTATTGCTGAGAATATCACATTAAAGGTATTACATACAAGAAAAAATAGTCACAACATGCTTCCATTCATTAAAGGAGGAGAACAATGGTGGACAAATGTTTTGGAATAGGCTTGCATATTCCTGAGATCAGTGTCAGGGGCTTTAATCTTTCTGATATTCTGGTACTGATTTTTCTGGAACTACTTTGTCTTTCACCTTTCACCAAGGACTGGCAAATAGTTTTGCTTTTGTGGGACTGCTCATGTAAACTGATCTGATACTTACTATCCTTTATTATATATTTTTTACATTTAATGAGTTTAGGGGGATTTTATACAACATCTCTGGATCCTATTTTGGCCAGTTCCTCTATCTGCAGCCCTCTATACCCCACTCACCAGATTTCATGCATTTTATAATATATGTGAGGGCCCATTGAGTCAAATATGTGTCCACAGATATCCCTTTATGGGAATCAATCACTTTCTTAAAGAAGATCAGCTCTCACCAAGAACTGATCCATTGCCAATAGTTCCTCAGTTAAGGTTGGCAGATCTTACCCATTTTCCCACTTTACTTTTTTGTCTGGTTTCTTTGCTCCCGTTTTTATATCAGGATATGTACTCACATATAGAGGATTGGTGCTATAATCTACAAATGCCTGACAAGAGGTGTCACTTGTTTTTATGCCTTTGTGTTATTCCACTTAGTATAAAACTCTCTAGTTTCATCCTTTTATCTGCAGATTTCTTAACTGAATATTTTCTTACTGCTGAGTAGTACTCCAGTATGTAGAAGGACCACATTTTCATTATCCATTAGTCAGTTAAGGAACATTTATATTGCTACCATTTCTTAGCTATTGTCAAGAATGCAATGACAAACATGGATGCACAGGTATGTGTACAGTATGATGATCCTTTGGGGTATATGCCAAGGAGTGGTATAACTGGGTCTTGAGAGTTCTCCACACTTCCTCCCATAGTAGTTGCACTAGTGGGCATTTCCCCCATCAGTGAATGAGTGTTCTCCTCTACAACCTCACCAGCATCTCCCATCCTTTGTTCTCTTAATCTTAGCCAGTCTGATTGGGGTAAGACAAAATATTAAAGTGGTATTTATTTTCATTTCTCTAATTACTAAGGATTTTGAACAGTTTTTTTTTCTTTGGTCTTTTTGAGACAGGGTCTCCCTGTAGCCCCAGCTGTCCTGGAACTCACTCTGTAGACCAGGCTGGCCTTGAACTCACAAAGATCCGCCTGCCTCTGCCTCCCAAGTGCTAGGATTAAAGGCGTGCGCCACCACGCCCGGCTTTTGAACAGTTTTAAAGTGATTTTTAGACATTTTTATTTCTTTGTTTGAGAACTCTCTTTTCAGATCTACATCCCATCTTTTTATTGAGGCATCTATTTTCTTGCTTTTTTGTTTAATGAGTTCTTTTTATATTCTGCATATTCATTCTCAATGAATCAATACTAAGTCATGAGATTCAAAGATGATGACGGTCCACACCTTGCAAAATGGTTTATAAGACACCATAAATATTTGACTTCTTTTTTTATAGACTAAGCTTGAGAATCACTTATTCTATTCAAATCATGTAGTTAGAATCTATATGCTTTTGTCTATTTCTGCCTTCAGAATTCTAAGAAATTTTATATTCATATTCACCTTAAATGTCTTATCCATATTACTAATACATTGGCATAGCATTCTGTTTCATGAAATTATAACCTCTTTACATCAGTTAAATTATCTAAGTAGTAATAGTGTTTTAAGAACTAGAAGAACACAGCCAGGCATGGTGGCACAAGCCTTTAATCCCAGCACTCTGGAGGCAGAGGCAGGCAGATTTCTGTGAATTAAAAGCCAGCCTTGAACTCCAAGCTAGCTGGGACTAAAGAGAGACCCGTCTCATAAAAACAGAGAGAAAAAAAGTACTACAAACACATTTACCCATTTCGAGAATGGAAAAATTATTTTGAAAATCTCCATCTTACCAAGGCATTAAAACTTAAAAGACGCTGAGTAGTAATTATGGTTATATTAGTTAACAACATTCAACATTAGATAATTTTTTTAGGTTTTATTGAAATTTGTACAGTTCATACAGTAGTACTTAAACAAATTTATATATCTACCCTGCTCCATGCTCCCCAACACCTCCCTCCAGACCTCATGCATTCTGTTGTGCATGTTAAGTCCTATCCAATCAAGCATTTGTTACCAGATAACCTTTACTGAAAATTCACCAACTGGAGTCTAGTCAGTCCCTCTGGAGAGTATAAGTAATGTCTACCTACGCTCCCTCACACAGTCTTAATCAGTCTCCATCTCTTCCCAGGCTACTGCTGACCAGCAGCCCATTCCCTTTGGTTCACTCTGGACCCATGGTTGACACATTCCTTAGCTACTAAAATAAAAATATACACATGGTTTCTTGAGAACGGTTTAAGTCTGCATTATTTATGCATGTGGGTCTCTCTCTCTCTCTCTCTCTCTCTCTCTCTCTCTCTCTCTCGTTAGATTTACAAACAGAGCTTTCTGAATACCAAAGCAATGTGCAATGAATTGTGTCTACAAATTTCACAATTCTCCTATGATTTTACTCATTTGTATGTCATTTATGCTCTCTTGTAATTTCCTCCCAGGACTTGAATGTAAGGCACTTTTGCTAAAGACAGGATATATCCAACACAGGACTTGGAACAATGGAACTGGAATTGACCTCTAAGCTTCCTCCCTGAAAACTGGCTCCCATAGTATCAGAAGACAGTATGCAAGCTGCTAAAGCAGAAATTCACACAATGGGCCACCCCTCCTGTAAACCCTGATAACCACAACAATATCCATTATAGAAAACTATCAATATGGTTGCAATAGTGACACTTTTATCTTTGGGGTAATTAATAGCTATCTAATTGGAAATGGGAAGGAACAGATGTATGGTACTGTAAACACAGGCAAATATACATGGCTTGAGAAGTCACAGATCTTAGGAAAAAAATTCTGTGACATCTCTAGACAAATGTAATTTATTCCTATATGTTAATTATGTGTCATTATACTTACAGGCAGTTTACCTCTCATCACTCATCAAAGAAGCTTTTTTTTTTTGACAGAAGTGACTATTACAGAGTTCTACAATTTATCAAACACAGAGAATAAGTGTCTGTGATATACCCAAACCTAAATGTCACATCTAGATTGGAACTTCTACACCTAAGGTTCAGGAACACAGCAGCACAGGGAGAGAGAGAACACTGATGCATCTAAACTTTCACAACAGAAACTTCTCCATGCCGCATTGGTGATTGACAAAGAAAGCTACAACTGGCAAAAATTGGGAGAATAAGAGATTTCAGACTATGTGTCCCTGGATACAACTTATTATATGAAATCTCTGCCACCCAGGGCTCAGAGATCATATCTGAAGGTAATGAGTTTTGAAAAGCAGCTTGTGACCAGGCTTTGGAGGCACAGACATACCAGGAAACGAAGTTGAGAAGATATCCGTAAAAGTAATGAGTCCTGAGGGAAATATAAGCATTGCAACTGGGGACAGGAATAATTGAAAATGAGGATTCTAGAGTACTCTTTAACTTAAGAAATGTAACTGATGTATCACTTACCATAATGGATGGAATAAAATGATTTATTTTGGGGCTGGTAGTAACATATTGGGCTAGTGCTCTAACGAAAATGATTTGGTTTAATGAATTAACTTGTAAACCTACTGGACAACATATCTAATGCTTTGCCAAGTTCTAAGTTTAGCAAGCTACCACATCTCAAGAAAAAAACAAAGGTAAAAGTAACTTGTTAAAATTGGGAAGTAATAAATATGATTAAACCCCAAAGATATGAACACTTAGATTTCATGTACCCAGGGACATAAAGTTCCAATTTCTTAAAGATAATCTAAAAGGCTGTTAATAAATTTAAAATTAACATGAATACATTAAGTAAAGCTTAATTCAGGTGTCATAATCATAAAGAGAAAGTATCTTTCCTGCATTGATTGGTCTCTTAGAAGGTGTGTGTGTGTGTGTGTGTGTGTGTGTGTGTGTAACACCTCTCTCCTAATCACTGAATTAAGTGGAGTTTGCTATCATTGGTTTAATCTGTACCCTGTAATCAAATCAGGCATGAAATCAGGTTTTGATTACATATTATTCTCCCTATTACTAACAAATTGGCAAATCATTGGGAACACCCTTAAACGAGGGGGAGGATGGTAAACGATTGGCAAAGCAAGTAGTTTGTTTAGTAAAACAGAGACATACAGCTAGATCTCCCAAATTAATGAGGCTCTTCATCTTTCTTTTTAGATGTAGCCTAAAATACTTACATTCTTTCTATCCCAGTCATGTCTTAATTTGTCATAAAGGGTACAGAATTTAGAGATAGAATATTTTAATAATATTGCCTTTAAAATTAAATGTAATTTTGAAGTATTCTCCCTGAAGTTCCAGCTGTCCTGGAACTCACTCTGTAGACCAGTCTGGCCTAGAACTCACAAAGATCCACCTGCCTCTGCCTACTGAGTGCTAGGATTAAAGGCATGCGTCACCACGTCCAGTGAAGTTTTCTTTTAAAACACACTATAAAACCTTTTAATTTTCTATATTCTTATTTCATTTAGCAATTAAAATTGTTTCATAAACCAAAATTAAATTAACAATTTGCTTTTCTTTCTTCTGGGTAAAGATCCCAAAATGGAACTTGCTTTAGTACCATTTTCACATTAATTCTGACAAGTGTAATTAGAAATACATATCATATAGGTGAGCAAAGTGAGATTAATGTATTTAGTTATGTAACAACCAATTTGTAAATATGAGGTTGTGATTTACTTAATTATATAGATCTTGGCCATACTATCTTCATAAAAATCATATTGCCATTATAAAGTTCATATATTTGATTAACTCAGGATTCCAGCAAGTTAGATTCTGGAAATGGGAAATTGTAACCTCAATGGTAATGAAACAGTCTTTTAAACTGGATATTCAATCTAGAGATTGATCAATGTATCACAATTTTCAATTAGAAAATATATTTTAATTGTTTTAGTATTTCTACATCAACTTCAGTATATAAAAGTATGGCTTCTCAGTATAACCCAGTACAGTTTTGTGCCATATAATAACATTTTGATTAATCATGTTTCCTTATGTGATAGTGCAATCCCAAGATTATAATGGAGCTGAAATTTTCTTACTAAACACTGATATTGCAGCCTAGGTTTCACTCAAGCTTTTTCAAAAGCTGCTGGAGAAACAAATTGGCAGGTATGCTTATATAAAAACAGCACATTCATTTAGGTACACTATGTTATAATTGATAATAATGTATATTTTATTGGATTTTGTATTTACTATTCTATGATTTTTAAAATTATATATTTACTCCTTCTACTTATAAATGAAGAGCTAATTACCAAACAGGATTTGGCTCCTTCTTCAGGAGGATTGCAGAAGTACAGTGAGCACAGGTGATATTCCAAGGCTCTCAATGTCTCTGGTGACCACATATACGGATAAGATGTGGAGGACTGTGATATTGATCCTGGATGTTTGTGTACCTAGATCTACATATGCACTGAAGTCTTAAGTTTTATTTGAAATGTTTTGATTGTTAAAAATTAGTTAAATTTAATTTGGAAAATATTTTTGGAATATGGATATAAAGATATTTTATATGTATATAATGTCTTCATATTTTAAACATAGTATTGATATGGAAATTTTAAAGTTTTGGAAAGTTTAGCATTCAATAACATAAAAGTATTTCAGTTTTATTATTTGTTAGAAAAGAACATATTTAAAAATATATTTATTATAAATTTTGTAGTAGATATAAAGGTATACATCTTTTGGTAAAAAAGATTATATTTAACAGTTAAAATATTTTGTAAAATAATATATTCTCACTAAAAATAAAAAAAAAATAAAGCTGGGAGTGGTGGCACATGCCTTTAATCCTAGCACTCAGGAGGTAGAGGCAGGAGGATCTTTGTGAGTTCAAGGCCAGCCTGGTCTACAGAGCGAGTTCCAGGACAGCTGGGACTACAGAGAGACCCTGTCTCTAAAAGATCAAACATCAAAAATAAAAATAATTTTTTTCTCTTTTTATTGGTACATGCTACAGCCATTCATAATTTATCCTTATGTAATCCTTTAGTGTGTGCTATCATATAAGAATATTAGTATTCATATTCTAAAAAATAAGAGAATGTAAATTTATACTTCTTTTTACCTGCATGCAACTTTACTGTTAAAATGTGAATCTCTAAATGTGTTTTGGAATTAATCTATAGTTTATTTTCAGATTTTGTAGTTTTGATTTATGTGTGGAGTGTATATATGCATATTTTGGAATAATATAAAATCAAACGGGAACAAAAAAAAGAGAGGAAAACATATTCAAAAACCTGACCAAAACAGTAAACCTGTGCACCAAAATGGTTATAAAAGACTGAGAAAAAGATGAAAGACAGAACTTGTGTATGACAGAATCCATGAGCTCTGATGGGGGTTGGGAGGGTAGAGGGGTGGGCATGGATGGGGGAATGAGTCTAAATTTGATTAAGAAATATATGACTTGTGCTCAATAAAAAACTAAAAAAAATAAAGGAATACAATCACAAAATTGATCAATCACAAAATTGATTTTTTAGACATAATTATATACCAGTCAGCAAAGAAGCTTCTTTTTGCAACAGATGATGGCTACTGCAGAATTTCACAACTGTTCACACACAGCGATTACATCTCAGAAATGCCCAGTCTCAGGGGATACATCTACAGTGGAACCTCTATACCTAAGGCTCATGGAACACAGAGTAAAAAGAGGTAGAGATAATACTAGTGCTTCCCTCAACTTTCACATAATGAAGCTTCCTTCTGCAACAGAGTGTGGTACACACAGAAGGACACAACTGGCCATATTTTAGAGAGTAAATGACTGCAGAGTGTGTCTCCTTGGATAGGACTCCTATATTGGACATCACCCACCCTTGGCCTAGGGACCATTGCAGAAGAGGAGCCAGAAAGATTGTAAGAGGCGGGATTGGTCCATGAACATAAGGGAACAGAGGATTTCAGCCACCTGGAAGTTTGTACTTGCTTGGTTGAACTTGCGGCAATGGATGTACGGAGCACAAGACCAATGCTGACACATTCAGGCAAGGGCCCAGAGTGGAGCAAGAAAAATTGGTGGCTGAACACTCCTAGGCTGGGAATGTTGTGACAGTGATTACTATTGGGTGAGGGAGAGAAGACCTTACTTACCAGCTCTATATATGCTGACTAGTGATGATTTTGCACTGAGGGACATCTGGGTACAAATGCTTGACTGGATAGGACTTAATATGTATTTTGGTAAACATGAGGTCTGGTGTGGGGTAGAAGTATTTGCGCATGGTCAGGGAGAGTATAAATTTGATTAAGAACTATTTTAAGAAATGTATAAAAGCTCAATAAAAATCAAGAAAAAAAAACACAAAAATTAAATAAAAAGAAATTAGAGTGGAAAATGTATCATTATTTATTTTTTAATTATTTATTGATTTATTATTTTTATGCATTTGAGTGTACTGTCTGCATGTAGGTTGGTGCACCCGTGTCGTGTAATGCCGCAGAGGTCAGAAGAGGGCATTGGATTCCCTGGAACTGGAGTTAAAGACAGTTCTTAGCCACCACCTGGGTGCTAGGTCCTTTGCAAGAGCAGTCTGCGCTCTTAAATGCTGACTCATTTCTCCAGCTTTGAAAATATATCTGTAAAGGACATTAGTAGTCAAAGTTGAAATATTAGTTAAGAATATTAATTTTAAATTTATATTGACCTTCCATTCACAATTTGTTTCTTTAATTTGAGAAGTTCTTGCTTTCTTCAAATTGTGAGGATCAATACCTAGAAAAGGCATGTCTAGCACACATCTGAAGTATCATTAACATCAAATGAAGGATATTACCCCTTCCTTCTGGAACATTCCATGAAATAACTGAATTCTGCCTGCCATATCCTCCCATACTAAGATCTCAGTTAAATCTCTTCTCTCATATGAAGCTACAGGTGCTGAATTATAGCACTTTACTTATACAGACATACTCTTTTGAAGAATAACTTCACATCAAATTGGATGTCATTTTCAAGGAAATGAAAGTATCTCCCTGCTGCCAATTGAAAAACAGCTTACTCTTTCAGAAGTGATAAATTTTCTATTTAAAAATAAAAAGCAACCACCACATATATTTGAACACAGAAAACACCTCCATCTATTCAGACTTTTCAAATGACTCCACAGGGATCCCTTGCTTCTTTGACTCTTCCCAGCAGTCTCATTTACCCCTATTGTGGGAAGCACATCTCCAGTGTTCCTGTTCAGTTCAGGGATTTGTCAGGCATCAACTGCAGCAAATGTTTCATTTTGTGTGTATGATTATACTTTTTTTTTGTTCATTCTTTGTCTCAAAGCCTTTAAGGTAGAGGCTTTTATGGTCAGACACAGGGAAAAACTAGAGGGGAGAAATATACTAATTCATAGTCTCAGACCCTGTGTAGGACAACATGTAGCTTACAAGATCAGGGTAGACTGGGTTTTCTAACCTCTGAAAAGTCTCTACTAAATTTTTAAATAAAATAACCCTTTACTTTATGACTTAATATAATTACATTACTATCTTAAGTTGTTTTCACAGACAACTGTTGAGAGTTTTCTGAAACTCAATAACAGCTATTCACAGAGTCATACTAGTATGTGTAGATATTCTTGGTGTTTCAGATGTAACAGATCATTGGATATATCTATATCTATATCTATATCTATATCTATATCTATATCTATATCTATATCTATATCTATATCTATATCTATATCTATACCTATACCTATATAGATATCTATATCTATATCTATATCTATACCTATATAGATATAGGTATAGATATAGATATAGACATATATTAGCTAATAATATTAAGTGGATAAAAGCTCCACTTTGACAAAGACAAGATTTCTGTTGCTATTGGTTACAGAGGATTTTTTGTTCATTTAAATTGTACACTCTTCTGGTGGGCTAAATTTGTTCATATCCATCCCATTTTTAGAGCTTGATTTGTAGAAAACAAAATTGGAGGCAAAGACAACTGTGAGTCATTGATTGAGGAGGTAACGTTCCAGGACAAAGAGAACAAGATAAAATGGGGGCAGAGCAGAAAATGATAGAAAACTGCACAGGCTCATTTAGTCTAAACTCACCAGTAGCTGGAAAGGCACATGGAGATGATGAGCAGGCTGGACACCCTGCAGCACAATGCATTTCTCAGCCAATGGCAGAGGCAGAAGAGAAAATTCACTTGTCTATCTCTCTTTATAACTTTTTCTCATTTGTCAATGTTTCTTCATGGTAAATGAACTCTGCTTTCATTTTTTGTGTCTTCAGTTTCTTTGGGAATCAGACTAAGCCCTATGGGAGGTTTCTTATTCAACAGGGAAATCATAGGAAAAGACAAGGTGTAAGGTAATTTAGAAGATTGGTATGATCAAACAAATATCAAAACAAAATGTGCTCAAGCACATTAGGAATCCATCTAGAGGTCCTAGAAAATAAAATGAAAGGGCCACACTTGTACTTGGGAAAGGCCAGTCAGAATATGGAGGTGGCTGAAGATTTGGGAACTGATGAATGTTTGCTGCTCCACAATCCACATATCACATTCATTATAAAATATTTAATTGTTTTAATTAAAAACCAAAATTAATAATTTATATTAAATAGGTAATGGATGATAAATATTATTTAATGGGTGACAAATAAAGAAAGGCCATTAACAAAATAAAAAGTGTTTTATGTGGTGTGTATTATCTGTAGTAATTGGCTGATTTTCTATGTCTTGAAAATGTATTAACACTGAAACTTCACACTCCAAAGGTTTTTAGTCTAACAGGGTATGTATAAAAATTGAGAGAACGAATATACCATTATCAAATGATGATGAAAACATGGAACTAGGATCTGGAGGGATGGCTTAGCTTTTAAGAGCCCTGATTTTTCTTGCAGAGGACCTGGGTTTGGTTCTCAGCACCCACATGGCAATTAACCATCCACAACCCCAGTTTCATGGGATCTGATACCCTCTCTTACCTCCACACACATTACATGACAGGGCTGCACTTACATACCTACAGGCAATACACTCATACACATAACATAAAAATATCTAAAATAATAATTAAAATCATATTGCAGAGATAATACCAAGATAGTAAAATAACCACAAAGCAGAAATGATGAAGAATTGCAAGCAGATAAGGGAGAACGAACATGTTTAACAATAATGGGGATAATAAACCAGTGAATACCTGTGATGAAGAGAGACTGAGGTGAACATGCCTAATATGGAATTTAGACTTCCTGAATTCATTTAGGAATTTTGGCATAGTACTTATCTGGAAATAATGAACAATTACTAACTAGGCTATTGTAATGAGAGCAGGATTCACACTAGAATTATGAATATTATTTTATCAGTACAGAAAGGGTGAATCTGAAATTTTTGGAAGAATAATGAAATATTAGGACAAGCCATTTCAGCAACAAGCAGAAGCTTGAGTCAAATATTTGGATATTAAAAAGGTAGTCATACATTTGTTATTTAATGAACAGAAATATTTAGAATAAATTTTCAAATGCAGAAATTGAGTCAAAATATTATTATTATGAGTGTTGTTCTTGTTTATTTCTCAAAGAAATAAACAATCATGTAATCGAGAAACTTCTAAGAACATTAAATAATCACTTTTGTTATTTTAGTGTCTAGTATGTTCTGGAGTATCATCCTGTGCTAGCTATCTTGAAAATTCACATTAACGTATATTTTCAATCTATTTTGTACATAGATCTCAAAGATGATCTTTTTAGCTTTGAATCACTTTATCAAATTATAATACTATTCAAACGATATTTTATTACCTTTGTAAGATTTTTCTTGGTGATGTTTCTTTACCCACATTGGCTGGTCTACTATTGTCCCAAACAAAACATTTTGTATACCAATATCTATATTTTCATTGACTGATATTTTTTAACAATTACAAAACTCATTTATTTAGATGTCACTAAAAAGTTATGGATATGTTGTACAATTTATGCAGGCAAATAATATAAATGTGTTCAATTTCTTAATTTTTATGAAAACTTAAACAAATAATTTTCAAACATTTTTGAGATAAATTATCATATGAAGTTATTCATATCCATTGAAACATATTCTCCTTTCAAGGACAATTAGTACTGCAAAGTAACTTGCTGCTTGCCTGAACAAAAAAAAAATGGAATTAGAAAGAAAAATTATGAGATTTGAGTTCTAGAACACTAGGAGATTACCTATAAAGATAGAGAAGTTGGGTCAGAGAGAAGTTTGGGAAACTTACTAGATTATTGATTTCCACTTCAGGAATCTTTCTTAAATGGAATAAAAAATCATGTGGACTTGTTTTATAGATAATAAGAAGTAATTGAAAATCTACAAGCTGATATATTCCTTGAGGAAAAGTAATATGTAGTAACAATGTAAAAGACATAATATATTGTACAATTCAACAAAGCCAATGGGAGATTTTATCGAACACATTGGCCTATACTTAAATCATAAAATCAATGAAGTTTTGCCTCTGTGTAGGAAAGCCTTCAGAAGATAAATTTCAGAATACCGACAATGAAGAACTCTGAATATGTTCTAACCATATTACATAGAAAATAAGAGCATTTGGTGAGTATTACAAAGACATGTTAACATTACATAATTACTTGGAATATCATCTTTAATAAGCATTTGTTATCTAGTATGCATGTAACCTAGGAACAATTTCTAGACAGAAAATTTTACTTTTTGGTTTTCTTGCAGTTTGTAGTTTGCAAATCAAACCCACAAAATTATAATAGAGTAATGTTTAAACATATTATTACATAATTTGCTATTTTCTTATATAAATTGTGTTTATCCTAATGCTTAAACTGCTATGTCACTCATGCTGTGAGGTAGTTTTTGAAGTGCATTACACATTCAACAGATAAAAGAGAGTTAAGTAAGCAATTTGCAAATACTTTTAAAAATATCCAAGAACATTTCATGAGCATAGCAAAACCATTAAAGCAACAGGAAATGAATTAAGACACAGTTTATGATGACTGTGATAGAAGCTTATTTAAAACATGCATTTAACATTTGGAGCCTTAAAAACCTATTATAATATTTTGCTGAGAAGTGACTAAATTTATATACATTCAGCTATTTGGATGTTTAAAACCCTCCTTTCGATTTATTTACTTATCTCTAAAATATTACCCACAACACACACACACACACACACACACACATATATATATATATACATATATATAATATATATATTATATATATATAGTGACAAAGTTAAGAAATAGATGAAAAGTAAAAAGTTATTCACTGCTGCAGTCAAAGAAAATGAGACGAAATCTACTTCAGCATTCAAAGTCTGCCCCTCCTTCTCCTGCCAACTCATTTGTGTGTGCATACTTTTACACTGTAACACCAGGAACAGACACATCATTTTTTTTCACCAATGTTTTATTGAATCTCTGTGCATTTTATTTACAATTACATTACAAATCAAATCTAGACCCGTTATCCCCTCTCTACCCCATGACCCCACCAGAGCTCATGCATTCTGCCAAACGTGTTGTTCATCTTTTTCTCAGTCTCTCTCAAAATTCTCAATGCAGAAGTTTACTGTTTTGAGCAGAAGTTCACTGTTTCAGTTAGTTCTTTGATGCAGTCTTTTCTGTTGTGTTGTTGTTGTTGTTGTTGTTGTTCCTTTCAATATGCATCACTCCCAAATTCTTGGACAAAAGCTCAAGCATCCCAGCAAAAGAAATACAACTAGGTAATTGGTACTAGCATCGTTTGTTTTTCTGGGATTGTGTTATTTCACTTAACATAATATCTTCTAGTTCCATCTATTTACCTGCAAAGTTCATGATGTCATCTTTCTTTACCACTGCATATAGAACTCCATTTTGTAGATGTATCACTTTTCTCTATCCACTCCTCAGTTGGAGGGCACAATAGCTCCTTGCTATTGTGAAGAGAGCTGCAATAAACATGGATATGCATGCATCTCTATGGTAAGATGAGTCTTGTAGGTATATACCCAGGAGTGGTATGACTGGGTCAGGTGGTAAGCTCATTTTGAGTCTTTTAAGGGTTCTTCACACTGCTTTCCATAATGGTTGTACAAGTTTACATTCCCGCCAGCAGTGGATGAGTGTTCCCTTTTCCCCACAACCTCTCCAGGATTTGGTGTCTTTTGTGTTCTTGACCTTAGTTGTATCAAAGTGAGATGATATCTGAGAGTGGTTTTAATATGCATTTCTTAATTATTGATGATGTTGAGCAATCTTTAAAATGTTTCTCAGTCATTTTTACTTCCTCAATGGTGAAGTCTCTGTTCAGCACTTCACTCCATCTTTTGAATGAGTCATTTGTTTTCTTCTTTGTTTTTTTGAGTAGTCAGTATATTCTTGATGTTAATGCTCTGTCAGATGAATCACTGATGAAGATTTCCTCCCATTCTGTGGGTTTTCTCTTCACTTCCTTGATTGTTTCTTTTGCTGTACAGAAGCTTTTGAATTTGATGAGGTCCCAGTTGTTGACTGTTGACCTGATTTCCTGTGCAGCTGCTGTCTGATTTAGAAAGTATTTTCCTACACCTATGTCTTGTTGGTTGTTGCCAACTTTTTCTTCTATCATGCTCAGGGTTGAGATCTTTGATCCACTTGGAGTTGATTTTTGTACAGGATGAGAGGTAGGGTTTTAATTTTGTTCTACAAATTTTGATCCTGTTTTTCCAGTACCATTTGCTGAAGATGCTATCCTTCCTCCACTGAGGATTTTTTCCCCCCCTTGTCAAATATGTGGTGGCTGAAATTGTATGAGCTCAAGTTTGGATCTTCTGTTTTTGTGCTAGTACCAGGCTGTCTTTATGACTATGGCCATGTAATATAGTTTGAAGTCTGGTAGAATAATCCCCCTGTATTGCATTTTTCACTCAGGACTGCTTTAGCTATTCAAGGTCTCTTGTTTTTCCATATGAATTTAAGGATACTTTTCCCCAAGTCTGTAAAAAAGCTCATGGGGATTTTGATTGGGATTGTGTTGAATCTGTGTATCAATTTGTGTAAAATGGATATTTTTACTATATTAATTTTTCAAATCCATGAACATGGGAGGTCTTTCCATCTTTTGATGTCATTTTCAATCTCCTTCTTCAGGGGTTTAAAACTTTTGTTGTAGAGATTATTGGTATCTTTAATTAGGTTTGTTCCCAGGTATTTTATTATTTTTGAGGCGATTGTGAATGGGAAGGTCTTCTTATATTCCTTCTCCACTTCTTTATTGTTGGTGTAAAGAAAGGCTACTGATTTTTCCCAGTTAATTTTGTATCCGCCACTTTACTGAAACTCTTAATCTATTCTAGAAGTTTTCTGGTGGAGTTTTTAGCATCCCTTAAGTAAACTATCATATAATCTGCCAAAAGAAATAGCTAAACTTCTTCTTTTACAATTATTACTCCTTTAATTTCCTTCTTTTGTCTTATTGCCCTAGCAAGGATTTCAAGCACTATGTGGAAGAGGAGTTTCAATAAGGGGCAGCCTTGCTGGTTTCCCACCTTTAAGGAAAATGGTTCCAATTTTTCTCCATTTAGGATGATGTTGCCAGTAGGTTTGCTATATATGGCTTTGATCATGTTGAGGAATGTTCTCTTCAGTCCAATTCCTTCTGGGACTTTAAGCATGAAGGGATGCTGGATCTTGTCAAAGGCTTTTTCTGCATCAATTGAAATGATCCTGTGGTTTTTGTCTTTCAGTCCATTTATGTGTTTTATGATTTTTATTTATTTATGTATGTCAAACCATCCTTGCATCTCTGGTATGAATACAACTTCTTCACAATGGATGATCTTTTTGATGTGAGTCTGTGTGTGACATTCTCCAAAACTGACCACATACTGTAGCACAAAAGAAATCGCAACAAATACAAAAGGATTGCAGTTATTCCATGCATTCGATCAGACCACCATGCAATAAAGCTCAATATGAACACCAGAATAAGCTCAACTAGCTATAAGAACACATGGAGACTAAACAACCCAATCATGAATAATGAATGGGTCAGGGAAGAAATAAGAGTGAAGTAAAAATATTCATGGAACTGAAAGAAAAAGACAATACCACACAACCAAACTTGTTGGATACATTAAAAGCAGTCTTGAGAGGGAAATATATAGCCCTAAGTGCCCATATAAACACACACACACACACACACACACACACACACACACACACACAAAACAAAACAAAAAACAGAACAGGAACAAATGAAGGATCTAATACTTCAGCTAAAATCACTTGAGAGACAACAACAAATGAATCCTAAACCCAGCAGACAGGAAGAAATAGCAAAAATCAGAGCAGAAATCAATGAAATAGAAACAAAGAAAATAATACATAGAATCAATGAATCCAAAAGCTAGTTCTTTGAAAAGATAAAATAGACAGACCTCTAACCCAGTTAACCAATAAAAAAAGAGCAACTCCAAGTCAATAGTATTCATGATGAAAGGGGAAATATCACAGCAGACAATGTAAAGATCCAGACAATCATATGGGAATACTTAAAAAAAAAAACCTATACTCCATTAAATTTGAAAACCTAAGAGAAATGAATGAATATTTGAAATCCTGAGAACCAACAAAGCTTAATCAAGCTTAATCAAGAAGAGATGAACAGTTTAAGCATACCCATAATATTTGAGAACATTGAGTATGTAATAAAAACCCTCCCAACTACAGGGAGACCCTGTCTCAAAAGATTAAGAATAAATAAATAGACGCCATAGACGCCATAACGCGCCAGGCCAGGATCTAAAGGTTATTCCTGGACAAACTGTCAGCCCATGAATGGAAACAGCCAGAATTGACCAGAGTCCAAGTCAACAGCTCCAGAGAGAGTGGACTGTTTTACCTCTCATCCACCNCCTGCCTCTGCCTCCCAAGTGCTAGGATTAAAGGTGTGCAGAGCAGAATTCTATAAAACATTTAAAGAGGTCCTACAACCATTTCTACTCAATCTGTTCAGAAAGATATAGACAGAATTCTCCCAAATTCTTTCTATGAAGCCAGAATCACTCTAATACCAAACCCATTCAAAGATACAACCAAAAAAGAAAGCTATAGACCCATCTCATTAATGAACATAGATGCAAAATTCTCAATAAAATTCTCCTACATTATATGAGACATGTTTGTCACAAAACTGACTAGATTATTAAGAAAAAATTCTAGTATGTAATGAATCTCCAAAAATATTTGATTTTTCTACAGTTCTTTGATTTGTGAATGGCACTGTATAGCTATAAAGACAAGGGCACCTGAATACTAAAATATCTCATAAGAATTGCCAAGTGTCTGTAGACGTTATTAACTTAACCACTGAATAAGTTATTGTCCCAAAGTGTAGGAGCTTTTCCAGAGTCTATGTCAGTAATTTTATAAGGTATTTTAATATCTGAACAGGATCTCCGTGTAGGAAAAGAGATTTGATTCCAGACTAAAGAAAAATTCACACTAAAATCACAAATACATATGTATTTAAATGTCTCAACAAGATAAAATCTTAAATTAGGGGGCATGGAGTATAAGTTGTGCTCAGATAATGAAATGAAACATAAGTACAAATGAATCAGGGAGGAAATGGGAAACAGATGGTGTACATACTAGACAATTGAGAGCTAAAGTTTGAAAATAATGCAAGATCATGTCAATTTTGGTACCAGAAAGACAAAGTTTTCAAATTACATGGAGCTTACTACGCTATGTCTGTGGTAGATTTTTTTCAGATAGATGTAAAGGAGTTGATACTTTGGGAGCTGGGATGGTCAGGGCTACAAAGAGCTCAGTGTATGCTGTGGACCTACTGTTTCCTGCATAGAATAGGAGTGTGGTCATTCAAGGTCCAGCCATCCTTGAATTTTGTGTCAATCATAGAATGTAGGCATGGAGAATTCCCTTGAATTTCAATTAATAATTGAAATATGAATCTCTTCTTAAATATATTAATACAATCAAGTTTGATTTGTTGAACTAATAATTTCTAGTGGTATAGTATTTAATATTTTTATACATGTAAGACATTTTGTGACATATAGAACATTGCTTGGCCCTGGCTCACATTGAAATTAGTATTACCATCTAGATAAAGGAAGGCATGAATGTGAATTAAACCAAATACAGTTATATTATCTCAAAATCATCCCTTACAAATAGGAATAGTTTTTGTTTGTTTCTCTGTTATTTATTTATTTTTTATTTTCCTGCCCATCTAACTATCAGTTTTGAAATATCCTATGACATTTTATTTATTTATTTATTTATTTATTTATTTTTATTTTTTATGTGTATGAATGTACTCTCAGCATGTAGTTTTGTGCACCCGTGTCGTACAGTGCCTCAGAGGTTAGAAGAAGGTATCGTATTCCCCTGGAACTGGAGTTAAAGATGGTTCTCAGCCACCATGTGGATGCTGAGAAGCAAACCAGCATCCTCTGCAAGAGCAGTCGGTGCTCTCAACCACTAGGCCATCTCTCCAGCCCCCTATGACATTTTAATAGTGATTGATTCCACTTGATCTACGGCTTAAAATAACTGATACTTTTTGACTGTTGACTACAAATGTCACACAGAGCTAATGTGTTTACTTGTTTCTCCTTGTGTCCATCAATCACTTTCTAAAATGGAATGACTTTCTCTTTCACTTTTGTGCCTCAGGCTCCTTGAACAAACTGAGACCATGTGGAATACTTTCTTTTCAATGTGGGTAAGTATTTTCTATGTACCTCAGGCTCTTTCTGAACTCAAAATGCTCTCACCTCAACCAAGAATGTTCAGAGATTAGATTCATAAACCACTATGTTGTGTTATGAATTATCTTAAATTAAAAATTTAACTAGTTGTAGAAGTCTATAATAGTCTACATCTGCGGCAAAAGAAGCTTCTTTGATGAGTGGCGGCTGGCACGCTTGTCTGTAAATACAAGGATCCATGTTTAACATACATTTACATAAGGATGTGACTGCCTTGTTATTTTCTCTAAGATCCATGAACTCTCTAGCTTTGTGTATTTAGCTATTGTAATGAATAATCCTGGATATGATCAATCAACTTGATTAGATCTGAGAATAACTAAAATGATAAATAAATCTTTGGACTGGATGATCTGAGAGAAAGATGCAGGTCAGTTATGGCAGAATGCATGATCTGGGATGGGGTGGGGGTGGGGGGGAGGGAAAGGGAAATAGCCTGAACTGAATTGGAAAAAAATGTATGAAATGCACAAAGCATCAATAAAAATTAATTAAAAAAAAAAAAAAAAGAAAAATACTTACTTGGACAGAAATGTATGGATATAGTATATTTCTCATCTGGTTTCAAAGTTCCAATCAGCGCAGTAAATTTGAATACACCACTTTTGAAAAGTTTGTCAATTTTACAAATATCCAAAGACCACTGAACAACTTTTTTTGAAATATTATGTAAGACAAGATCCTG
>VZQC01006876.1:5237712-5260502 GCA_009823505.1 Rhizomys pruinosus
AGGAATAACCCATGGCTGATGCCACAAGCTTACATCCTCTACAGGTTAGGAGATGTTATAAGCCACAGTAAGACCCTGTCATATTTAACAGGGGGGAAAAATGTAATTCATGGATTAACATATCATCCAAACATATGTGTCTATGCCAAAGTAACCTACCATAACTATTAGTGCTGCTTAAATACCTATATATCTAATTGCTTGTGCTTCATTAGTAGGATCGAAAGGTTACTCCTGGACAAACTGTCAGCCCATGAAAGGAAACAGCCAGAATTGACCAGAGTCCAAGTCAACAGCTCCAGAGAGAGTGGACTGTTTTACTTCTTTTTTCTTCTTTAGCTTTTTTTTTTTACTTTTGGCTCTTCTGCTTGTGTTTACTTGGTTTTCATAATTTTTCGAGGTTTATTTTTCATTTTGATTTGTTTCCCCCTGCAGAAACCTCCCTCCAACCTTTTTGTCTCAGCTTGTTTTGTCATTATATACACAGGATTTAGACTACCACATTGTGGGGATTTCCTTGGTGCAGATTCCCGTCTTGTCTAGAAGACCTTAAGTAACAGCAGATACCTTGTTCCTCTGGCTCTTAAATTCTTTCTGGCCCCTCTTCCCTGAAGTTCAAGATGAGTCTGTCCTTGAAGTCACGGATATCTGTCTTCCTCTTCCTCCTGAGCGTGGTGTGCCTCCATGCCTGGCAAGACATTATATCTTTCCCTATTCAGGGCAATGAATTTAAAAAGGAACAATACAAAAAACTTCATATAGCTGTTTACACTACCTGGGTAAAATTGTTAACAGTACTCACCTATTTAACTTTGTTATTTTTCTTAGTCCTACACTAGTTTCTTAAAATTAATGATCAAGCAAGGACACTTATTGATATTTCCTTACTTGTATATTTATTACAGATCCATAATTCAATGTTTTCTCACACTCATATGCATTCACTAGATTTCCCTTCTCTCTCCTGAGAATAGCAGTCATGAACATTGCCTCATCAAACGTGCCAAAAATTCTTTGGGGAATTATTTAAATCTTTTCATTGAAGTTTAGTGAAAAACAATCTAGCTGATGTAACTAATTTTTAACAATGAACTTTAGGCCAAATCATGGTCTTAATTACTGACATACAGCCTAATTAAAATGATACCTAAGATATCTAACATGTTTGTTTTGAATTTTGATTGTTTTAACATTCATTCCTAAGGTTATTTGATGATTTTTTTTTTTTGCTGTAGTTTCAATTAGACCATACCTAGCTTATACCAACATTTGGTTTTCCCATTATTTTATTTTATTTATTATTATTTATATTTTATGTGCATAAGTGTGTTCCCTGCAAGTGGGTTAATGAAGCCATGTTGTTTAATGCCTGCAGAAGTCAGAAGATGGCATCGGGTGCCATGGACCTGGAGTTACTGACGGTTGTTAGCTGCCACGTGGATGCTAGGAACCAAACCCAGGTCCTCCATGATAGTAGCCACTGCTCTTAACTACAAAACCATCTCTATAGTCCTGCTTTTACTCATCCTTAATCAAACATTTTGTTTTGGCTGTAAGCATATTAGAAGGTATATGTAAAAGAAATTCAGCAACCTATATATATATGACTGAAGCATACTGAGTTACTACATCTTCCTATATCCAGGACAATAAACTTCAAACAGACAATACATGAAACAATACAGATAATGAAAAAAATATCTGAGTAAAAATTTAAATAGTAACTGCTTGTTTAACTTTAGTTTTATCTTGATATCAGTTTCTATTTTTTCTTTCGTATTGATTTTGTGGTTTTTATATAGTTTAATTTGATGGTATTTAGAGCCCTTCCCCTATCACTATGTCCTCTTATTGCCCCCTTGCCCAATTTAATCAACTCTATTATATATGGACAATAAAGTATAATTTATGCCCCTAAATTCCCTTCAGTGTGGGCCCATCCACTGGATCCTGTTTAACCTGCCAAGAATTCCTTTCTTGAAAGACAGTGTCTCTGCTCCTCCCAGCAGGCATCTCTTGATTCAATTTTCTTATACCCAGTTGGAGTTTTTTACCCATTTTGTCATGCCTATGATGAGAATTTTTTTCTGATTTGAGCTTGGATTGGACTTGTGCATGCTGTCACCATGGATGTGAGTTCATATGAGTAACTAAGCAGCTGTCTGGAAGGCTGTGTTTCCTTATGGTCATCTACCATCTCTGTCAATTACAGTTTTTCTGCTCCTTCTGCAATGATCCCATCTCTCAAGGCCCTTTAGAAATGTTTCCTTATGCAACAGATGGCAATTAACACCAAAACCCACACTGGCCAATGTGTAGAGAACAAGAGACTACAGAGTGGTTATCCCTAAATAGGACATGTCCATTTGTTTCTTAAGAAAAGCAAATCATTAATGCTGCATTTTACATTTTAGAGTTCCTCAAAAAATAATTCATATTAAATGTAAATTATAAAATTTATGTAGAACTTTAATCTGAAACTTAGATCTGACCATTGTGAGGTACTGTGTGCGTTACTTTATCAAGAAGTACTAAAGAATAACAATTAAAAAGAAGTTATTTTTGGCATTATGCAACATGGATTTCTCAACAAGCATATGCCATTAGAAGGTACACAGGATGCCACTTGATCTATTTTATTTTCCACGCTGGAAATAGTTGACAAATTGAATGCCTTTGGAGGCTGAGACCCGTCAGCACCATACTGCGTTTTCCTTCTCAGTTCTCTTATCAGACAATGACAATGATCAAACATGATGAACAACAGATGCATTCAAATCTATAATTGAATGTCTTTCAGCATAATGGCATTTTCTTTTACTTTGAATTGCAGTGTAGAATCCTGATATTCAGCAAGAGTAAGCATTCATACTAGACTGACTATCTGTGGCCCCAGGTTGGCTCCTCTAAATATTCTTGTTGCAGCTGGCAATCTTTAACTCAGAAACTAGAGCCAAATACTAAAACAGCTGAAACTTGTGTCCTATTGAAATGCAGGATATGTCCAAGCCTTGGAATACACATTATGTATTTGTTTTTCAAAGGATTATATTTCTTTCCTGGATGATAGGACCAGATGTTGCTATTAATACATCTGGGAAACACATTGTTCTTCATTTGGGTGTCATTAATGAGATGGTACTGTCAATTCTGGCAACCTGCCAAATAATATTCTTCAAGATGAAGAGGGCACAAGAAAGGTAGAGAGTGATTAATCAGAAAATGTAATAGCCATGTTTTGTGTTATTGAACTTGGAATGACCAAGCATTCACGTTATTGTATGGAGTGTTATTCAGGGAATCTACAATCCTCAGTAATTTTCAGTAAGTATTGGCTGATATGTCCTTCATCTGACATTGCTAGTGCACTGGTTAGAGAAGTTTGTGAATGTCAGTCTTATAAATTGATCATGAAATGAGATGCAACTATCAAACTTTTGTTTTTGTTGTACATATAATCACTCAAATTATTTGTTTCTGAAATATAACAATCTGAAATATAACAAATAAAACAATCTTCACAATAAACATATAAGAATGTTATGATTTTGGCTGGTGGATTTATTTCTCAAAGTCTTAGTGCCTTGAATTTATAAAGGAGACTGCTATATAAACTCTGACTGAGCCCCATTGATTTCTAAAACTCCACAATTTTCTTTGATTTTGACATGAAGACAAAAATCCACTCAAAGCACATATATATTTTGCCCAAAACTCTGTATTTAAATGGCTTCTTCTCTGTCTTACCTCACATCAACTATTTAATTACTATCTTTCTTTCTTCTAAATATTTCAGCCAATACTAGAGATTGAACCTAGGGCCTGCTGAATGAAACTCAAGCACAATAACATTGAGCTACAGCCTAGCCCTTGCTCTTCCACTTTTCCTACTTTTTAATGAAATCCATTCTCCATTCTATAATACTTTTGCGTATAAATCTTCTTATAGTCTTACAGAAATGTTTTAGGATGTTAGTTTTATTATATTATTGTTGTTGTAGTCACTTATTTCTTTAAGAGATAATGATAGCAGTATATGAATTTACTTATTTGAAATTGGTAATTTAAATTTGGTAATTTGAAATTGGTAAATGAGTTCAAGGCCAGCCTAGTCTACATAGCATGATCCAGGACAGCTGGAACTAAAGGGAGATCCCATCTCAAAAAGACGAAAAAAAATAAAGTCCTATTCGATCCAAATCACACACTTTAGATACATGAAGTGTATCCATTCATTCTGTGAACTTGATCTATTCACAATTTCTTTATAATGTAAAGTAATCGATCTTCTGAAAATTTGCTGTTTAAGGCTTCCAAGATTACTAATGACTTAGATATAGCCTACTTGTAAAAGCAAAAGACCAAAATTAAAAGATAAATAGGAGAGTTATCAGGAAGATGAGTAATCATTAAGGGTTAGTGATATACTCTTGGAGTTAGGAATGCTCCTTGTTACATCACATAAACTATCCCAGCTGCTACAGACATAATGAAATGTCTTTTTTATTTTTTATTTTATTTTTTTGTCTTTTAGAGACAGGGTCTCCCTGTAGCCCCAGCTGTCCTGGAACTCACTGTGTAGACCAGGCTGGCCTTGAACTCGCAAAGATCCGCCTACCTCTGCCTCCCAAGTGTTAGGATTAAAGGCATGCGCCCCCACTCCCGGCCATGCTATGTATCTTTTAACAGATTTTTGAGGCATTTCAACACTGATTTCTCTAGTGGCTGGACCAATTACACTACCACCAGCAGTAACTTCCTTTTCCTATATCCTTGCCAGCACATGTCATTTGTTTGATGGATCTTAGATATTCTGTCAGGGGCAAGATGAAATGTCAATTAGTTTTGACTAATTTGCTTGATAGTAAAAAAATGTTTAACATTAAAAAATGTTTCTTAACCATTTACATTTCATCATTAAGAACTCTCAGTTTAGTTTCTTGCCCTGACTTATAATTGGGTTTATTTATTGTTGATTTTTTCTTTTTATAATTTTTTTTTGATTTTTATAAAATGTATTTAATTTATATGTATGAATTGTTTGCATGCAGATAAGTGCAGGTATGTGAGTGAAATATCCATAGATGCCATGGCAATGGAATTATTTAGTTTTTAGATGTAATGTGTATTCTGTGAACCAAATCAGGTCCTCTGGAAGATTAGCCAGTACTCTTAACTGCTGGACCATCCTTCCATCCCATCATGATCTGTTTTTTG
This sequence comes from Rhizomys pruinosus, assembly GCA_009823505.1. Taxonomy (NCBI): domain Eukaryota; kingdom Metazoa; phylum Chordata; class Mammalia; order Rodentia; family Spalacidae; genus Rhizomys; species Rhizomys pruinosus. Next base: position 5,242,930 of record VZQC01006876.1, read on the forward strand.
ACTTTTTACTACATACTAAATACTAAACCTCTATCAGATATATGACTGGTAATTTTTTTCTCATTCTGTGGACTGACTCTTCCCATCTTGGAATGTTGAGGTCCTTTGCTATGCAGTGCTTTTTAGTTATGTTGATTTTTATGACTTATTTGTTGATTGTTGGGCTTAATACTTCCATTCTGGGGATCTTGTACATAAACTCATTTCTTGTGTTTAATTGTTCTAGAATATTCTCTACTTTCTCTTCTGCGATATTTAGGCTATTAAGTCTTACATTGAGGAATTGGATCCATTTGGAGATGAGTTTGTACAGGCTGAGAGATCAAGATCTGGTTTCAGGCTTCTACAGGTAGTTATCTACCAGCACTATTTACTGAACATGCTGTTTTTCTCCCAATGTATACTTTTGGCCCCTTTGTCACAACATCAGGCAACTCTATGTTCACTTAAATCTGCATCTTCAATCCTATTCCACCAATTAAAGTGTTTAGTTTATGCAAATACTATGCTGTTTTTATTACTATAGCTTTATAGTGTAATTAGATATTTGGAATGGTGATGCCAACAGGTCCTCTTATTATTCAGGAAGTGGCATTTGTTTTTAGAGGTAGATAAACAAAGAACAAATACAAAGATACATGAAGGTAGAAGGATGGTTAAAATTATTTATCACAAATATTTTTGATCACCATCAGATGGAATTTAGACAGGTTTCTCTTCAATGACTTCAGAATGGACTAATTCCATTGCAGTCGTGGTTTTAGATTTCAAGCTTCCAGTTCCATGGAAGATTATTTTTTCCTTATATCACATTTTTGGAAAATTGTTATGACACCTCTAGAAAACTGATAGTGAGAAGATGGTGATAAATCGTACTGAATGTACCACCAAGGGAATGTAGAGTCCCAAGTTATGGTCAGTACTGGAAATTTACATATGTAAGTGACTATAGGATACATTTTGTTAGAGATCAGCGTGAGATACTGGATTAAGCCATGTAGAAAATTACTACTAAAAATATTTTCAAATGCAAAGAATATAAAATCAGAGGATGGCTGTTCATCAACAGCAGTTAAGGAGATGGGCATCAGCAATATAAGAGAGAAGCGAAGGGAAAAAAATCAGTATCATGCTTTGAGTTTGCTTTAAATGAATTTTGGATGTAATGTTATATATGACCAGATGGATGTGGTTTGTGTGTCATTCATAGAAAAGTAATATAATACGACTTAGGGACAATTTGGTTGAGGTTTTTTTATATTAAATTGTGTAAAATACTTGGGAAAATGTGTACCAGATTATGACAATAATCCAAGGGAAAATAGTGGTAGTTTGGGGCAGTATGAGTGTCATGAAGCTCAGGAGAAAAGGTCAATTTCCAGAAACATCTTCAAAGTAAAATTAACAGAACTCCTGAAATTACTTCTTTAGGGAATAAATAAAAGTAAAAAATAATTTTCCATGTGTGTTACATAACTGGAAGAATGAGGTTAAGCAATGTGGGTGTAAAACCAAGCTTGGTTTGGGAGAATTAATAATTTGGTGTTACTCAAGTTGCCCTCCATTAAGCAGCTCTAATTTTTTAATGAACTGTTCTCCCGAAGAATTTATATATCCATGAAACCTGTCTTCCAACTGGCATTCTAAAGGAAAACCATATGTCCTAAGGAATACCATCATTTTCTTTTTTATCATTCACCTGTGATACTTTTTAAATACTTAATAATAATAATAATAAGGATAATAATGTATTTTACTGAAAACGTGAAAAGAACAACAAGGTGAAGGAAAGAAGAATATGTTGAATATGCTTATTTTCTGTCTTTGACATATTTGAACTGGATTAAAAGCCTTTTCCTGACTTATGTCTAGGACTCATATGTGTAGGTATCCTGTAACTAAGTCTTGAAATTTAAACTTTTGGTTAGTCAAATGCAGGTGAGGTTGAGACAGGAGAAACATGAATTTAAGGCATCATAGGGTACATCACAGGCTCAAGATCAGCCTGGCGTACAATGTGAGATCTTGGTTAAAAGAAAATCAAGAGAAAGAAAAATAGAAGCAATCGGAATATATCCTTTGTACTTTCGGCTTCTCGGGCAATTATATGATAAGAACTTTTAAGTTGACTTTCTGAGTTTGCAGTCTAATTCAGACTGGGCCTAATACACCATTTTTCTGAATTCCAGAGATAGCATATGACAGATTGTAGGAGCTAGACTCTAATGGTATGCATAATTTGTTATGGCACATGTAGCTCCTCCAGCTGGACAATGGGGGCCTTGGGCTGTATAAGTTTGGGCATAGCTACTTGCAAGTTGGTTTTACATGAAGGATGCTAGTTTCATTACTTATTACCTATTATTAAAAATAAAAATAAAAAAGAAATCTCAAAACATATTATGACTCAAAAACACAATAGGAATAATAACAAAGAATGTAAACTTTAACTCATATTTGAGATGTCAGTGAAAATGGTAGGTACTCTGAAGAACAGCCAATTTCTATGAAAACAATGAAAAGGATTATCAGATATTCCAGAATCAACTTCAGCAGAATTGTAGAAGTAACCAAAATCTCTAACAGTAAGAAAGTGTTCATCATAGAATTTCTGAAATAAACAGTGAGACATGACTCTTTGACTTACGGTCTGGCCTCAGTGGTAGACCTCAAACCAACTGGAAACCTTTCTAGTAACAGTTGTGGAGAAAACACAGTGAGGTATATTTTCCAATCTGAAATAATTGTTCTATTTTATTGTGCTGATGACTTTCAGAAAAAAAAAAATATCCAAAGAAAATGTGTGCCTGTCTAAGCTGATTAAGATCTCTCCCTGAGCTAAATCTCATTTATGAGATAAAAGACTGGTTTAAAAATTTTGCAGGAAAATTGCAAAAACAATAGTCAAAAGCTGGGAATAAAAGCCTGAAGAATGATAGCCTTGAGGAATAGTGGGTTTGTTTGTGCTGCTCTGATACGTTGTTGGGAGTCTCGAAGGCAATTTCTCATTTTCTATGGAAAATGAGAAGACACTGTGCTCACTTTGAACTAAATTTGAGGACCTACAAGAAGAGAGATGCAAAAGTTAGAGTTACAAACTGCATGTCTCTGTTTTGAGTCTCTGTCTATAGATAAACCTTTTGTGAAAAGTCAGAATCTTCTTTTTATATTTGTTTAATATGTAATTTAACTAATTTATTAATTTTTTAGAAATTTCAGTTATACTTAGAGATATATAAGAACATTTATTTATAATTAGCTGATAACTACTCTTCTAATTAAATATTTATATATGTTAATAAACATTCCCAAGACTATGTGGTGATATAGCCATAGATAAATACAAGGATTTAGAGTCCCAAATAAAATGCGATTTCAATAATACTGACACATTTCTTGTGACTTTTGTATATTAATCCCAGTTCTCCATGTTACAGCTTGATTTTTTAATGCCTTTATTTGTTTCAAGTTGTATTTCTGTCAGAATATCACAGTGTGGCAGTATTTTAGGACTAGCAGCTTAGAGATCATCTTTCTTATTTACTTCCCTGAGATCTCTCAGGCAATGTCTACTTGTTGGTGTATATAACCCTTAAAATCTAATTCTTGGTAGGTTTTAATTATCACATATAAATTTAATTATTGTTTATAAATTATGAAATTAAAATAATACATATTTTACATAATTACATAATTTAATATAATTATTTAACTTATATTTAAATACATTATAGTCACAAAATATTAAGAGTTCATCTAAATTGTACTAATTCTACAGGGCTAGAATGAACACAATACATTTGCTATATCATAAGACTTGATAGACAAAAAACATTTGAGATTGTTTCTGAAGATATTATGAAAATTATACATATGTGTTTATACATATATAATTTAGTTTCACTTTTGTTGCTGTGATAAAATAACCTGACAAAAGCAAATTAGGAGTTGGAGAGTTTATTTTATTCCACAATTCTAAGTTATAGTCATTTCTTGGGAGAAGACACAGAATCAGGAGCTAAGAGAACTGGTGATAGCAGACAAATCCATCCGTTCGAGAACAGGGTGAGAATGAACATGTACATGCTTGTCTTTTCTCTATTTGTGCACTCTAGCATGGATCAGAATCTCAAATCCAGGGAAAAGAGCCACTGAGATCGAATTAAGAGAGATGGCCTAGTGGTTAAGAGCACCGACCGCTCTTACAGAGGACCCGGGTTCGATCCCCAGCACCCACATGGCGGCTGAGAACCGTCTGAAACTTCAATTCCAGGAGAACTCCAGTTCCAGGGGAATCCGAGACCCTCTTCTGATCTCCGCGGCATTGCACAAACTTGCATGCAGAGAGTACATTCATACACATACAGAAATAAATAAAATTAATAATAAAAAATTAAAGAAAGGAACTAGCATAATCAGTACCATCCCCACAGACATACCCACAGGTGACATCCTCTAGACCATTCATCGTTGAGACACTCCTACGAGGTGATTCTAGACTCTGTCATTTGGATAATTAAAATCAGACATCATTATATTTATGTGATATTCAAGTCACTGATTTTAGAATTCAATTCAGAATGGTATGGGAAATAGGCTCTATAAATATATCATAAATTTCAAAGTTGTCCTTATGTTTTACCATATCCCATACAAATAATATACAGAATGTACAAGTCACCAACTAAATTCCATTAAGAATTATAATTGTTCCACTTGATTAAATGCTATTAAATGCTTTGATTTAATTTTTATTGTTGAACTTTTTAATACACATAGCATCAAAATAACATAAATGAAACATGTGGTAACAAAAAAGCATCAAAATAGAGTGATACTTTAACATGGAAATTCCATTTTTTTCTCCAACTTGTATTGCTTCTCTCTCTTTCTCTCTCTCTCTCTCTCTCTCTCTCTCTCTCTTCTCTTCTCTCTATATCTATATATCTTATATCTATCTATATATATAATATATAACAAATATCCACCTGAGTTGGAGGATTTTCTTCTTCTTTTTTTTTTTTTTCCTTTTCTTTTTTTTTTTTTCTAAAAGATGTCATGTTTTCCCCAAGGAATTGCTTGAAGTTTCCTCCAAACAACCATCAACCCTGCCCCCATGCTCCACACTGGGGTCCCTCCCTGCCATGGTCACCCAAGTGAGGTTTGGCAAGCATGTTACCTGTCTTGATCTTCCTGCACTGGCCACCATGACACAGCCTGGGTTGTCCAACAACAGCATTCTACACTCTGAAGAGGCTGAAATCCCAATACTTTTATTAATGTTTTGTATATTTCATACATAATTTTTCAGTTCAATTTAGACATAATCCCTTTTCTCTTCCCCCCACCCCACCGCAGTTCATGCATTCTGCCATATATAGGTCCTGTATCTTTCTCTAAGTCTTTTTACAGTTTTCTCTGTAGAGGTTTGCAGCTTTGGCAGAATTTGACTATACCAGTCCATTCTTTGACCTAGTCATTAAGTTGTTGTTGTACCCTCCCATTTGTATTGCTCAAAAATATGCCTATATAAACATCATATATGTACCATAATTATGTCCTCTGGGGTGGGGGCTGTGTGTTAACTCTGAAATATGTTTAGTATTTCATATTTTCCCTTTAATTTTATATTACTCTAAATTATGAATACATACTTTCCACCCATATACATTAATTACCATGTCTGAAAGTAAGTGGTACATTAATTCTAGGGCTCATTAAGATATTCACATTATAATATCACAGTTGCTTTCATATAGAAAGTAATATAACAATGTTTCTCAGCTTTCCTTTCAACTAGGCATTTGGTGCTAGCATCCACAAATGAAGGAAATCATTCACCATTTATTATTTTTGGGGTACTGTGTTACTTCACTTAGCATAATGGCTTTGATTTCCATCCATTTACCTGCTAAGTTCATGATGTCATCTTTCTTTACTGTTGCATAAAACTCCATGGTGTAGATGTACCACATTTTTGTTAGCCACACATCTGTTGAGGGGCACTTGAGTTGGTTCCAGCTTTTCGCTATTGTGAAGAGAGCTACAATAAACATTGATGTGCATGTATCTTTGTAGTAGGATACATACCCAGGAATAGTATGGCTAGGTCAGATGGTAAGCTCATTTTGAGTATTTTAAGTGTTCTCCACACGGCTTTCCATAGTGCTGGTATGAGTTTACATTGCCACCAGCAGTGGATGAGTGTTCTCTTTTTCCCACAACCTCTCTAGCATTTGGTGTCTTTTGTGTTCTTGACCTTAGCCAGTCATAGCAGCATGGGAGGATATCTGAGACTGGTTTTAATTTGCATTTACTTAATTATTAATGATGTTGAACACTTTTAAGATGTTTCTCACTCATCTTTACTTCATCACTGGTGAAGTCTCTGTTCAGCTCTTTATCTTTTGAGTGAGTCATTTGTTCTCTTCTTTGTTTTTTGAGTAGTTTATATATTCTGTCAGATGTATCACTGATGAAGTTTTCCTCCCACTATGTTGATTTATCTTCACTTCCTTGATTGTTTCTTTTGCTGTACAAAAGCTTTTGAGTTTGATGAGGTCCTACCTGTCTGCTGTTGACCTTATTTCCTGTGCAGCTGCTGTTTGATTTAGAAAGTCTTTTCCTATACCTATGTCTTGTAGATTGCTACCAACTTTTTCCTCTATCACGTTCAGAATTTTGGGTTTCACGTTTATGTCTTTGATCCACTTGGAGTTGATTATTATACAGATGAAAGGTAGGGGTTTATCTTTTTTCTTCTACAAATGGTTATTCAGTTTTTTTCAGCACTATTTGCTGAAGATGCTATCTTTACTCCATGAGCTTTTTTGGACCCTTTATTGAATATGAGGTGGGTGAAATTGCATGAGCTCAAGTTTGGATCTTCAATTTTGTTCCATTGATCAACATGTCTGTTTTCCTGCCAGTACCATCCTGCCTTTATGACTATTGTCCTGTAATATAGCCTGAAGTCTGGAAGAGCAATCCCCCCTGTATTGCACTTTTCACTCAGGGTTGCTTTAGCTATTGGGGTGTTTTGTTTTTCTATATGAATTTCAGGATTTTTTTCCAAGTCTGTGAAGAAACTCATGGGGATTTTGATTGGGATTACGTTGAATCTGTTTATTAACTTAGGTAGAATGGACATTTTTACTACATTAATTTTTTTAGTCCATGAGCATCAGAGGATTTTCCATCTTTTGATGTTATCTTCAATCTCCTTCAGGGGTTTAAAATTTTTGTTGTAGAGATCTTTGCTGTCTTTGATTAGGTTTGTTCCCAGGTATTTTATTGTTTTTAGGCTATTGTGAGTAGGAAGGTCTCCTTATAGTCCTGCTCCAGTTGCTCGTTGTTGGTGTAAAGAAAGGCGACTGATTATTTTTTGGTTAATTTTGTAGCTGTCACTTTGCTGAAACTCTTAATCATTTCTAGGAGATTTCTGGTGGAGTTTTTAGCATCCCTCAGGTAAACTGTCATGTATTCTGCAAAAAGGGATAGTTTGACTTCCTCTTTTCCAATTAGTACTCCTTTAATTTCTCTTTCTTGCCTTACTGCCCTAGCAAGACTTTCAAGCACTATATTGAAGAGGAGTGGTGATAGGTGGCAGCCTTGTAGTATCCCCACCTTTAAGGGGACTCCTTCTAATTTTTCTCCATTTAGGATGATGTTGGCTGTGGGTTTTTAACATGGAAAATATCTTACCTTGTTCCATTTCAGGAATTAAGTGATCTTCAGTTAAGATTTTGTCTTATATTCCAGCTTTACCTAAAAAAAAATTATAAAACATTTTTTTTATATTTGTGGCTTGTTTGATTGTTTTGCTTTGTTATACCATGTAGTCCATGTTGGCTCTGAATTCATGATCTACAAGTCTTAGTCTTCTGAGTACAGGGATTGCAAGTCCGTGGCACCAAATCTGGCTATGAGAAGGCATTACTGTCCTCAGCACCTAGACCACAAATGGCAACCTCCTCCCCTCCCCATTACCTTCTCCCTCCTTATTTCCCCGTCCCTCCTTGCCTCTCTCTTTCTCTCCATTTTTCTCTAACAAATCAATTTAAAAAGTACAACATAATGCCCTTCTTTAATGCCAAGGTTCCTGTCACTTCCATTCTCTCCCCAGTTATTCTGGGTGTATTTTAGGGAATGTGATGTAGTCTGTTAATATTGTTCCTCCTCTAGTTTCTGCCAGGCAAATTTGAAGATAATAAATTTTAAGAGTTAGTAGTGCTGCTGAAACATAAATTTTCTTCAAATTTATTGCTCTTCCACCTAGTGGAAATAAATACTTAAGAGAGGTTCAGTGCCAAACGTGTACAATGATGAAATCTTCCATGACTGTGTTCACTAAAATAACAAAAAAACAAATTTACAAAGTCACAGACATGATGGATAAGGCAAAGGAAGCTTTGTCACTATAAACAAATCTTATTTTATGTAGTCCTTTTCCTCTAAGCCAAAGTTTTCTTCTCTATAAAAATAAGGAAAATGTTTATTTAAACTTCTTATGGTTTATTTTGATGACTAAGTCAGTCAATACCATAAAGAACACACAATTTATAAAGATCCTTATTACATTTGCCCTTCAGGAGATGAATGGATAATGAAAATGCAATACATGTACACTATGCACCTTTATTCAGCAATAAAGAATAGTAAAATCATAGAGTTTACCAGTAAATTGATGTTACTAGAAAATAATATACCGACTGAGGCAGTGTCTGTGTGTGTATGAGTATGTGTGCTTGTGTGTAATCTAAATGGAATTGCAACACATAAGTTTGCACATAAAGAACCATAGACTGACTAACAAAAAACCTAGTGCCAGGCATTGCAAACTTCCATTCAAGTTGTTGGTCAGGAGGTCTAGCAGGATGTCCTCCCCCAAATGTTCTGTTCCTATAGCCATTTGTTGCCTGCCAGAACTTGATCATGTGACCCTATTATTGACGACATTACACACTTCAGACAAAAGACTTGAAGAAATAGGATTAGAACTGACCTGGCAGCCTCCTGACTGCAGATGACTTCTCATAGTTTTGGAAGTCACTGCAAACTTTCAAGTGAGAAAAGTAATAAATAGCCCAACAGTTTTAAAACTTACCACAATGTCCAGCATGATACCCCCAATGATTCACTGGTTACATTTTTATTTGGGGGAAAACCAAAAACTGTTTAAATAAACTTAAGATCTCTTTTTTTATGCTTAGGAATTCACATTTTCCTCCTTTAATTTTATATTACTCTAAAATATGAATACATATTTCCACTCATATACAGTAATTACAGAGTCTGAAAGTAAGTGGAGGATCAATTCTAGAGCCAGTTAAGAGATTTACATTATAGCAACATAATTGCTTTCAGATAAACAGAAATATAACAATAATGTTGTTCAGCTTGCCTTTCATCTGGGGATTTGCCATTAGCATCCACAAATGAGGGAGACCATACCCCACTTGTTTTCTGGGACTGTGCTACCTCACTTAGCATAATGGTTTCGCGTTCCATCCATTTACCTGCAAAGTTTATGGTGTCATCTTTCTTTACCGCTGAATACTACTCCATTGTTAGATGTACCACATTTTTGTCATCCACTCCTCTGTTGAGGGACATATGGGTTGGTTTCAGCTCAAAAGAGACTGAGAGAAAGATGCAGGACAGTTATGGCATAGTGCATGATCTGTGGTCTGGTGGGGGGAAGGGAAAGGGGAATATGTGTAAACTGAACTGAGAAATGATGTCTGAAGTACACAAAACATCAATAAAAGCATTATATAAAATAAATAAACTTAAGATCAGTTAACTGGGGGTAAATTCATGCCGGGTACTATAAATGTGGCCAAGTGCTAATGACTGGAAATTTCCTAGGGATTTGAGGAGAACTAGCTACTGTCATGTTTTTAAAAATCAATACAATTTCTAACTGTATTCTAAAAAACAAATCTGTATACTCTCAGAAAATTGTAGCTCTCATCCCTCCACAGGGAAGATTATTTCTGAAACAGATGAAGGCTTCTACAGAGAACTACCACTCTCCAAACTGCAATGTGTAAGAGACTTTTGTGTGGCCAACTCCAATTGGTATATTTGCAATATATATCCCCTACACATGAGCCTCAGTCAACATCATGGAAGAGAACTCAAGAAGACTGTAAAAGCCAGAGGCTGAAGACCTCTGTTGAGAGATAAGTCTTCTAGACATAAAGGAGATGCTGCACTAAAGAAAAATGAACAGTATTGTTTCCTAAACAAAACCTGCAGTATGAAAACACCTGTTGACAAAGCAGTGCAGATGGGTGACATTTCCCTATGCCCACCACTAGATGGAGAGCGACAGGTTACTCAGAGAGATAAACCAGTTTTTCCATTCATGAACTTCCTGATTAGTTATTCAATCCCAAGTGTTCAACCAGAAACACATGTTCATACTAGCACTAACAAAATAACTCAATAATATGTTTTTTCATATATATATTCATATATATTGTTACATATGAATACATATGTAACAATAGTAAAATAATGATATGAATTTGAGAGAATGGGATTAAGAGGAGAAGAGCAAGAGGGGGAAAAGGCAAGGTAGAAATTATGTACAAATAATACCTGTGTATTAATTTCTCAAAACTTAAAATAAAAATAGATTTATTTAAACCAGAAGCATAAAAAGATGTGTAGGGAGCTGGACACTGCTGCTTGATGGAGAGTTGATCTTCTTTAAGAGAGTGATGCTAGATAGGCTGGCTAGGTTCCAGTGGATGAACTCACACCAACAGAGAATTGGGTACACAAACCTGACTTGATATGCCTTAGCATGTATGACAGAATGCCTGAATCATGTGGATGGGCTATGTGGGGTTGCAAATAGCTGAGTGAGCCTAAATAGATTAAGTTGTAGTGTAAGAAATGCACAAAATTTCACTAAGTTATATATTGGAAAAGGGATTTACATGATTTATATTTTATTGGTGCTTTGTCCTGTAAAGGGATTCCGCTCTTGTATTTTCTTCATGTTATGTTGTCCAGCATGTACTGCTCAGTAGGGAGGAAATCTTTTATAGCTACGTTAACATCATATGGCCAGTAAGGTTTATTTTATTTTTTGACTCTGGAGTCATAATTTACTACACTGGCTTTTTATTAGATTGAAGAAGTCAATGCTAGAATTCCCTGTGCACTAATATGGTCAGACTTATTGGTGGGAATCTGCTATGAACTTCTCAGCGAGCAATATTCTATAAAGATAATTTGATGATGTTTTAATAGCAAAGAGTTGGTAGTAATTATGCTTTCCAATGTGATGATTAGAAAAGCTCTTTAATGTCTTGTGCTCTTGGGGGTCTTAATTTTATAAGATGACTCTTGCTGACTATCTGGCGGCAAGTAACCTACAAGAATTTAACTTTATGAATTGTATTTATGTTTTGATGCTTTGTCCAAATACTGAAGCTTATCTTATTTCTACTTGTCATATAGGTGACAACACTTAATTACATGCTCATTGAGAAGTAAGCTGACAACAGCTGTGACACAGTCCACAGTAGAAGTTTCTTAAGATGTTTTTGCCTGCTGTTAAGAGAAGATCTACCCAAAAATGGAATTGAAACAAATTTATTGTTCCTTGATAAAGACATTCGCATATGTGTGGGAATGAAACTTTGTGTGTGGCTTAAAGCGAGAAATTGTAAGACCTGTCCCAGGAAGATCTCCAGTTATCTGATATCTCTGTGGGCTTCCAGAGTTATCTGTAGCTGGAAGATTCTGGATATTACAATGATTCTTGCCTTGCCCTTTCTCTCCAAAGTCCCAGGCCCCTTCCCTTGAGGCATTGAGCAGAATGTCACACCTCTAGTTACCTGTTGCACAAACCAGAGCTCTGCAGCCCCCCCCCAGTTAGAACCAAGTTGACTCACCCCTCCCTTCTGCCTGCTCCTCACTTCCTTGCCCAAAGCACAGTAGTCTTGAATATATAGACCTCACTGACAGAAAATAGATGGAGTTCCTATCCTCCCCAGTTCTCCACACGTGTGTATCTGCTTATTTTTCCTAAGGCTGTTCTCTGGTGGTATTTCCTGCCCTCTTCTTGTGGGAGCAGAGCCCAGAGCCTGCTGGACTGCAGGCAGGAGGCAAGTCCTGGAGCTGAGCCAAGAAGGGAAGAACAGAGTATGTAAGGCGGTCACTCGGGACTCAAAGACACAAACCCAACACGTATGTTTCTATGAGCAAAGAATTACATCAAATCTAATCACATTAAAATATTGTTATATAACACTCTCAAAGCATGTTTTCTGGTTACTCTATATCATTATTTTATCTTACATCAATTTTATTTATTTTCTTGCAAGATAGACTGGCTTTATAAATCTAATGGAATAGGAAAGTCTATTTGTAGCATCAACAACACATTATCCAACTCAAATTTGAAAATTAATAGAAAAAATATTAGATTTTAATGGACTCATTAATTATTAAAGCTCTTTATAAAGCAGTTTGGAGATCTTTGATCCAGGTAAAATTTCCATGGCTCTAGGAAATTAAGTATAGTTTCAAGGTCAAATATTCTCATTTTCATTTAAAAATTATGTGGAAAAGTATAAATTTCTTGATAGAGCAGTAACTATTTATACATATATTTTCTAGCCCCAGAGATTGATTCCAAGGCATTTCACACATTAAGGTAGGTTCAAACTGAGCAATGTGCTCAGAATTAAGTAGTTTCTTGGTTATCTCACATAAAAATTAAATTTCTTTTTTTTTAATTTTTTAAAATTTATTTTTGTATGTGTATGAGTGTATTGTCTGCATGTAGGTTTGTGCACCTGTGTCGTGCAATGCCGCGGAGGTCAGAAGAGGGTCTCAGATTCCCCTGGAACTGGAGTTCTCATGGAATTGGAGTTACAGACGGTTCTTAGCCGCCATGTGGGTGCTGGTGATCTAACCCGGGTCCTCTGCAAGAGCAGCCGGTGCTCTTAACCGCTAGGCCATCTCTCCAGCCCCCAAAATTAAATTTCTTGATTCACTCTCTACCTTGAGTCACCAAACACCTTACCATAGTGGCTCAGTCCCCCTGCAGGAATTGCAGGAATTCCATCTCTCCTATACTTTCTTTTTTCTTTTTTCTTCTTCTTCTTTTTTTTTTTTTTTTTGTCCTTTCAAGACAGGGTCTCCCTGTAGCCCCAGCTGTCCTGGAACTCACTCTGTAGACCAGGCTGGCCTTGAACTCAAAAATATCTGCCTCCGAAGTGCTAGAATTAAAGGGGTACACCACCACACCCAGCTCTCCTGGTATACTTTTAAACATATATAAAATAATGTATGTTTTTAACTTTGAAAATTTTAATTCCAAAATAAAAAAAAAATACTGGAAGATTATTTTAACCCACTTGTTAAGAAACTTAAACATTATAGTATTTATTCATTACTATATAAGTAATGCATTGATATTTGACATTTATAATGTAAATGAACTAACTTATTTTTAAATGCAAATAAAAATCAACAAAGACAGGAATCTAAATTTCAATATTTTTACATAATTTCCTTAAATACTTGTTAGCATTCTAATTGGGACCATCCATTGTCCTTAACACAGGTCTAATCTGGGTGACAAATAAACAGATGACCATGAAATTTGTCAGAAACAGGAATATATGTTCATATTCACACACAAATATTTACCAGACTTGGCAATAAATTAACTGCATGCTTAGTTTTTCCTTCCATTTTGAACTGGAGTCAGGAAATTCTAGCAGTACTGAACAAAGCTCAGAACAAACACTCTCTTTTTGCGAAAACATTTACCTAACTATATTAAAGTTGAATATAAATAGATGCAGGATAGTTGTGGCAGAGTGCATGATCTGGAGTGGGGTGGGGGGAAGGGAAAGGGGAATAAGTCTGAACTGAACTGAGTAATGATGTCTGAAACACACAAAACATCAATAAAAGCATATGAAAATACATTATATACAGTTATCCTATTTTATGCAAACTCTCAGTAAATATTTCCCTTCTAGGGTGGGGAAATTTTAACTTTCAAGCTGAAAGGTTTTTGCCCTTAAAAATTGAAATAAAGCTACTTTCAGAAATATGGTTTCAAAATATCTGTATTATAATCTACTTCAGTTATTTCCACATGGAAACTTCATGAACATCAGTTGACCACAACCAAGAAACATATTCAGTGAACATTGAAAAATCAAAACTTGTCCAAAGCAATTTGCCATGAAAATATTTGCTATTTCGAAATTAAATAGACTCAACACGAATTCAGGCAATTAACAGAAGACATAAATCACATTTGCTCAGGCAAATCCAAGCCATGATGAAGTTTCCTTATTCCTTTATATTATCATATGAACCAAATACCTCAGTATAAACTACCTATCATTATTTTGGTACTTATTTCAAGTATGAAGTTCATTTCCAAGAGTGTACATTGATGCAGGATATATCCTATCATTGACCTACACCTCATTATCCACAAAGATTAATGGAAACAATACCATTCCCAGGCACAATTTTCTTCATTTTATAGCCAAGTACTTCTAAGTTTAGCCTAATAACAAATCAGATTTTAAATTATATATATAAAGAATATTAGTCATTCAAAACCTGCTCCCAAGTTGACATGAACATCTCACAGTTTATACTAGTGTATTTGAGATAACTGTCCCATCTCGTTACATGGAAAATAAGTATTAATTACATAGTAAATCTGCACAATTAAGGGTGAATCTGTTTATAAATGCTAAGTCTGAAGGTAATAAAAGGATATAAAAAGTGGAAAATGTCAAAAAGGTATTTTTAGTAAGGATTTATGTGAAGATGATGAAAAAGTTTATGCAAGTGATAAAAGTCTAAGGAGGTTTGTTGTGAAAGGTAAAAAGGACACTATGTAAATAAGCTTAAATTTGTAAGGTTCAGTCAACTAGTTTAAAAATCAAAATGTATATCTATCTAGTCAAGGTTTGTTTAAGAGTGTTCAGTTTTTGTCCAAGCTTTATATGCATATCACATGGCACTTCAAGGTTTAGTAAAAATGATAAGATATCTGTATTAAGTTAAATTGATATAAACACTTATGCTAGTTTACTATTGGCCTGGATAGGATTGTGAATATACAGAGTTGTTAATTTTCAGTCCTCTCCTGGCTTGGACCTGACTTCCTGTAACAGGTTTGGATTAAATTGGCACAGGAAAATGGTGGATTACCTATGACTACTGAAAAATGTACTTTGTTTCTTGCAAGAGTTGCTATTGATATTTCCTTTAACCTAACCAGATAATTTGGTTCAAAATTCTAGATTCTATCTTCCTGAACCAACTGCATGCAGTTCAGACAGTTTGGATAGACTTGGTAATCTTCAATTTATTTTCTCTCTTCTGGTATGTGTTACAACTCCAGTCTTTCTGGGAAAACTATAAATCAGGATAAAGGGTCGAAAAAAGAAAAAGATTGTTCCCATCTGTAGTAATTATAGTGAACAGTTTTCCACTTAAAATAAGCCTGAAGTTGTTTAATTTGATCTTGAAGTTTATGCCTACTCAACATATGGTGTTAAGTCACTCCTCCAGTGAGTATTATACAAGGCTGCTTGAAGTTTTGTCCAAGCCCTATTTAGGATATTATACAGTAATTAAAGGTGTTAGGCTGGTGTAACTTTGCCTTTCTGTATGGATAACTACCATACATAATGCCCATACCAATTTGGCTGAAAGCAAAAGTTGGTTAATCTGGGCTAACTGTATGGACCAAGAGAAAAGTATAACCAAAAGACAAGTAATCATTATATTTCCTTTAAAGACTGAGAGATTGTGCCTCCAGACACTAGATTTTTTAGTCATTTAAAGTCATATGAGATTTGTTGTTACCAAATAACAACGTTTCTCCTCTCTATTTAAGCCACTACCTAAGGGAAAATTCACACCCACTGTGACTATTGAAATTTCCTGGAAAGCGATGCTGAGTCCAGAGATCATGGACAAATGAGCGGCAGAAGAAGCCCAATAATGGATGCTTCAGAACCCCTGGTTGAGAAATTCTAACGGATTTTTAAGCTTTTTTATTTTTATTTTTATTTTTTTTTTTTTAATTCACCCTGTTCCTCCTTGGTTCCCTGCCTAGAAAATGTACCCGGCTACTCTCACCTTCACAGGCACTAGTCAAGGGTTTTGTTCTCTCTTTAACTATTCTTTTGGGGTATTTTAGATAGATCCACAGAGCAGGGGTTCCCCAGTCACCACCTCCTATGCCCCTTTACAGCATGGAAGAAGTCAGAGCGGTGGGCACCCTGATTCCCTCTTGGCAATTGGGTTAACCTCCTCAGAGGGTAATGTGATAAAAGCAGGGGCTAAAAATTGGCTAAGCAGTTTAGGGTCAAGACCCCCACCCCCAAAGAGCCAGTTTCTTTCTCAGCTGAGAGCTGAGGACTTCCTGGATCTGCTAGTGGACTTCTGGTTGCTCTGATTCATGGCTCATGCATCCCTAACTCACTTGTCAGATTTATTGACCAGTAGGCAAATTCCATTAAAATCATGGTGCGAAGGACCCAATACAACCCACATAGCAGAGATAAATCCACCTTGGACACAGCAACTGTGGTTCACTCTTGTGAACTTCCTTCAAGGATTTGAATGCCACATAAAGAGACGGAGAGATGAGTTTCGAGCACAGGTTTTCCTCATTCTGCCTGACCCCCTACCAAGTCCTCAATATTACACATCTACGTGGTGAACTTGGTGACATTATTAAAGGCCCCTGGTGGCAATAGTTTTATTAACTACACCTTGACCCTTGGTTCTCAAACTATTTCCCTTAACTCTATCCACCTTGAGATAAATGCCTTTGATACTAGCTTCGTTTCACAATTGTGATTTAAGCTAAAGTCCATTTTTGATCCTGCTCCATTGGTCCCCTGGGGCGTCCTCTGCCTCCTGGCCCTTCTCTACATTTTTCTCTTCAGGTGTCTGTTTCACTTTGCTCTCAGCCAATGCCAGGTCTTCTCCGCAATGGTCAATAGGGACTCTGCATGCACCCCTCTGATGAGGTGATTCGAATATGGCTGTCATCCATCCACAATTCATGGGAATGAGCTTGTCTCTCCCCTCCACAGTATGGCTCCTGGCCTCTTCCCTCAGTGGCTGGCCAGTCAAAGACAGGTAAGACCCTGCAAAACCAGGGCAACCTAAGACAGACACATTCAAATGTCAGTATGCCAGAGGTGGGGTCAATAAGGTTCAGGCATAGTACCTGAGCTTCCACTGGACTGCTCCTCACTCAAAATTAAATACAAAGGGTGGAAATGTAGTAGCCAGTATGCTGAGAATTAAGCATGTGCAAAACTTGTCCCTCATCAACCTAATCTGCCCTAGGCAGCTAAGAACATACAAGTAGCATTGCAGACCTGGGCTAATCACAAGTGGGAATGCGAACAGTACATAACCCCTAACCCTGCCCCCAATAAATGAGTTCTCGACAGCTCAACCTCTATCTGTGTTCAAGCCCCCCACCAAAAAAAGAAAAAACAAAAAAAAAAACCCCCCCACTCTATATATAATCTATCATATTA
>VZQC01006876.1:5260563-5322201 GCA_009823505.1 Rhizomys pruinosus
ATACTATAGAATATAATATATTTTTTTTTTTTTTTTTTTTTTTTTTTATATATATATATAAATGCTAGTTTTTAACTGCTCCTAATCGGAACATCAGAACAATAAATTCTTATAGAAAATGTCCTCATCCATGTGCATTGATGAAGATGATTGTGGAAAGATAAACAGAAGCATCTAATATAAATTCTTCCAAATTAGTAACATTGGGCCCTGTATATTAGTGTAAGAGTCCTGTTAAACATCTGAAAGTTCATTATCTCTGTCTTCACTGAAGGAGGGGACCAATA
The DNA here is from genome assembly GCA_009823505.1 of Rhizomys pruinosus. NCBI lineage: Eukaryota > Metazoa > Chordata > Mammalia > Rodentia > Spalacidae > Rhizomys > Rhizomys pruinosus. The sequence goes on from VZQC01006876.1 coordinate 5,260,851, forward strand.
TTTACATTTGTCCTGGGGAAGGCATGCTTATAGCAGAGGAACAGTCCACGAAACTTTGGTTTCTGCTGCTGGATGTTGAATTACGTACAAGTGGGTAGAGATGTGGAGTGGGTGCACGGGTAGGTACGGACACAAGCACACTTTCTGGGGCCACCTACACCCATAGCACTTAGGTCTTTGCTCAGTGTACTCCACCTGAAGCTCCCACAGTCCCTGGGCCTGTTAGCTGTACTGCTCTGCATTCTCCTGGGCCAACTCCAAGAAAGTGTCACCATCTGGTGCTCTTGCTCCCCAGAAGAAGATGACGCCGAGGCCCTGGGAAGGCCCGTGATGGGCTCCACAAACACTCTCACCTTTTCCCGTGGCTCCATGGCAGGTGCTCATCTCGGGCCGTCACATTGAGGGAGCACCGCGACGATGTATTTCTGAGTACAAATACATGACTGGATAGAACCTTACATATATGGCAAAATACATGAGATCTGGTAGGGAGTTGGGGCATGGATCAGGAAGCGGGGATCTACATTTGATTTAGAACTGTCGCATAAATTTACAAAAGCTCAATGAAAAATCTTCTACAAAGACAACCTGAAAGATAACATAATTATAATAATTATTTTAGTGGTTGGGCTAGTCATAGACCATGCATCACAAATTCAAGAATTGGAGCACTTTTCTATTTTATCATGTCACATTTAAGCTTCTAGAATAATCTTTAATAATTAATGAAAAATCTTCTTAAAATCTATGTACTAAAAACAATCATAGTAAATACTTACAAAGAGTCACATTCAGTAGTATTTTGGGAACCTAAAATGAAAGCTTAATTTAAAAAAGCATGTTTCTGCATCAATATCGCTACATATTTGTTGATGTTGGCATATTGATATGGATCTATGTAGGTGCACTCACATACATATGTACACAGTTTGAATTTATGTTCTTTTTATTACTTTAGCATAGATTACACACTAATTTATTCACAAAATCTATTGGACCTTAACAGTAGTATTATTAGAAGTGAAGAAAATGATGTTCTCAGAAGTCATGAATTTTCCATTTTCTTTAGGAAAACATGAAAATAAGACTGCCACATTTACTATCAAGTCAATAAATGAAGCATTATGTAGGCATTCTTTCAAGCCAGAAGCTCCTCACATCATTACAAAGGGAACTACCATCCATAAAGTAGTGCAAACAAACATATTCCTGGTTATTGTGTGTATATATATATATATATATATATATATATATACACACACATATATATATATATATATATATATATATTTATGTATATATTAAAACCCAATACTAGTTGCATGATTTTTATTATATAACTATTTTCAAAATGCTACTTTTCTTCCTTAACTTTGTTTCCTCTTATTGATATAGTCACCTCACATTTATATTCATGCTGGTAGCTATTATGGTTATTTAGTATTTTGCCTATTGTATACTATTACAATATATTATGCTTTCTCTTTCTCCTGGGCTGATGAAGTTTAACTTTCCAGTTTTTAGCTACTGTGAATAATGTTTTTATGAATACTCATATTTATCGCACGTCTATTGCAAACAGTAAGGGTTATTTGATGATAGATATGAGAACCTAGTAATATTAAAAATTACATAATTATCCTGTAGGTAAAAAAGTACAGGTTTATATTTCTGCAAACAGTGTATAAGGCTTTTCTGAGTATTCTGTCTTAACTCTCTCTGCTCTCAGAAATTTAATTAGATTCTAGATAAATCTGCCAAAAAGAGTCCAATATAACTTTCAGCCTTTTATGAATAAATTAGGATTCATTTAAAAGTCAGGATGCTGTTTCATATTTAACCAATAGGTCTTAAATATTTTTATTTTCTTTTTAATTGTTGCTATAATTTTACTCTTATTACAAAATTTAATGGGAAATCAACTCTTATATACAATAAATACAAGTTAAATATAACCAATTTACAGTCATATTGCATTCTGAATCAGCATTTTAAGATTTAGTTTGATTTTTTTTTTTTTTTTTGTATAGGCAAATCAACCTTTTCCTTCAATGCAAAGAATGTTCAGTTTATGAATTAGAAACATAAAAATAGGGCTGGAGAGATAGCCAAGCGGTTAAGAGCACCAACTGCTCTTGCAGAGGACTCGGGTTTGGTCCCCAGCACCCACATGGCGGCTGAGAACCGTCTGTAACTCCAATTCCAGGAGAACTCCAGTTCATGGGGAATCCAACACCCTCTTCTGAACCTCTGCAGCGGCATTGCACAACATGGGTGCACAGACATATATGCAGACAGTACATTCATACACATTCAAAAATAAATAAAATTTTAAAAAAGAAACATAAAAATATTTGAGTAAAATTTTCATTATCTACCTCAGTGTGAAAATTATTAAGAATATGTGTCATTGGTCTTCCACTATCAGAAATTACACTAATTTCTTTTCATGATATATATTACTAAGCTATATGAAACAAATGAAAAAATAAATAAATTGAAGAACTGTGTGAATGAATGGAGTCTGATAATAATAAGCTGAGATGCAGAACAATTTTCTTTTAAAATAAACAACATGGTAAAACAAAAAAATAGGACTGTCAGTTAAAGGGCTTCAAAGTTGTCAAATAATGAAGGGGGAAAAAAGAAACAGAAAACAGAAAATCCTATTTGGGAGAACACTGAGATTCCAAAGCAATGTTCATCTTTGAAATTTAGAAAGCGAAGTGAAACAAGAATGTCCACGGAGATGTCTTTACCTATAGCAAACACATATCTTGTGAGACACAATTTTGTGAATATTTAGATGATAATTTAAATGAGTAACTCTAGGCTAAACATGGAATGAGATGAGAGGGAGAATATACTGGGGCCACAAACTTAAAACAAAACAGACTTTCTTAGGAGTTATGTCCAGGTACAACTTAACAGGCTCTCCAGGTAAAAAGCCAAGAAAGTTTTACCTGTGTTACTGTCTGCAGATTGGAAAATTAATTATCATAAAATATACTGAAGTTAATTTCATAAGGACCCTTCCTTAATCAAAAAGTCATTAACCAAGGTGTGATCCCACTCTGCACAATCTAGTCTTTTTGTCTCGTGAAAAGGAAGAGAAAAATAAAAAGCTACATCATTGAAATGACATAGTTGGATTTACCAAATAGGAATATAAGACTAATATAGACCAAAATTTAACAATATGATTATAGAATGCTTTCCACTGCAACACCTGGCTAACTTGGCTGAAAGGCTCCACAAAAGTAGCATTACATCAGACCCATGCAAAATACAAACATTTTCTGAGGAAAAGCACTTGAGAAACACCAAATCTGAAAGATAAAAGAGAGAGAGAGAGAGAGAGAGAGAGAGAGAGAGAGAGAGAGAGAGAGATCACAAATGTCAGGACTTTTCATATGTATAATTACAGCCCAATTTGTAAGCAGATTGAAATAATTCCTGATTCAAATTCTACATATCTTAGTTGTAACTGTGGCTGCAACAATTCTGATTTTCACTAAAGAAAGAAAGACCTCTATAACAGAAATAAGGGGAAAGGCTGGCTTTAAAAGTTTGATGTAAGTTTACTTGGAATCTTAGAGACATAAGGGAAAGAGTGGGAGTAATTGAAGCTATAATGGCCAAGAAATTAGCAACATATGTAAAACTACAGATTCAGGAAAATCAGATGAGGCAAGAGAAAATAAAACAAAACAAAAACAAAAATATAAAATGTGTATGTACATAAATTTTAATTTTCAGAAAACAAAATTTTTAAATATCATATTATAAAAAAGTCACATGTGTGGATTGGGAATTAACTCTTCTTCTAGGAAGAATAACTTCACTCAATAAAATATTCTCCTTAGGTATGCATTTGTTTGTCAAAATGTTAGAATATATTATGCTACTGTTTTCCTGGTTCCCTGGTCTCAGAGGAGGAGTCTGGTGTGATGCTATTTCTTATTGTTTTAGAGGTGAGTACGGCATCTAAGTCCTGCACAGAGTTAAGGCACAATTCATATGTCTGTGTCACACCTTCTTCCCATAGCTCAGGGGTCATCACAGAAGAGCAGGCAGGACACTGGTAAGAGTTACAGGTCTTGGAGGGCCAAACAACACAGTGTCTTCTGGACATGACAGGGCCACTGGGCTCATAAACAGCTGTGGTTGCCTGCAGTCTTGATTTTGCACAGGTTTTGCGTATACAATGACAGCTGTACATTCCTGTGTAGAACAGGCCCTGCCTTGTTCAGCAAACACTGTTTTTCTACAGATATGCACTACCTTTGGTTCTTATAGTCTTTTCACTACCTCTTCCACAACTATCCCAAAGTCTTGGAAGGAGTGTAATAAACACATTCTTTTTAAAGATGAATTCCCCATAGTCTCTTATTCTTTACACATTGAGCAGTTGTGGTTCTATATGAAATGTTATCTACTGCAAAAAGAATAAAAAATGCAATATTCTATGTGTGTAAAGATCACAACATAGGGATCAGTTTATTACTATGCCTGTCTAGAAGAAAAATAGCTTAACTTTTCATATAGGTCCTATGACCTATCCAGCAATGTGTTCTTATCCAAGGTAACAGTGCCAGGCTGAAATTCTGTCTCATAGAGTGGGCCTGAATTCTAATCAGAAAGTTGGTGGTTACCCCCAGAACATTCAAGTCACAACTACACAATTAGCATAGCTTACTAGATCCTTTAATATTGTAGTTGGCGGAGTACACAGCTAATTAAGACTGTTAATTACCTTTTACCCCAAGTCCTATATTATAAAATCTATCAAGTACTGATGAATATTGCAAATAGTTGTCAGTTTGATTTCTTCATGTACTGCGACTTAAGTATGTTACGCTTTCAGTAATAGAGACTCACCATCAAGTTCTGGATGGTAACTAAGAGAAAAGACTTATAATGCTTGAAGGGAGTCTATAAGACCCCACCAATAATTGACAAAAACTAAAAAAATACGTAACATAGACCTGATGCTCTATTTTGTTTGATGTATGGGGCTAAAACATGCATTACCTTTCTGATGTAGGATTGTCTGTTTAAATTACATTTTCTATGCATGCGTGTATATGTGCATGCATATGTATGCATATGTTCTAGGAATTTCTAGAGTAGTAGGTTACCATATTGCTTATACAAAGGTACTTAATGCTAGTTATTCTCCTTGTGCTACTTCCTGTAATATGTGGTCCTGCCCCCAATGTTATCTGACATTACTTGTAAATCTGTATTGTTATAATTGTTTTGACCAACCAAGCAAAAATTACAATTATAGTTTACCAAATAAGAATAACTAATGTGTCTATGTTTTCATATTATGTGGAAAATATTAAAATTGAAATGCACAATCATAAGATTCTATGCCACTCAATCTTATACTGTATAGATACATGAAAATGTATTAAAATTTTTATTTTTAGGTAAGCAGAATCTCCATTATTAACAACCTTCTTATTTATAGTTCATATAAGTTATTAACGACTGTTGCCTATGTATAAGATTGGCAAAGCTTTAGTTAGCCTAAGCCTAATAATGACTGGAAAAATATAAAATGATTCAATAAGTATTTTACTCATCATATAAATGTGAATTTAAAAATTAGGAGGAAAAGTATGTTAAATATAATTCTACCTGCACTGAATATTGTTATAGCATTTTAAAATTAATGAACATTTTTTAGAAAATAATTTTTATTAACATAATTACATACAGTAACCAGTTGATAGTTAATCTTCTTTGTAAACTTGATTTAATTTATATTTAAATTTTGCTAGCTAGAATAAGTATATGAGAGAGGCTGAGGATATTTTAAACTATGAGAATGGTAGAGTAAATGTGGCTTTATCAGAAGAAAAAAAAGTACAACTTCAGCCAACACAAGTACAGCAGATCATCATGTTTTTTTCTGGGAATAGTGTGGAGATTGGACAATACTCATAGAATAGTTCTGAGCATTCAATAACTGTTCATAAGTTTTGAGCATAGTGTTGATAGATTTGGACCTTTAATTAAGGAAAACTCCACCAGAAAACTCCTGGAAACGATTAAGAGTTTCAGTAAAGTGTCAGGATACAAAATTAACCTAGAAAAATCAGTAGCCTTTCTTTACACCAATGATAAACAAGTCGGGAAGGAATTTAAGACCTTCCCATTCACAATAGCCTCAAAAAGAAAACCACCTGGGAACAAGCCTAACCAAAGAAACAAAGATACCAAAGAACTCTACAATAAAAATTTTAAACCCCTGAAGAAGGAGAGGAGGAGATTTGAAAATGACATCAAAAGATAGAAAGACCTCCCATGTTCATGGATTGGAAAAATTAATAGAGTAAAAAAGTGTCCATTTTACCCAAAATAATATACAGATTCAATGCGATATCAAAATCCCCATGAGTTTTGTCACAGACTTGTATAAAAAAAATCCTTAAATTCATATGGAATAACAAAAGACCCTGAATAGCTAAAGCAACTCTGAGTGAAAAGTGCAATGCAGGGGGAATTGCTTCACCAGACGTCAAGGTATATTATAGGGCTATAGTTATAAAGGCAGCCTGGTACTGGCACAAAAACAGACCCATTGATGAATGGAACAAAATTGAAGATCCAAACTTGAGTTTATACAATTTCAGCCACCTTATATTTGACAAAGGGGTAAAAAAATAAAAGCTCAATGGAGGAAGGATAGCAGCTTTAGCAAATGGTGCTGGCAAAACTAGATCAGCATTTGTAGAAGAACAAAATTAAACCCATACCTCTCACCCTGTAAAAAATCAACTCCAAGTGGTTCTAAGGACTTGAAATAGGAATTCTAACACTATAAAGGAAAAATAACTTTTGAAAAAGGAAGCTTAGATTGGAATTCTTCAAAAATAAATCTTTCAGAAAGTAAAAAGTAACCATTAAAATTTATAAAATTAATGAGAACGGATAGTACTTGAACAGTAATTAAGAAAACATCACTTCAGATTCTTAGAGAAAAGTTATATGTCCTAGCTCTTTCATCTAAATTTTCCCTCACATATTCATAAGAAGATGCTTATTGCCAAAGTCTTCCAGCTATGAATCAGACCTCTGTAACCTTTACCTCAATTGCTCACTGATTTGATTTCTGCGTTTTTTTTTTATTATTTTTTTTAAATTAATTTTATTTATTTCTGTATGTGTATGAATGTACTGTCTGCATGCAAGTTTGTGCACCCGTGTCATGCAATGCCGCGGAGGTCAGAAGAAGGTCTCAGATTCCCCTGGAACTGGAGTTCTCCTGGAATTGGAGTTTCAGACGGTTCTCGGCCGCCATGTGGGTGCTGGGGATTGAACCCGGGTCCTCTGCAAGAGCGGTCGGCGCTCTCAACCGCTAGGCCATCTCTCTAGCCCCTCTGCGTTTTTTTTTTAATTGGTGCTTTGTGCATTTCATATATCATTTTCCAATTCAGATCAAGCATATTTCCCTTTCCCTTCCCCCCTACCCCCACCCCATCCCAGATCATGCATTTTGCCATAACTGCCCTGCATCTTTCTCTCAGTTTTTTTTAAGCTATAAGTGATGATCCATGAGTACAAGCATCCTTCATATGAAACCAATTTGCAGGCTGTTGTGCCCAAACCCCCACAGCCCCACCATACACCGGGGGGTGAGGGGTTGTATGTTCAATAAAGTTGATCAAATGAGTGTCCAGACTACATTGCTGTAGTTTCACCATTCACCCCAATCACAGCCCTTACGTTCTATCACACCCCCTCTTCCTCAGATTGTTCCCTAGGCTTAGGAAAGGGGCACAGGAGGATAAGAAGCAAAACAGTCCACTCTCTCTGAAGCTATTGTCTTGGGCTCTGGTCAATTCTGGCTGTTTCCTTTCATGGGCTGACAGTTTGTCCAGGAATAACCTTTAGATCCTACTAATGAAGCACAAGCAATTAGATATATAGGTATTTAAACAGCACTAATAGTTATGGTTGGTTACTTTGGTATAGACACATATGTTTGGATGATATGTTAATCCATGAATTACATTTTTTCCTGTTAAATATGACAGGGTATTACTGTGGCTTATAACATCTCCTAATCTGTAGAGGATGTAAGCTTGTGGCATCAGCCATGGGTTATTCCTCCAAGGAGATAGCCAATAGCCAATTAGGTTTGGGATATACAGGCATATGGCTGCCTCTGCTGCACAGTATTTCCAGGCAGGTGAGGTGCAGCTGGTGCTGATGGTGGAGTCTTGCTTGACACAGGGAGACCCGTATTTGCTTTATTGGTTGAGTGGCCTTTGGTAACACTCTCTGGTATTCCAGAGGCCATCTGTACACTTGCATGTGTGGTCTCAATACTTCTTTCCCATGTTAACGTCAGGTCTTCGGCAGCAGGGCCTTATCGCCTCTCTTCTTGCAGGTATCCCAGTTTAGAGGCAAGGAGCCTTTACCTTTTGTGGGGACTTGTATCACCTGGCCAACATCTCCCTGGTAGAATAATCCATTACTGATGTCAGAGCTCCTGTATTAATATATTTTGATTAAGTGCATAGATTAAGGACTTTAGTATTATATTTGGTTCTGAATAGAGAATAATCCTTTTCACAGTTCTTATGTCTATTAGTCAATTAAAGAAGGCAGTTTTACCAGTTTTATAAGAGATTACCTCTGTAATAGTTGTCTCCAATTTACAGTTGGAGAGCGACCTCATCATCATCATATTTCTCCTTTTTCTATCGGGGGGGGAGGCAAGAAAGTCTCTCATATCAAAACCTTGCAGCTCCTAGAAAGTAAGTTTCATTAGGACTCATTATAAATAGTTGTTATACTTGTAACAACTATTTATAATGATTTCTGCGGTTCTTAGCCTCAGCTTTTAACCACTGCACTATCCTCACAGCCCCGATTTGAAAGGGATTTCCCCCATGCTAATACAAATATTGTTTGAAAGCACTAGAGTAACCAGTATTAGCCATGGACATATATTAAATTAGAAACCATATATGTGCAGTATTAGTCAATTTTACCTCCTTGAGATGTCCTGTCATTGCCACCAATTTTATCTTGAACTTCTTTTTATCCGTGTTCAAATGATCTTAGGTATGGAGAAATTTATTGTATGAAGTATATCTGTTCCAACAGAGCTCTCTGTGAGTATCATTTTATATCTTGAAATTTAAGTGAATAGAATGCTTAAAGAAATATTCTATTGAATCAAACTGTAGGAGTCTTTTATAATTTGCTCCTTTTCATGTTTCATTATGTTTAGGTTTTCATAATAAAAGCATTCTCATATCCCTGAGTCATAGAATCATGAAGTCAGACTGCTTAGTCCAACCACCTGTGCAATCACAAATTTCTGTAAATTGAGAAAATCACATTGCCTGATACATGATCATCTATTTTATAATTTGATCTTGAAATATGTCTCATAAAATAGTTTTCTTGCTGGGCGTTGTGGTACATGCCTTTAATCCTCGCACTTGGGAGGCACTTGGGAGTTCAAGGCCACCCTGGTCTACATAGTGAGTTCCAGGACAGCTGGGGCTGCAGGGAGACCCTGTCTCAGAAAAGACCAAAAAATAGTCTTCTTTTATTTTTATAATTCATTTTAATATTAATAATAAATATACTTAGAAATTGCCACGTTAATGTCAAGCCATTTGGCACACACATGGAAATTAAGTGCTTTGCAAGCAGGGAAAGAGTACTTTAAGAAGTATGAGAGCATTTTGTTCTGCACAGTGAATTCTAGGCCAACTAGGGCTACATAGGGTAATGGCTTCACTCATGAACAAAAAAGCAAAACCGGAAATAAATTAAAAAATCCTCTTCTAAGTATATATCCAAAATTTCAAAGTCACCTAACTGTAGATATGCCTGAACATCCTAGTTTATAGTTTCACTATTCACAATAGCCAGGTATAAAACCATGCTACATATCCATAAACAGATAGGTTGATAATAAATACTGTATGGATGCAAAAAAGGAGATTTACTCATCCTTAAAGAAAATAAAATACTGTTATTTTTATGTTATCCTGTGAAATGAAATAAGATGTTTCCAGGAAAGGTAAGAATAAAATTTTGTTTTCTTTTATGTGTGGAACACAATGGCTAAACACATAAAAATTTAAAGTGAGGGGTTGGGCCAAGGATGTGGGAAAGGAAGAGGAAAGAGAGATTGTGGTGCGTAAAGGGAAATGCTGGATGCTAAGACTCTAATCGGTGTGTATATTACTGTATCTAGATGTCATCATCCAATTCCTTTATTTGAACTAATAATATATACAAATAAATGTTGATGCCACTTACAAAAATTGCTTTTTATTTTACATTATAGTACATAATTAATTTATTGTTGCACAAAATTTTATTTTTTTATATTTTATTGAAGTTTTGTGCATTTCATACATCATTTCTCAGTCCAATTTAGACTCATTTCCCTTTCCATGCCCCCCCACTCCACCCAAGTTCATGTATTCTGCCATACCTGCCTTGTACCTTTTTCTAAGTCTTTTTAAAGGTTTTTCAAAGCAGGATATTACGGTTTTGGGGGAGAACTTTACTGTTTCACTTGGTTCTATGTCCCAGTTCCTTTGTTGTTGTTATTCCCTCCAATCTGTATCACAACATTTGAACATATTTATGTCACAGCTTTACTAAAATTATCTTATCTGAAAACATAGTGCATGCTATTTCCATATCACATTTCAGGAATCACATTTTTCTTTTTGAAATATATATTACTCAGCTGGGCGTAGTGGCATACGCCTTTAAACCTAGCACTTGGGAGGCAGAGGCAGGGGGATCTTTGTGAGTTCAAGTCCAGCCTGGTCTACAAAGTGAGCTCCAGGCCAGCTGGGACTAAAGGGAGACCCTGTCTCAAAAATACCAAAAAAAAAAAAAAAAAAAAAGAAATATATATTACTCTAAAATATGTGTACCTACCCTCCACCCATATACCAAGAATACAAAGTCTGAAAATAAGTGGTAGTTTAATTCTAGAGCCTGTTATTGGATTCACATTATAAGACCACAGTTGCTTTCAGGAAAAGAGGAATATAACATTGACTTTGCACAGTTTGCCTTACAACTAGATGCTTGGTGCTAGCATCCACAAATGAGGGGTATCATTAGCCATTTGTTTTTCTGGAACCATGTTTCTTCACTTAGCATAATGTCCTCTAGTTCCATCCACACTTTTATTAAAATAACTCAAATATTCTCCTATTTTCTTTTGAAACATAGGAAGACTGATAGTAACTTTAAACTTCCAAGTCAACTTTTGTTTCTAGTTAAGCATCTATTTTAATCTTTGGTCAGTAACTTGGCAATATCAAATGATGACAAAGGTAACTTTTCCTTCTATATTTCTCACTAGTATAGTGGTAGTTTATGTGAGTTAAATGGCCTGCCCGTTATGGGCTTATTCCAAGCAAGCCACATGCTTATGTGTTCAGAATCACTGAATTTCATTGTTCCCATTGCAGGTTCTATGGTTTAGGTTCCTGGACTGTGTATGAAGGGGAAATTGAGCTGAGTACATTCATTCCTCTGTCTCTGCTACTTCACTGTGTATATGATATGTACAGTTGTCAGAGCCTGGACTTTTTGACTTCTCTGTTCTGATGTAACAGTACCATGAATTATAAGTGAAAATAAACCCTTTCTCACAAAGTTGCTTCTGTCAAATATTTTACCCTAGCAACAGGAAAAGGAACTAAGTCAGAAATTGGAAATGAGAAGTTGGGGCTGCTGCTCTGGTAAAACTGACCGTGTGTTTTTTGGCCATTGGAGGGGGAACATGGGGCAGCTTGATCTTTGGATTGGAAACCAGTTCTTCAAGCAGAGCTTAAAGTATCATTCCTGTGTGAGCTTTCTAAACCACATGATTCAGAACAAATTTTCCAGTTAAAGAAAATTCAGAAAAATCACTGTATCAATTGAAATTGAAAGATTCTTTCCATAAAAATAAAAGCAACTTATCCTGAATTTCAGATGAATGGATTTTAAAAGCTTTACTACTTGATCATTTTTTATAGTTAATTCAATTTTCTAATTGTTTATATCATAAATAGAAAATCACTTTTCGACATATCTAAATCATTATACTTGTAAATTTTTAGTATTATTCTCCATCACATGCTTTCTGTAGGCATTAATTTGAAATACAGTTCCATATAATTGAAATGATCTTGTTCTTCAGGTGTGACTCATTTTGTCATAAGCTCATTAAAAGGCCTCATCTTGTTTAATATATCAAAATATCCTGATGCACACTACTTCTTATAACATCATATTCTATGGCTCTGGCTCAAGTTCATCACTTTTTACATGTAATGTTATTGATTTATCCTCTTCACTGAAGTCTTCAAGAATGTGCTCAAATATTTATTTCTCAACATTTAATCCTTTACCCAGCAACCAACTGTAGCAAACTGTAGGAATGCTTTACTTCCTCTGGTTGTTTTAATACACGGGAGCCCCTTAACTTCCAAAACAGCTTCTTAATATTTTCTTTTTTTTTTACTTAATTTATTTTTTATCAAATCTAGACCTGTGCCCCCCCATTCCCCCACCCCACAAGAGCTCATGCATTCTGTCAAACATGCTTTTCATCTCTTTCTCAGTCTTTCTCAATATTCTCCATGTGGAATTTGACTGTTTTGAGCAGAAGTTCACTGTTTCAGTCAGTTCTTCGATGCTGTCCTTTCTGTTGTTGTTGTTGTTGTTGTTTCCAATATGCATCTCTCCCAACTGCTTTGAACAAAAGCTCAAGGGACCGTGCACAAGAAATACTTACAACTAGGTAATTGGCACTAGAATTCACAGACGAGGGATACCATTCATCATATATTCTCGTTTATTATCTTTTACCTCTCAGTCAATATTGCTGCAATAATATTTTGCCATTTTGCTACTGAACAATGCCTGTTCTAGAATAAGGAACCTACAGTGAAAAAGAAGCTCTGACTTTACAAAAACGTGTACAATACCAAGACTTAGTGAGCCACTTACAATCCTTTTGTTTGCAGATATATCAGCACAGCACTATCCATATAATAGATAATTATGATTACAGTTCTCTGTTCACATTCTTCTGATATCATTCTATGATATCCCATTCTTTTGATAGCACATTTTCCAAATGACTAATATCTTAGCTTTCATTGTTTACACTTATTTATCTTAATTAGTACTTATTCTTCCCCTGGTTATATGGTTTACTTTGAAAATTCTTTAGATAAAAGTTATTTTTACTCTCATAATCCGCAAACTTTTCCTTGTTATTTGGGACATTTTCATCAGGAATGGAATAAGTTCATATGTGAAGTAAAATTAAAATTCTTTCTTCCATGTTGTATATTTCAATCAGTTACTTCTCAAATAATAAATATTCATCAATATCTGAATGTCTAAAGATATTTTCATATAAATACACAGTAAGTTTATGAAACAACAAAAAGATAAGTTGTGATATTTGTAGGAAAATTCATACAACTGGAGTTTATTATGTTAAGCAAAATATGCCTATTTCAAAAGACACAACAGTCACTTTTTCCCTTATTATGTGCAATATTAGTATATATAGATACACTTTGTATGTGCATTGTTCATTAAAATAGGAATCCAGTCATGATTTCAAGTGAGGTGCTTTATAGAGAGAGCCATTGATTACATGTAAATGGAAAGCAGAGATGAGTTTAATTAAATTTGTTTTTCTTTCTGGACATCATTCTTAGTGACATTAAAAGGCAAATATAGAAAGATGAGATTCAATTCTGGATATTTATGCTGTGTTTTAGTTCTTTTTTAATTTATTTACTATTTTTAGGTATGCAAATGTACTGTCTGCATGTAGTTTGGTGCACCTGTGTCGTGCAATGCCACGGAGAAGAGAAGAGGTGTAGGATTCCCCTGGAACTTAAGTTAAAGATGGTTCTTAGCCATCATGTGGGTGCTGGGACTCGAACCCAGGTCCCCTGCAAGAGCAGTCGGTGCTCTTAACTGCTGAGCCATCTCTCCAGCCCCTGTGTTTTAGTTCTGATACCGGTAGGTAGCATATTTGTGTTTCCACACAAATCATTTACTGAAAATTCTCAGTTTGGAATTGGGAATTGAAATATTTGTGTGGGCTGGTGAAATCTTGAGGGTGAAATCCATATGACGAGACTGTCATGTAAGAATAACCCAAAGGTCAGGTAGCTTCCATCAGTCACCATGAGTAGAGCGGATGAAGGCTCTCTATGAACTAGTAAATGGAATTCACAGGAAGTCAAATCTGTGCCAGATGATGGCTCTCTATGATCTAGTAAGTGGACTTCATAGGAAGTCAAACTTTCTGGCACGTTGATCTTACAGGTCTCATCCTAAAAGTCAGCAGGGAATAATTTCCCAGTGTTCCCATGCCACCAAGTTTATGGTATGCTACCTTTCCTTCTTTCTTTCTTTCTTTCTTTCTTTCTTTCTTTCTTTCTTTCTTTCTTTCTTTCTTTTTCTTTCTTTCTTTCTTCCTCACTTCCTCGCTTTCTTATTGATTTCTTATTGCTTTCTTTCTTGGTCTTTTTGAGACAGGGTCTCCCTGGTACTCCTGTAGACCAGGCTGGCCTTGAACTCACAGAGATCCACCTGCCTCTGGCTCCCAAGTGCTAGGATTAAAGGCATACACCACCACACCCAGTTGCTTTTCTAATGTAAATGGTATAAAATAAAAATTGGTGCAGAGATGGGTGAATTTTAAAGTGCATACCAGAAAAAACATATTGACATGGCCCTGAATTGAACTTTAAAGTGTTTGTGGAAAAAATTCACAATGGAAGAGTGAAATTTACAAAGAAAGTTTGAATGTTTCTTTTCTCACTAAATCTGACCACATTTTGGTAGAAATGCATTTATTTTAGGCCATTATGTTGATATCTTAGATGAAAGCAAGGATCATTATTTGAAATTGGAAGAAAGACTCTTTCTTATAAAATGGCAAGGATCTTGAAAAAATTGTATCTATTTTCTACTGTTTACAAAAAGTAGAATTTTTAGGACTGAAACCAGAACACTGGATAAGGGAAAACCCAAGTTAAAGTATGAAAGAACAGTCAGGTCCTTCAAGACAAGCTAGAGTAAAATTTGTGTATACAGAAAATGTTAAGAGACCTTAGACACATGTGTGAAATTCACAATTAATTTGAAAAAATACAAAAGGAAGGCTTTACTGTCAAAGTGAAGTTAAGACAAATATGAAAATTCTCATGCCATCCCTATTGTAAGGATGAGAAAGCCTGTTTGAAAAGGAACAAAAAGAATGTGATAGCTTTGGGAGAATGTGTTCTAGCTCAGTCATTAGTGCAGAAGCTAGTCATCAATGGGAAGTAAGTACATTCAGGATAAATTATACTTTGATTATTACCCATATCTGAGTTGTGTAATATTTGTGTAATATTTCAGATTTTAGACTTTTTAATTAGTCCTGGAAATAGTTAAAAATTTTTGGCCTGCCGAGTTAAAAATTAATGAATATGAAAGGATATGAGTTTAGTAGTCTAAGGAGAGACAGAA
The DNA here is from genome assembly GCA_009823505.1 of Rhizomys pruinosus. Lineage (NCBI taxonomy): Eukaryota > Metazoa > Chordata > Mammalia > Rodentia > Spalacidae > Rhizomys > Rhizomys pruinosus. The sequence goes on from VZQC01006876.1 coordinate 5,276,394, forward strand.
TGTAATAGACTAAATGTGTCCATCACAATTTCCTTTATTTAAACATCAAATCTTGGGAATGGTACATAAGTGTGGGAAACCTGAGAAACATAAAACACATAAATGTAGAACCTTTATGAATACTATGCAAAAGAGATCCAGAAACTTCTCTTTCTTCTCTGTCTGGAAGTTAAAATAAGAAAAGTGCCAATTATTAACCAGTAAGTGGAATCTAAAAAGGTATCAGATTCATTTTGCATTGATCTTGGCCTTCATAAACATCCAGAACTATGAAAAAGGAATTTTCTGTGTTTGTAAGCATCCTCATTACAGTATCTCATTGTATCTGCCTGAACAATATGACACTGGCTATATGAATTATTTAATATTTTCTTTGCTCACAAATGCAAGTCATCATCTTGTATCTATTCTCTCCTCTTATACTCTGCAAATCCATTATAGATGTCCTATTCATTGCTTTAATCAATCTAGCATCAACTTTTGCAATTCAACCAGATCTTTCTTGCATATCCCATCTCAATTCTTCATAATTTTATGTTATAATGGTTCTCCCTATGCAGCTAAAGGATGCAATAAACTGTACCTATATCTAGCATTCATAAATGCTTATTTTATCATTTGCTATTGTCAGTTATAAAATAATATTTTCTACAATCTTTAATTTCTTTTTTTATCTTTTTAAAAATTTTTACTTTTATTGATGCTTTGTACATTTCATACATCATTTTCCAATTCAGTTCAGGCATATATCCCTTTCCCTTCCCTCATCCCACCCTACCCCATCCCAGATCATGCATTCTGCCATAACTCTCCTGCATCTTTCTCTCAGTTTTTTTTTTAACTTTTTAGCAATAAGTGATAATTTATGAGTACAAGCATCCCTCATGCAAAACCAATTTGCAGGCTGTTGTGCCCAAACCCCCACAGCCCCACCATACAGCAGGGAGGGGGTGGGGCTTGTATGTTCAATCAAGTTGATCAAACGAGTGTCCGGACTATATTGCTGTAGTTTCACCATTCACCCCAATCACAGCCCTTGCATTCTACCATGCCCCCTCTTCCAAAGATTGTTCCCTAGGCTTAGATTGCTGTAGTTTCACCATTCACCCCAATCACAGCCCTTGCATTCTACCATGCCCCCTCTTCCAAAGATTGTTCCCTAGGCTTAGAAAAGGGGCACAGGTGGATGAGAAGCAAAACAGTCTACTTTCTCTGGAGCTGTTGTCTTCGACTCTGGTCAATTCTGGCTGTTTCCTTTCATGGGCTGACAGTTTGTCCAGGAATAACCTTTTGATCCTATTAATGAAGCACAAGCAATTAGATATATAGGTATTTAAACAGCACTAATAGTTATGGTAGGTTATTTTGGTATAGACACATATGTTTGGATGGTATGTTAATCCATGAATTACAATTTTTTCCTGTTAAATATGACAGGGTCTTACTGTGGCTTATAATATCTCCTAACCTGTAGAGGATGTAAGCTTGTGGCATCAGCCGTGGATTATTCCTCCAAGGAGAGAGCCAATGGCCAATTAGATTTGGGATATACAGGCATATGGCTGCCTCTGCTGCACAGTATTTCCAGGCAGGTGAGGTGTAGCTGGTGCTGACGGTGGAGTCTTGCTTGACTCAAGGAGACCCATATTTGCTTTATTGGTTTAGTAGCCTTTGGTAACACTCTCTGGTATTCCAGAGACCATCTGTACACTTGCATGTGTGGTCTCAATACATCTTTCCCATGTTAACATCAGGTCTTCGGCAGCAGGGCATTATCGCCTCTCTTCTTGCAGGTATCCCAGTTTAGAGGCAAGGAGCCTTTTCCTTTTGTGGGGGCTTGGATCCCCTGGCCAACATCTCCTTGGTAGAATAGTCCATTGCTGATGTCAGAGCCCCTGTATTAATATATTTTGCTTAAGTGCATAGCTTAAGGACTTTAGTATTATATTTGGTTCTGAATATAGAATAATACTTTTCACAGTTCCTATGTGTATTAGTAAATTAAAGAAGGCAGTTTTACCAGTTTTATAAGAGATTACCTCTATAATAGTTGTCTCCAATTTACAGTTGGAGAACGACCTTACCATCACCATCATATTTCTCCTTGTTCTATGGTGAGGAGGCCAGAAAGTCTCTCACATTAAAACCTTTGCGGCACCTAGAAGGTAAGTTTCGTTAGGACTCATTAAAAATAGTGGTTACAGGTAGGATCCCCAGAGGGGTTTGATGTTTGTAGCAATCTGAGGCTTTTTTTCCTTTCAATGTTCAGACGGGTCAACCTTTCAGTTGGCACTTTCTGGTACATCCCACTCAATGCAAAGCTGTATCTTTTCTTTCTCAGCTGTTAAGTTGGTGACATTTTGACCTGTTGGAACATATAAATCTTTTCCCGTAGTTATATTTAAGATTTGGATTTCAGGGTTTTTGATGAAAAGGTTTCATGTCTATCTGTATCCCCCCCCCCTTTTTTTATCCCATGAGTCTCCAGAAGACAGTTGTATTATACATACAAAAAAAATCTGTGCCTTGATTCCTGTAGAGTGGAATCAAGGCATAGATTTTATCAAATGCACCCATGCTGTTTTGGGTGACTATATATGATTAACTGGGGGAGCAAACTTAATTTTTATTTTAAATCATCTTATAGGTGAATAAGAATGCTACAAGGTGATACTGTACAACAGAGAAATTATAGAGAACATTTGTATGTGCCAATCCCAAAGTTAGTGTCCTACAGATTTTATGTAAAACAAATGTGTACAACAGCGATTTATATCTCCATTTAACTCAGATGCATTACCGTTTTTATCAGAGCCTGTAAAACAATGTTGTTTAATATACACATATTTACTTTTACTAAGTCCTAAAACTCCATGTATCCTGTAGATAGTATCTGGGCAAAACTGGATACTTGTTGAACTCATGTCAATTAAATATGCATTAATCGAATATATACCTGTGTCCCTCTACCGCCCCTACCCTCCTTCCTGATTCACCATTTCAGTCAGTTTTCTGATGCAGTCTTTCTGTTGTTGTTCATTTACTATGCATCCCTCTCCACAAGAAATATTTAATCTGGGTTATTGGTACTAGCATCCACATATGAGGGACAGCATTTGTCGTTTGTTTTTCTGGGACCGTGTTACTTCACTTAACATAATGTCTTCTAGCTCCATCCATTTACCTGCAAAGTTCATGACGTTGTCCCTCTTTACCGCTGCATAGAACTCCATTGTATACATGTATCAAATTTTCTCTATCCACTCGTCAGTTGAGGGGCACCTGGGCTGGTTCCAGCTTTTTGCTATAGAGAGCAGAGCTGCAATAAACAGTTGTGCATGTATCTTTGCAGTAAGATTTGTCTTGTGGGTATATACCCAGGAGTGGTATGACTGGGTCAAATGGCCTGCTCATTTTGAGTCTTCAAAGGATTCTCCACACTGCATTCCATAGTGGCTGTACAAGTTTACATTCCCACCAGCAATGGATGAGTGTTCCCCTTTCCCCACAACCTCTCCAGCACTTGGTATCATTCGTGTTCCTGATCCTAGCCAGTCTTATTGGAGTAAGGTGATATCTCAAAGTGGTTTTAATTTGCATTTCCTTAATTATCAGAGATGTTGAACACTTCTTAAGATGTTTCTCGGCCATCTTTAATTCCTCCTCTGTGAAGTCTCTATTCAGATCTTTGCTCCATCTTTTGAGTGATTCATTTATTTTCTTTCTTCTTTGTTTTTTAGGTAGCTTGTATACTCTGGAAATTAATGTTTTGTCAGATGTAGCTGCAGTGAAGGATTCCTACCACTCTGTGGGTTTTCTCTTCACTTCCATTATTGTTTCTTTTGATGCACAGAAACTTTTGAGTTTAATGAGGTCCCATTTGTCAATTGTGGATCTTATTTCTTGGGCAGCTGCTGTCTGATTCAGGAAGACTTTTCCTACACCTATGTCTTGTAGTCTGCTGCCAAGTTTCTCTTCTATCACCTCCAGAGTTTGGGGTTTCATGTTGAGGTCTTTGATTCATCTGGAATTGACATTTGTACAAGGTGACAGGCAGGGGTTTAATTTCATTCTTCTATAAGTCGTGATCCAGTTTTGCCAACACCACTTACTGAAGACGCTGTCTTTCCTCCATTGAGTCTTTTTGGCCCCCTTGTTAAATATGAGGTGGCTGAAATTGCATGAGCTCAGGTTTGGATCTTCGGTTTTATTGCATTGGTCAACTGGTCTGTTTTTGTGCCAGTACCAGGCTGTTTTTATGACTATAGCCCTGTAGTATAGTTTGATGTCTGGTATAGCGATTGATCCCCCCTGTATTGCTCTTTTCACTCAGGGTTGTTTTGGCTATTCTGGGTCTTTTGTTTTTCCAAATGAAATTGAGGATTTTTTTCCCAGCCTGTGAAGAAACTCTTGGGGATTTCGATTGGGATTGCATTAAATCTGTACACTAGTTTGTGTAGGATGTACATTTTTACTATATTTATTTTCCCAATCCATGAGCATGGGAGGTTTGTCCATCTTCTGATGTCTTCCTCAATTTCCTCTTTCAGGAGTTTAAATTTTTTGTTGTAGAGATCCTGGGTGTCTTTGGTTAGGTTTGTTCCTAGGTATTTTATTGTTTTTGAGGCTATTGTGAGTGGGAAATTCTCCTTGTAGTCCTTCTTCAGTTGCATGTTGTTGGTGTAAAGAAAGGCTACTGATTTTTCTAGATTTATTTTGTATCCTGCCACTTTATCAAAGCTCTTAATCAATTCTAATAGTTATCTGGTGGAGTTCTTAGCATCCCTTTGGTAGACAATTATATCATCAGCAAAAAGGGATAGCTTGACTTCTTCTTTTCCAATTAGAACTCCTTTAATTTCCTTTTCTTGCCTTATTGCCCTAGCAAGTGTTTCCAGGACTGTATTGAAAAGGAGTGGTGACAGGGGGCAGCCTTGCCGAGTTCCTACCTTTAAGGGGAATGCTTCTGTCATTTCCCCATTTAGGATGATATTAGCTGTGGGTTTCCTGTATATGGCTTTGATTATGTTAAGGAATGATCCCCCCAAACCAATTCCCTCCAGGCCTTTAAACATGAAGGGATGGTGGATTTTTTTCAAAGGCTTTCTCTGTGTCAATTGAGATGATGGTGTGTTTTTTGTTCTTCAGTCCATTTATATGTTTGATGACGTTTATTGATTTTCATATGTTGAACCATCCCTGAATCTCTGGTGTGAATCCAACTTGGTCATGGTGGATGATTTTCTTGATGTGAGTCTGTATGCGGTTTGCCAGAATCCTGTTTAGAATTTTGGCATCTGTGTTCATTAGGGAGATGGGTCTATAGTTCTCCTTTTTGGTTGTATCTTTCCCTGGTTTTGGTAGTAGCGTAATGCTGGCTTCATAGAAGGATTCTGGGAGAAGTCCCTCCGTTTGTATCCTTCTAAACAATTTAAGTAGTAATGGTTGTATGTCTTTTCGAAATATTTTATAAAATTCTGCCGTGAAACCATCCGGGCCTGGGCATTTTTTGGTTGGGAGGCTACTTATTACATCTTCGATTTCTTCCTGTACTATTGGTCTGTTTAGGCTGTCAATCTCTTCTTGGTTGAGCTTTGGTGATTCCCAGGATTTCAGATATTCATCCATTTCTTCTAGGTTTTCAAACTTAGTAGAGTATAAGTTTTTGAAGTAGTCCCGTATGATTGTCTGGATCTTTTCATTGTCTGTTGTGATATTTCCCCTTTCATCACAGATTCTATTGATTTGGAGTTGTTCCCTCTTTCTTTTGGTTAACTGGGCTAGAGGTCTGTCTATCTTGTTTATTCTCTCAAAGAACCAACTTTTGGATTCATTGATTTTTTGTATGGTTTTCTTTGTTTCTATTTCATTGATCTCTGCTCTGATTTTTGTTATTTCTTCTTGTCTGCTCCGTTTAGGGTTCATTTGTTGTTGTCTCTCAAGTATTTTTAGCTGCAGTGTTAGATCATTCACTTGTGCTCTTTCTGTTTTTTTAATGTAGGCACTTAGAGCTATAAACTTCCCTCTTAGGATTGCTTTTAAAGTGTCCCATAGATTTTGCTGTGTTGTTTTATCATTGTCATTCAGTTCCAGGAATGTTTTTATTTCTTTCTTTATTTCTTCCTTGACCCACTCATTATTCAGGAGAGTGTTGTTTAGTCTCCATGTGTTCCTGTAGGTTGTAGGGTTTATTCTGGTGTTGATATTGAGTTTTATTGCACTGTGGTCTGATAGAATGCATGAGATTATTTCAATCTTTTTATATTTGTTGAGTTTTTCCCTGTGTCCCAGTATATGGTCTATTTTGGAGAATGTTCCATGAGGTGCTGAGTAGAAAGTGTATTCTCTGGTGTTTGGGTGAAATATTCGATAGATGTCTGTGAGGTCCATTTGGTGTATTGTGTCATTTAGTTCAGATGTCTCTCTGTTTATCCTTTGTCCTGTTGATCTGTCTAGGGGACTTAATGGGGTATTGAAGTCCCCTAGTATTAGTGTGCTGGGGTTAATCTGTGCCTTGAGATCCTGAAGAATTGTCTTTATAAAGTTTGGTGCACCGGTGTTTGGTGCATATATATTTATGATTGTGAAATCTTCATCGTCAATTGTTCCTTTAATAAGGATGTAATGGCCCTCTTTGTCTCTTTTGATTTCTTTTGCTTTGAAGTCTATTTTGTCTGATATTAGAATAGCCACACCCGCTTTCTTTTTGGTACCATTTGCTTGGAATACTTTCTTCCAACCCTTCACCTTAAGTTGGTGCCTATCCTTGAAATTGAGATGGGTTTCTTGTAGACAGCATATAGATGGGTTTTGTTTCCTAATCCATTCTCCCAGTCTATGCCTTTTGATTGGGGAGTTTAGCCCATTAATATTTAAGGTTACAATTGAAAGATGGATGTTGCTTCCTTTCACTTTATTATCCATTTGGACTTCTAGCCTTTGATTTTGCTCCTATGGTTATGTTTTTGTTAGTTTCTTTTCCTAGGTGTTTGAGGATTGTTGCTCCTCTCTTCTGCCCTTTGAATTGCTTCAAGTATTTTATGAAGAGTTGGTTTTCCAGACATGTATTCCATCATCTTGTTTATGTCATGGAAGATTTTTCTCTCTCCTTCAAGTATAGTCGACATTTTTGCTGGGTAAAGTATTCTGGGTTGGCATCCATAGTCCCTTAACACAGGGAATGCTTTGCTCCATGTTCTTCTTGCTTTCATGGTTTGAGGCGAGAAGTCAGTTGTAATTCTGATGGGTTTCCCTTTGTATGTGACTTGTTTTTCTTTTGTGGCCCTCAGAATTTTGTCTTTGTTTTGGGCATCTAGCATTTTAACTATGATATGGCGTGGGGTGTTTCTTTTCTGATCTTGTCTATTTGGGGTCCTATGTGCTTCTTGTATTTGTATGGGCTTGTCTATTTTTAGTTTGGGGAAATTTTCATCTATTATTCTGTTGAAGATCTGATCAATACTATTCTCTTGAGATTCTTCTCCTTCCTCTATTCCTATGATGCGGAGGTTTGGTCTTTTCATAGTGTCCCATATTTCCTGGTTGTTCCACTTTTGTGTATTTTTAAATTTTTCATAATCTTTATTTGAGCTTTTTAATTGCTCTGTGTTATCTTCCAGGTCTGATATTCTTTGTTCTGCTTCCTCCATTCTACTTCTGAGGCTTTTTCCTTTTCTTTCTTCTTGATTGACTGAGTGTTCTAATTCCTTTTTTGTTTCCTCCTGTGTTTTCTTTAGTACCTCCATTTCCTTTTTGAGCTTCTCAATCTCTTCTTTGTGCTTCTCAATCTCTTCTTGGTGCTCCTTTCTTCTTTGGTTGGCTTCCTTTTTCAGTGTTTCTACTTCCATTCGGAGTTTGTTTTTTTCTCCCTCTAGTTCTTTCTGGAGTTTGTCAGTCAGTTCCTTTAGTTCTTTCCAAAGTTTGTCATTGTATCCCTCTAGGTCCTTTTTGAGTTTTTCATTCTCTATCTTTAGTTCTCTGACTTCCTCTTTATGTTCTTTAATTTCTCTGCATAGGTCTGCAATTATTCCTCTAAGATTTGTTCCTTGGGTCTCCTCCAAGGGGTTCCCATTGTAGCTATCTCCTACAGGTTTGGTAGAGCTTCGTGCAGGATTATACTGTGCCTTTCCCATGTTGTCCCTTTGTCGTGTCCCTGCCATGTGGGCTTCCCTTTTGTAGTTCAGATCACAAATACCCTTTCACTATGTTAGCAGATGGTTTTGCTTTCCTCCTTCAGATACTTTTATTTTTCCTTTCCTCCTCCCTGTTTATGGAGTATTGACTTGTCTAGTTTTCAGTTTTGTTTATATATTGGGTATTGGAAGCCAAATCACTCTTCTCTTCTTGTTCTGAAGGTTCTCCAAAAAAAAAGACCACTTGGATTCTCACCGACCTCTGGCAGTGGTTCGGAGGGATATATGCCTGACCTAACCCACACCCCAGCAGCCCGCACATAGGTGCAGATCCACTGACCCAAATCCGCCGACCCTCTCGCCCCGGCACCAAAGGTGAAGGGCCTACAATCCTCAATTTCATACAAAGCAAACATTACCATTAATACCTTTTAAATGAGTGAATGTTGCTGTAAGACCTTTATGAATTTGATTGATAACAGAAATTCATGATATTTTAATCTAGAACTGAAATATAGATATCCTCCCTCAATTGACGACAAATTCCTATTATGAAAATCATTCCTAAACCCAGGGGGTAAAATGTAGAATATAATTTCATAGTTGTAGTTCCAATGGGTCTTATACACTTCCAAACAGTGTATTTATTTTTTAAATATTTTTATTTTATTGAATTTATCCAAATTTTGCATCATATATTTTGATCATATTTAGACAGGCCTCCCTTATATGCACAACTCTTATATCCTCCACAGTAGATTTCATATACTCTGTCAAGTCAAATTTTGTCTCCAAATGTCCTTCTGGGTAGGTCTATACACTGGAACTTGATAACATATTCAGTGTCATACCCTTAAAAAAAAGCCAATTCTCATTTCCTTGCTCTTATTGGGCCCTCAGCTAAGACTGAAGCTTCTTATATTTTTACCCACTTATATTCTGAGAATTTCATCTAATTTGAATTTCTTTTTTTTTCTTTTTATTGATGCTTTGTGTATTTCATACATCATTTTCCAATTCAGTTCAGGCATATATCCCCTTCCCTTCCCCCCACCCCACCCCTACCCATCCCAGATCATGCATTCTGCCATAACTTTTCTGCATCTTTCTCTGCTTTTTTGTTTTATTTTGTTTTCATTTATTTTAACAATAAGTGATGATTTGTGAGTACAAGCATCCTTCATATAAAGCCAATTTGCGTGCAGTTGTGCCCAAACCCACACAGCTCATGGGTCCCACCATCCAGCAGGGGGGGCTTGCATATTCAATCTATTTGATCAAATGAGTGTCCAGTCTATATTGTTGTAGTTTCCCCATTCACCCCAATTGCAGCCCTTACATTCTACCACGCCTCCTCTTCCGCAGATAGTTCCCTAGGCTTAGAAAAGGGGCACAGGTGGATGAGAAGCAAAACAGTCTACTTTCTCTGGAGCTGTTGTCTTGGTCTCTATCAATTCTGGCTGTTTTCTTTCATGGGCTGCCAGCTTGTCCAGGCATAACCTTTCAATCCTATTAATGAAGCACATGCAATTAGATATATAGGTAAACAGTATAATATATAGCCTTTCGATCCTACTAATGAAGCACAAGCAATTAGATATATAGGTATTTAAACATCACTAATTGTTATGATATGTTACTTAGGTATAGACACAGATGTTTGGATGGTATGTTAATCCATGAATTACATTTTCTTCTGTTAAGTATGACAGGGTCTTCGTGTGGTTTATAACATCTCCTAACCATTAGAGGATGCAAGCTTGTGGCATCAGCCATGGGTTACTCCTCCAAGGAGAGAGCTGATAGGCAATTAAATTTGGGATATACAGACATATGGCTGCCACTGCTGCACAGTATTTCCAGGCAGGTGAGGTGTAGCTGGTGCTGATGGAGGAGTCTTGCTTGACTCAAGGAGACCTATATTTGCTTTATTGGTTTAGTGGCCTTTGGGTAACACTCTCTGGAATTCCAGAGACCACCCATATGCTTGCAAGTGCATTCTCCATACATCTTTCCCATGTTTATATCAGGTCTTCAACAGCACGGCCTTATCGCCTCTCTTCCTGCAGATATCCCAGATAGCAATCTCTTTCACCTGTAGGATGATTTAATTTAAAAATAAAGTTTGTTTCCCAAGTTAATCACATACAGTAACCCAAAACAACATGGGTGAACTTGATGAAATCTGTGCCTTGATTCCACCCTATAGGTATATATAATACAACTGCTTTTTTGAGACTCATCGGTCAAAAATAAAAACCTAAAATAAAAAAAGAGGGGATATAGATAGATACGAAAACTTTTTGTCAAAAAACCTTGCAATCCAAATCTTAAAACTAACTGTGGGAAAGGATTTGTATGTTCCAACAAGCCAGAGTATCACCAACTTAATTTGAATTTCTATAGGCCTTGTTCATTTTCTTACCATTGTTATGAGTTCATATGAATAACTTACCAGCTGTCTGGTAAACTCTGTTTCCTCATGGTCATACAAAAATCTCTGTTTCTTCTAATCTTTCCACACCTTCTTCCACATTGGTTCCTGAGCCTTGGGTGGCAGAGGTTGGATAAAGGTGTCCTATTCAAGGATACATATTCAACTGTCTCTTATTCTCTGCCCTTTGGCCAGTTGTAGCTCTCTGGGTTAATCACCATCTATTGAATGAGGAGCCTTCACTAATGAAAGTTGAGAGGTGCATCAATATTCTTTCCATTCCTTGTTCTGCCCTGTTCTCTGAACCTTAGGTGTAGAAGTTGTGTTGTGGATGTCTCACTTTGGATGGAAACCTCACAGATACTTATTCTCTGTATTTAGCCAGTTGTAGAACATTGTAACTGTCTTGATTTATTGCAAAAATAAGTTTCTTTGATGAGTGATGAGAAGTAAAGTTTATTGTAATCATAAGTATTTAGAGAATACTAGAGATGTAACAAGAGTTGGTTGTCCTCTTGGGTCAATGCCATCTCTAGCCAGGTGTATTACATTATGTTTACATGAGAACCCTTCCACTGAGTGGTCCTTCAATTCAGTTAGACTGTTGTTGATTATCTTCAAGATAGAAGTGCTACTAATACTATTACTACTACTACTACTACTACTACTACTACTACTACTACTACTACTATTACTACTACTGCATCAGTAGACATTATTTGCTGGGCTAAACATTATTGTACTTCATAAATAATATAGTTAAGTAGGGACATGCATTGGTTTTTACCCTTGACAATTTGCATATTAATATCTGTTACTATGAGACCTAGTCTTCAGAGAAGGGGTTTACAGATCAACTCCACCTTGATTTTTCCAGTTTCTGTGTCTGACCTGTATTCTATTTAGAATGGTCTTATATTCAACTTCTGGGAGACAATCGAGCAGTGAGGCAATAGTCTGTGATATTTTCGTGTTCTCTCCACTACCCTGACCAACAAGTACATGGGAGTTTTCCTTTGTCTAACAGTGTATTTATTGTATTATAGCCTTTGGTTATATTCATGTACACACAGTCATATTCTAGCCGGCCTCTTTAGAATTACACTCTGCTTGTCATTTTGGGGATCAAACCTTACACATTCTAGGCATCATTTTCATCATTTAAGGAGCCCTCTTTGGTAAGTATCTTTAAGAAAGCCCCAAAGATGCTGAATCACTTACCCTTGCCTCATTTCTAGTCCACAGGAAATATGCACATACTTTTTTTTTTTTTTCCTGAAAGTCTGGGACAATTGAGCAATTCCCTTCTGTGGCACCTCAATCTATTAGTGCTGTCACACTCCCTCACTTCAAGTATCTATAGACATAAACCTCTCAAATTAGTCCTAAAGCTTCTCTTCTATAAAACTCTTTAATTCCTTTCTATTTATATGATAATATGTGAGCAAATGGTCACAGGATTCTCCCAAAACCAACCCTTGTAATACCTATACACTTTTTCTAGTATCTCCTAATGGAATGCAAATTAAATTGACCCTAATTAGTCTGCATTTGGATTTTTAAATCTTTAGTTAGGATGAGATTCAACTGATTCTATTTTTGCCATCTTTAAAAAAATACTTTTGCATTCAACATGCTGAAATCCACAGAAGCTGTTTTTAAAACTTAGGTGACTCTTTTTCTCTTTTTCTTTCTTTCTTTCTTTCTTTCTTTCTTTCTTTCTTTCTTTCTTTCTTTCTTTCTCTTTCTTTCTTTCTTTCTTTCTTTGTTTCTTCCTTCCTTCCTTCCTTCCTTCCTTTCTTTCTTTTTCTTTTTTTACGTAGCATTAAACTCACCTATTTCAAGTGTGAAATTCAATGATTTTTAGTAACTACTACATGGTCCACCATCACCACATATTAGTTTTAGAATGTTTTCATCTCCTTAATTAAATCTGTCATGCCCACTTAAATTTAAGGTTTCTTCTTACTTCTAGGCCAAGGTAGAAGCTATTTACACTCATTATAAATTCGATCTCTGGAAATATCATATAAGTAGAGTTACACAATATGTTGTTCTTGTGTCGATTTTCTGGTGTTTGAACTCATCCGTAATATAGTATGTCAGGCAGTAGGTATTTCTCCCTTATTGTTTATAGTAGTTAATATTATGGATATATACTGCATTTTATCAATATTCATTACGTGATGGATGTTTAAGTTGGCTCAAAGTTTATGCTACATTGAAAAATGCTGCTATGAATGGTAATGTGGAAGTTTCAATCTAAACATGTTTTCACTTTTCCTGTTCATATGCTTTGGAGTGAAATGTCAATCTCCTGTGTTAGTTTCACATTGAACTTCTTGTAAACTAGTGTGTCTGTGATATTTCCAAACCTATTAACAATGTATTTAGGTTCTTGTTTCTATATATTTGATCAATCCTTGTTACTGCCTATCATTTGGTTTTATTATAACCACCTTAGACATCTGAAATGAGCTCCTCTTCTGCTCCTGATTTATGCTTACTTTAAAAAGTTACAGTGTTAATCCATGAATTACATTTTCTTCTGTTAAGTATGACAGGGTCTTCGTGTGGTTTATAACATCTCCTAACCATTAGAGGATGTAAGCTTGTGGCATCAGCTGTGGGTTATTCTTCCAAGGAGAGAGCTAATAGCCACTGCTGCACAGTATTTCCAGGCAGATGAGGTGTAGCTGGTGCTTGACTCAAGGAGACCTATATTTGCTTCATTGGTTTAGCGGCCTTTAGTAACACTCTCTGGCATTCCAGAGACCATCTGTATACTTGCAAGTACAGTCTCCATACATCTTTCCCATGTTTATATCAGGTCTTCAACAGCAGGGCCTTATCGCCTCTCTTCCTGCAGATATCCCAGTTTGGAGGCAAGGAGCCTTTACCTTTTGTGGGGGCTTGGATCCCCTGGCCAACATCTCCTTGGTAGAATAATCCATTGTTGATGTCAGAGCTCCTGTATTAATATATTTTGCTTAAGTGCATAGCTTAAGGAGACTTTAGCATTATATTTGGTTCTGAATAGAGAATAATCCTTTTCACAGTTTCTATGTCCATTAGTCAATTAAAGAAGGCAGTTTTACCGATTTTACAAGAGAATACCTCTATAACAGCTGGCTCCAATCTACAGCTGGAGAACGACCTCATCATCATCATATTTCTCCTTATTCTATGGGGGGGAGATAAGAAAGTCTCTTGTATTAAAACCTTTGCAGCACCTAGAAGATAAGCTTCATTAGGATTCATTAAAAATCGTTGTTACAAGTAGGATCCAGAGAGGGGCCTGATGTCTGTAGCAATCTGAGACATTTCTTCCCTTCAATGCCCAGAGGATTCCATCCTTCTGCTGGCACTTTCTGGTACATCCTACTCACTGCAAAGCCGCATTTTCTTTCTCAGCCATTAAATTGGTGATACTCTGGCCTGTTGGAACATACAAATCCTTTCCCATAGTTAGTTTTAAGATTTGGATTGCAAGGTTTTTTGACAAAAAGTTTTCATATCTATCTATATCCCCCTTTTTAAATTTTAGGTTTTTATTTTTGACCCATGAGTCTCACAAAAAGCAAATATATACCTATCGGGTGGAGTCAAGGCACAGATTTCATCAAGTTCACCCATGCTGTTTTGGGTTACTGTATGTGATTAACTTGGGAAACAAACTTTATTTTTAAATTAAATCATCCTATAGGTGAAAGAGATTGCTGCCAGGTGATACTATAGGACAGCAAAATTATAGAGAACATTTGTTTATACCCATCCCAAAGTAATTGTTATACAGCTTTTAATTAAAGCTAATGTGGACAACAGCAATTTATATCACCAATTAACTCAGATGCATTACCTTTTTTATCAGCCTTTAAACCAATGTTGTTTAATATGCACATATTTGCTTTTACTAAGTCCTAAAACACCTTGTATCCTGTAGACAGAGTCTGGGCAAAACTGGATACTTGTTGAACTCACGTCAATTAAAGATGCACCAATTGAATATACACCCTTGTCCCTCTCCCACCCCTCCCACCCTTCCCGAGTCACCATTTCAGTCAGTTTTCTGATGCAATCTTTCTGTTGTTGTTCTTTTAATATGCATCCCTCTCCACAAGAAATATTTATAACTGGGTTATTGGTACTAGCATCCACATATGAGAGATACCATTTGTCGTTTGTTTTTCTGGGACTGTGTTACTTCACTTAACATGATGTCTTCTAGCTCCATCCATTTACCTGCAAAGTTCATGATGTTGTCTTTCTTTACTGCTGCATAGAATTCCATTGTGTACATGTACCACATTTTCTCTATCCACTCGTCAGTTGAGGGGCATTTGGGTTGATTCCAGTTTTTTGCTATTGTGAACAGAGCGGCAATAAATATAGCTGTGCATGTATCTCTGCAGTAAGATGAGTCTTGTGGGTATATACCCAGGAGTGGTATGACTGGGTCAAATGGCAGGATCATTTTGAGTCTTCTAAGGGTTCTCCACACTGTTTTCCATAGTGGCTGCACAAGTTTACATTCCCACCAGCAATGGATGAGTGTTCCCCTTTCCCCACACCCTCTCCAGCACTTGGCATCATTTGTTTTCTTGATCCTAGCCAGTCTTACTGGAGTAAGGTGGTATCTTAAGGTGGTTTTAATTTGCATTTCCTTAATTATTAGTGATGTTGAACACTTCTTAAGGTGTTTCTCAGCCATCTCTAATTCCTCCTCTGTGAAGTCTCTGTTCAGATCTTTGCTCCATCTTCTGAGTGATTCATTTGTTTTCTTTCTTCTTTGTTTTTTGAGTAGCTTGTATACTCTGGAGATTAATGCTTTGTCAGATGTATCTGCTGTGAAGGTTTCCTCCCATTCTGTGGGTTTTCTCTTCACTTCCTTTATTGTTTCCTTTGATGTACAGAAGCTTTTGAGTTTAATGAGGTCCCATTTGTCAATTGATGACCTTACTTCTTGTGCAGCTGCTGTCTGATTTAAGAAGTCTTTTCCTACACCTACGTCTTGTAGTCTGCTGCCAAGTTTCTCTTCTATCACCTCCAGAGTTTTGGATTTCACGTTGAGGTCTTTGATCCATTTGGAATTGACTTTTGTACAGGGTGAGAGGTAGGGGTTTAATTTCATTCTTCTACAGGTGGTGATCCAGTTTTGCCAACACCACTTGTTGAAGATGCTGTCTTTCCTCCAATGTGTCTTCTTGGCCTCCTTATCAAATATGAGATGGCTGAAATTGTATGTGCTCAGGTTTGGATCTTCAATTTTGTTCCATTGGTCAACTGGTCTGTTTTTGTGCCAGTACCAAGCTGTTTTTATGACTATAGCCCTGTAGTATAGTTTGATGTCTGGTATAGCGATCCCCCCTGTATTGCTCTTTTCGCCCAGAGTTGCTTTGGCTATTCGGGGTCTTTTGTTTTTCCAAATGAAATTGAGGATTCTTTTTTCCAAACCTGTGAAGAAGCTCTTGGGGATTTTGATTGGGATTGCATTAAATCTGTATACAAGTTTAGGTAGAATGGACATTTTTACTATATTTATTTTCCCAATCCATGAGCATGGGAGGTTTGTCCATCTTCTGATGTCTTCCTCAATTTCCTTTTTCAGGGGTTTAAAATTTTTGTTGTAGAGATCCTTGGTGTCTTTGGTTAGGTTTGTTCCTAGGTATTTTATTGTTTTTGAGGCTATTGTGAGTGGGAAGGTCTCCTTGTAGTCCTTCTTCAGTTGCTTGTTGTTGGTGTAAAGAAAGGCTACTGATTTTTCTAGATTTATTTTGTATCCTGCCACTTTACCAAAGCTCTTAATCATTTCTAGGAGTTTTCTGGTGGAGTTCTTAGCATCCCTTAGGTAGACAATCATATCATCAGCAAAAAGGGATAGCTTGATTTCCTCTTTTCCAATTAGAACTCCTTTAATTTCCTTTTCTTGCCTTATTGCCCTTGCAAGGGTTTCCAGCACTATATTGAAGAGGAGTGGTGACAGGGGGCAGCCTTGCCGAGTTCCTACCTTCAAGGGGAATGCTTCTGTCATTTCCCCATTTAGGATGATATTGGCTGTGGGTTTCCTGTATATGGCTTTGATTACATTGAGGAATGATCCCTCTAGGCCAATTCCCTCCAGGACTTTAAACATGAAAGGATGCTGGATTTTGTCAAAGGCTTTCTCCGCATCAATTGAAATGATGGTGTGGTTTTTGTCCTTCAGTCCATTGATATGTTTGATGATGTTTATTGATTTTCGTATGTTGAACCATCCCTGCATCTCTGGTATGAATCCAACTTGGTCATGGTGGATGATTTTCTTGATGTGAGTCTGTATGCGATTTGCCAGAATCCTGTTTAGAATTTTGGCATCTGTGTTCATTAGGGAGATGGGTCTATAGTTCTCCTTTTTGGTTGTATCTTTCCCTGGTTTTGGTAGTAGCGTAATGCTGGCCTCATAGAAGGATTCTGGGAGAAGTCCCTCCGTTTGTATCCTTCTAAACAATTTAAGTAGTAATGGTTGTATGTCTTTTCGAAATATTTTATAAAATTCTGCCGTGAAACCATCCGGGCCTGGGCATTTTTTGGTTGGGAGGCTACTTATTACATCTTCGATTTCTTCCTGTACTATTGGTCTGTTTAGGCTGTCAATCTCTTCTTGGTTGAGCTTTGGTGATTCCCAGGATTTCAGATATTCATCCATTTCTTCTAGGTTTTCAAACTTAGTAGAGTATAAGTTTTTGAAGTAGTCCCGTATGATTGTCTGGATTTTTTCATTGTCTGTTGTGATGTTTCCCCTTTCATCACTGATTCTGTTGATTTGGAGTTGTTCCCTCTTTCTTTTGGTTAACTGGGCTAGAGGTCTGTCTATCTTGTTTATTCTCTCAAAGAACCAGCTTTTGGATTCATTGATTTTTTGTATGGTTTTCTTTGTTTCTATTTCATTGATCTCTGCTCTGATTTTTGTTATTTCTTCTTGTCTGCTGCGTTTAGGGTTCATTTGTTGTTGTCTCTCAAGTATTTTTAGCTGGAGTGTTAGATCATTCACTTGTGCTTTTTTCTGTTTTTTTAATGTAGGCACTTAGAGCTATAAACTATCCTCTTAGGACTGTTTTTAAAGTGTCCCATAAGTTTTTACCAACCAAACATCTGTGTCTATACCAAAGTAACCTACCATAACAATTAGTACTCTTTAAATACCTATATATCTAACTGCGTGTGCTTCATTAGTAGGATTGAAAGGCTATATATTATACTGTTTAAATACCTATATATCTAATTGCATGTGCTTCATTAGTAGGATCAAAAGGTTATGCCTGGATAAGCTGGCAGCCCATGAAAGAAAACAGCCAGAATGGACTAAAGACCAAGACAACGGCTCCAGAGAAAGTAGACTGTTTTGCTTCTCATCCACCTGTGCCCCTTTCCTAAGCCTAGGGAACAATCTGCGGAAGAGGGGGCAGGGTAGAATGTAAGGGCTCTGATTGTGGTGAATGTTGAAACTACAACAATATAGACTAGACACTCATTTGATCAACTTGATTGAACATACAAGCCCCCCCTTGCTGGATGGTGGGACCCATGAGCTGTGTGGGTTTGGGCACAACTGCTTGTAAATTGTAAAAAACATCCTCCAAATACATGAAGGATGTTTGTACTCACAAATTATCATTTATTTTTAAAAAAATAAAAACAAAACAAAACAAAAAAGCAGAGAAAGATGCAGAAAAGTTACGGCAGAATGCATGATCTGGGATGGGTAGGGGTGGTGTAGGGGGGAAGGGAAAGGGATATATGCCTGAACTGAATTGGAAAATGATGTATGAAATACACAAAGCATCAATAATAAAAAATAAAAATAAATAAAAAATAAATAAAAAATTAAAAATTTACGGTGTTAGGTAAAATTCCCCATGACCACAAGACATATGTTTCTTTTTTATTGGTCAAACACCTATTCATATTTTTCAAACATATTTGGGTTATTCATCTTCTCATTGAGTTGTGGGTGGGGTTTTTTTTGTACATTTTAATTTAACATGTTTCAGCAGGCTTATGCTTCCCAAATATTTTCTCCCAATCTTTTCCTTTCCCTGAGCAGTTGTTTTAAACTTTTTATAATATAAACATGCCCATTCATGAGGAAGATTCATTTTGAGAAACATATATTTAGGTGATTTAATCATAAAGCAAAGGAGGAAATACATTTATACCTATCTAGTTGCAAGATAGTCCCTACTGGAAACCTTCATTGTCCGTAATAACTTTTAATTTTCTTCAAGGATTCAACAACAATTTGGTTCTGACCAAATTCCTTTAACAATGTATTGAACACTGAAACACTCACTAAACAGAACATGAGGATATAGCTAGCTTAAGAGAAGATGATGCAACATGCAGTGTGTGAAGCTACTGTTGACATTGAACTTCAGGCAGGTCTTTTAAAGTTCTAATATACTTGTAAAAATATATAAAATTTTAACCAGATCATTCTGGAATAATGATGAAATATTGGTAAACTTATATCTGGTAAGTTAATAATTTAATATCCTTGCCAAGTATTATGTATACTACATAATTTTTCATGGTACATTTCACCCTCCCAGGAGTTTGGTGTGTCCATACCAGCATCACCAGAGACATATGAATAGAGAAAAACAGTTTTACCATTTTTTAAAGAGATTACCTCTATAATAGTTGTCTCCAATTTACAGTTGGAGAGCGACCTCATCATCATCATATTTCTCTTATAATCAGTAAAACTGCCTTCTTTAATTGACTAATAGACATAAAAACTGTGAAAAGGATTATTCTCTGTTCAGAACCAAATATACTACTAAAGTCCTTAAGCTATGCACTTAAGCACAATATATTAATACAGGAGCTCTGACATCAGCAATGGATTATTCTACCAGGGAGATGTTGGCCAGGGTATCCAAGGCCCCACAAAAAGGAAAGGCTCCTTGCCTCTAAACTTGGATACCTGCAAGAAGAGAGGTGATAAGGCCCTCCTGCCAAAGACCTGATGTTAACATGGGAAAGATTGTATTGAGACCACACATGCAAGTGTACAGATGGCCTCTGGAATACCAGAGAGTGTTACCAAAGGCCACTCAACCAATAAAGCAAATATGGGTCTCCTTGAGTAAAGCAAGACTCCACCGTCAGCACCAGCTACACCTCACCTGCCTGGAAATACTGTGCAGCAGAGGCAGCCATATGCCTGTATATCCCAAACCTAATTGGCCATTGGCTCTCTCCTTGGAGAAATAACCCATGGCTGATGTCACAAGCTTACATCCTCTACAGGTTAGGAGATGTTATAAGCCACAGTAAGACCCTGTCATATTTAACAGGAAAAAATATAATTCATGGCTTAACATATCATCCAAACATATGTGTCTATACCAAAGTAACCTACCATAACTATTAGTGCTGTTTAAATACCTATATATCTAATTGCTTGTGCTTCATTAGTATAATCGAAAGGTTATTCCTGGACAAACTGTCAGCCCATGAAAGGAAACAGCCAGAATTGACCAGAGTCCAAGACAACAGCTCCAGAGAGAGTGGACTCTTTTGCTTCTCATCCACCTGAGCCCCTTTTCTAAGCCTAGGGAACAATCTGCGGAAGAGGGGGCATGGTAGAATGTAAGGGCTGTGATTGGGGTGAATGGTGAAACTACAGCAATGTAGTCTGGACACTAATTCGATCAAATTGATTGAACATACAACCCCTCACCCCCCCTGGATGGTGGGGCTGTGGGGGTTTGGGCACAACAGCCTGCAAATTGGTTTCATATGAAGTATGCTTGTATTCATGGATTATCACTTATAACTAAAAAAAATGAAAAAAAAAACTGAGAAAGATGCAGGACAGTTATGGCAAAATGCATGATCTGGGATAGGGTGGGGGTGGTGGGGAAGGGAAAGGGAAATATGCCTGAAATGAATTGGAAAATTATGTATGAAATACACAAAGCATCAATTAAAAAAAAAAGGAAAAGAGAAAACAACATTGTTTGCTAGATCATTTTTCAGTGCATTGTTTCTTTATAGGGATATCATCACATATATGCTCATGTTTCTGAGGCACATGACTAGGCACAAATATTCATTCCCATTACAACTATCATGCTCAGGAAAATTCACTTCCAGTTTGTGAAAATCTACAATCAGTTAAATTACCAACATTTACAACGTTAGTGCACTGACATACTTACTTTCATCTCCACTAGTGATCTTGAGTTCAGAAGTCAGCAGACTCCTGGAATTTACTTCTGTACGTCTGTTTTCATTCTTACCTCATGAAGTTGTCTTAAAAAATCTATATCCATCATTCATGTCTCTCCATTCTTCTAATTTTTCTTATCTAATCAGCTGACTCCCTTTGAAATCAAAGTGTGTCATTTCTTGCCTATTTACTTTTTAAAAAGTGCTGTAACAAGTAACTTGTTAGAATTGAGTGATGAACGAATCTACGGGTATAAAAATAATTATGAGTTATTTTAATATTAAGTGATTTTTGCAAAATGATAATAGTAAGTTGTTCCCTATGGCCGGTGACCAGCCTACTTACATATTCATGGCCCTGATAGCACAATCAGTAATGGACTATCAATAGATACAATAGATAGATACAATTAGATGGAGAATGGATACTCTTATATCATGTCACTATTGCAACACTAAGCATATTTTTCAAAGTGAGATGTTATGATAGATTACAGGCTTCAGAGCTAGCTAAATTTGATGTGACTTGTGACCAGACTCTAAAGGAGTGAGAGGCACCCAAAACCACTTTGGAAACACATAGTCAATTCAACAGAACTTTATAAAATTAAAAAAAGATAACTAGCAATACTAATAATAGAGGACTTGAAATTGGTAGGTGTGCAAATGAAGAGTAATCAGAAAAAATTGGGTCAAATTCTCAATTAAATAATATTAAAATTTTTAGAAACTAAATAAAACTTCCTTTATTATAACTTCTTTTATATAAAGCCACCTACATTTTATTGCATTATAACATTATAACATTTACTTTGTGATTATTTTCATGCCGTTTGTCTCAAAAGACATATATTTCCTTTCATCTTCGTTTTTTTTTTTTTTTTAAGAAAGGGTTTCCCTATTACCCCAGCTAGCCTGCAACTCTATGTAGACCAGGCCGGCCTTGCTGTCACAGAGATCCACTTGCCTTTGTCACCAGAGTACTTGGATTAAAGGATTGAGCCACTATATTGTCTCATTTTCAATTTTATACTATTACTATTAATTTTATAATAACTGAAGCATTGTTCCACTTAGTCCCTAGTAAACACTTTGTTTGTTAATTAAATTAATGGACTGTTCTCTGTTTGATAATTGGACAGTTCCATGAAAATGGGGGAAAGAAAATATTTCAGTGGATTAAGTAGTGACTCACAAAAATTACCAGCATGGAATTGAAAATACTGTAATCAAATTATTAAATGAATTATTTCATCTTAATTTAACTTAAAAATTGCAATTTATTTATTTCTGCAGGTTGGAGATTATGCATGAGGCTGTCAAAGGGCATCCTATAGGAGTTAGTAGTGTCCTTCTATCATGTGAGTTGTCCCAGGGATCAAATTCAGGTGATCAGGCTTGGTGGCAGGTGTCTTTACCTGCAAAAATATCTTGTCAGCCTGAAGGCTGTCTTTATTATAATTCCTTTTCATGCTTCTGTTTTATCTGTGAAAAATGTAATTTCTACTGTATATTGTGTCTAGTAGAGTTGTCAATAAAATTCAGTATGCAAAGTAAAATGGCATATCAATTATTCAGGCATCTTTCTCTTGCTGCATACTTATTATGGATATCCACAATAAACACATAATTATATGAATGGTACTTTTACAGGTGGATATTTGATATTATGTAGTTCCACAAAACTCTTTAGTAGATGTGTGATAAGCAGTCTCAATTCAGTTGTAAAAAAGTAAACAAATCTCATTGATACCTATAATGTATCACAATCTCGCTGCTTACAATACCATATTCAAATGTAATTTTGTATCTTGTTACTCACATATTCAATTATAAGTGTTATCTTTGCTGAAAGTTAAGATTCAAATATTCTGTTAGAAAAGAAAAATGCCAAAGTTTGTAGCAACACTGTTTAATAATGTACACATTTACTACTGGTGAATAGTTTATCAAATATGGAAGGATTTAGCACAATTAAAATTTGATCTACATAAATCTTACTGAAATTAAATCATAAACGTTTCTTATTCTCTTACAACCTACACAAGAAAACACAGGGAAGCAGTATCAGATGTTTTGAAAAGAAATAATTGATCTAATCTTCATGATAATTTTACAGAGTACTTACCTCTGAAATTAAAAATAGAACTTACAAATAAATTCAGTTAACAAAAGGAAGCTAGGCGTGGTGGTGCTGCCTTTTATCCCAGAACTCTGTAGGCAGGGGCAGTTGGATCTCTGTGAGTTCAAGGCCAACCTGGTCTACATAGTGAGCTCCAGGCTAGCTCAGACTAAAGAGAGCCCCTATTTTAAAAATACCCCCTCCCAAAATAAAGAACAACAAGAAAAAAAAGGAAAATGAGACCATTATTTCAAAGAAATTAAAGCATAGGGAAACAAAAAATTACAATGCTACATTGAAACAACTAAAACAATACACTGAGAAAAGATGGGATATTTACATAGATTGTTTAATATTCTGCCTTTGTTTTCACTTCTTTACTGCTTGTGATATTTACCAAATTTTCCCTTTCTATTTACAGACACAAATTAAATTTTCACAAGTGAATTACATATGATTCATCCTTTTACAATATTACAAATGAAATCTACTTGATTACAGTTTCAAAACAGCTAGTCATTGAATACATACTTCAGAAATTTCTAAAAAATTAGTTATTTACTTCAGTCATAATTATCTACTCCAAGTAAGGTTTAAGGAATTCTGTAGAAGTGGGGTCAAACATATTCTAAGAACCTGAGAATGGGGTGAAGAGCTGTGACTATTTAACTCATGAACTCACAGCAACTATAGATACTTTCAGAAGACCTGAACCATATTATGCCATTATCAACTCCAGCATGGATAAGAGATGTAATCGTGAAGCCCTGTTCTTATCTCGTGATTTGGGCAGTTGATGGTTATTATTTGTTTCCGTAGAGACATGGTCTCTTTTTCATTGCCCATGCTCCAGTGGTTGGCTCTAAAGCCATACACATCTGAAAATAACTAGTTGGAAGCATTGGGTTATAAAAAATGAAAATAATATAGGACATGAAATTTATAGAAATGTGTTGGTGGAAGCCTGCAAAAGGGGATTGGAGAGGGGAATTATGGGGTTGATATTTTTTAAATGCCCTCTATATGCAAATTCATATGAAAATTTCCGTATAAATACAAAATACTGTCAACAGACTGTTAGACTAATATTATCTCTTCAGATTTTTTTCATCCCATTAAGCTATTATTTATCTCTGCTCTCCTTGTCTACCCCTCATTTTTCCCGTTTCTTCATTGATAATGCCAATCTACTGCCCCACTTCTCTTAGGCTCCTTCTTTCACTTTATTCCCCCATTTCCTTTTGTTACCCTCCCTCTCCCTTCCAATTTATATATCCTGATTTTACCCATTCCTCCTTTAGTAACACCTGTAACCTACTAGTCTTCTTTTTCTGGTTCTGCCTTTTCCTTTTGTAGTTAGATTACACTTAATAGATATCCAGACATGTGGACTCTCACCTCCCCCACCCCTAAGTTCCCATGGCCCTCAAGAAAGTCTCTCCAAATCACAGTCCAGGGAAGTGTAACAAGATTAATAGGCTTGCCAACAAAATTAATGTAAATAACTTACATGCCAAGTAGTGGCTCTCTTCCCCACATGTAAATCCAAAGTCCCAGCAAGGACTAGGGTGACCTCTGCCCCCAGTGACAAAATAGCGAGGGAGACTCAGCTCCAGGTACTTGACTTTTATACTGTCCTTGGCTCCTCCCCTGACAAGGCACTGGTAACATTCCAGAGTTTACCTTGTGCTCTTGGTGAGTATCATGAACTTGCCCCAACTTGTCCTTATCCCCTCCCTCTATGTAAGTTGGAGGAGTCACTGGATCTCTAAACTTTCCCTTAGAGAGGCAGGAGCCCATAGGCATGAGAAAACCTTCAACTTCAAGTCAGTCTCATTCTGAGGCATCCCCAACTTACACCTTCACTTTCCTGGTTCTTTTTCATTTACCTGGATCCTGCAGTTACATCAGGATATGTACATACATATAAGGATTTGATGCCAGGATCCACAAATGAGGGACAGCATATGTCTTCTGTTTTTGAGTCTATGTTCCTTCACTTAGCATAACATCTTCTAGTTCCATACATTTACCTGCAAATTTGATGATATCATCTTTCTTTACTGTAGACACCATTTAACTGAGACAGCCCTAAATGTGATATCTGTCTTAACACTCCTGCTTTGAGGCTCAGGGAACCTCACAGAGGAGGAGGCAGAAAGAATCCAGAAGAAATAGGCTGGGTGGTAAGGAGTATTATAAAATACTGTTTTCTGGGCAAGATATGACTATCACAGTCATGATCTCAAAAAAAAGCTGCGGTTACCTGCTCAAGACTTACACTAGATCAAGCCAGTTAAAATTCTCTCAGACAGGGTAGATAATCTCAAGGCCCCATCCTATATCTAGGAGTTACCTTCTGCTGATCATGGCCAGGGGAAGGAAAAGTATTCTTTATATGGCCACTGGAGGGATTACTATGCTCCTTTGGATGTTACAACAGCAATGCACATATGTGTAACACTAACAGGAAGTATCAGGATATCAAAACATCAAGAGCAAGAACATCAACATCAAATTCATGAAGACATGAAGTTGGAAGAGGGGTGGGTTAGGGGGTATGGGTAGAGTTGGATGAAGACAAATGGAGGGTACATAGGAGCATACTTCTTTATATATATATTTGAAGTCCTTAAGAACTATGAAAAGTAAAACCCTCCAATTTACATTTGGAGAGCGACCTCATCATCGCCATATTTCTCCTTGTTCTGGGGGTAAAACTGCCTTCTTTAATTGACTAATAGACATAAGAACTGTGAAAAGGATTATTCTCTGTTCAGAACCAAATATAATACTAAAGTCCTTAAACTATGTGCTTAAGCAAAATATATCAATACAGGAGCTCTGACATCAGTAATGGATTATTCCACCAGGGAGATGTTGGCCAGGGGATCTAAGGCCCCACAAAAGGTAAAGGCTCCTTGCCTCTAAACTTGGATACCTGCAAGAAGAGAGGCGATAAGGCCCTGCTGCTGAAGACCTGACATTAACATGGGAAAGATGCATTGAGACCACACATGCAAGTGTACAGATGGCCTCTGGAACACCAGAGAGTGTTACCAAGGGCCACTAAACCAATAAAGCAAATATGGGTCTCCTTGAGTCAAGCAAGACTCCACCATCAGCAACAGCTACACCTCACCTGCCTGGAAATACTCTGCAGCAGAGGCAGCCATATGCCTGTATATCCCAAATCTAATTGGCTATTAGCTCTCTCCTTGGAGGAATGAACCATGGCTGATGCCACAAGCTTACATCCTCTACAGGTTAGGAGATGTCATAAGCCACAGTAAGATCTTGTCATATTTAACAGGAAAAAATGTAGTTCGTGGATCAACATATCATCTAAACATATGTGTCTATACCAAAGTAACCTACCATAACTATTAATGCTGTTTAAGTACCTATATATCTAATTGCTTGTGCTTTATTAGTAGGATCGAAAGGTTATTCCTGGACAGACTGTCAGTCCATGAAAGGAAACAGCCAGAATTGACCAGAATCCAAGACAACAGCTCCAGAGAGAGTGGACTGTTCTGCTTCTCATCCACCTGTGCCCCTTTTCTAAGCCCAGGGAATAATCTGCGGAAGAGGGAGCATGGTAGAATGTAAGGGCTGTGATTGGGGTGAATGGTGAAACTACAACAATGTAGTCTGGACCCTCATTTGATTAACCTGATTGAACATACAATCCCTCACTCCCCGCTGGAAGGTGGGGCTGTGGTGGTTCGGGCACAACAGCCCGCAAATTGGTTTTACATGAAGGATGCTTGTACTCATGGATTATCACTTATAGCTAAAAAATGGAAAAAAAAAACCTGAGAGAGATATGCAGGACAGTCATGGCAGAATGCATGATCTTGGTTGGGGTGGGGGTGGGGGGAAAGGGAAGGGGAGATGTGCCTGAACTGAATTGGAAAATGATGTATGAAATGCACAAAGCATCAATAAAAAATGTTAAAAAAAAGAAAAGTAAAACCCTATATTTCATATATAAATATATGAAAGAAATCAAAGTTGTGATATACAGCTAGCTTAAAAGAAAATGAAATCTTTGTAAATGAAACAAGAAATAATAAATATTAAATTATTAAGCTAGAATATTATCATTAAAACTAGAATAATGAAACTGCAATGAAAAGGGATCAAACACATATTAAACATGGCAATAGAAATAAATATATTCACAATGGGAAAATGAAATAATAGGGTAAGTTTATGCAAGTATTCAGTCTGTTTTACTACAGATGCTCAGATATGCCTTAGAATGTGCATTTTCAAGTAATTCCCTAGAAAGTGATTAGAAAATTGTTCCTGTTAAAAGATCGAATCTTGGAGTTGTACTCTCTAATAAGCATCAGCATTTTGTGACTTCACAGAGAATGAATATTGGAATTCCATTCACCACAAAAGATAAAACAAGCTGGGTGTTTTCTTTCATTATGTTAAAGAATAAGAAGAGAGGCCTGACTGGCACATAGCAGCAGCTGGACCCAGACCAGCTGAGATGCAGGGACTGTACCACGTCTGGTAAGGGATTGTGGGAAGAAGCAGCTAGGCCCGCTGGGCACACAAGGGGCAGAGTCTAAGTGGACCAGCATGTCCTGTGGTCTGGGAAAGGTGTCCTGGAAGGCCTTGGGGCTAGGAGCGGAGGCCCAGAGTGCAGGGCAAGTATTTGGTGGTGGGTTACCTGCTGCTTGTGCTCCAGCTAGGGGCAGAGTCTGAGTGGACCAGCAGGTCCTGTGGACTGGGAAAGGTTTCCAGGAAGGCATTGGGAGCTAGGAGCTGAGGCTTGACCACAGAGGGTACCAATGAACGGACTAAGCCAGCAACCCAAATACGCCCCCCTGCCAACTGGAACACCCTAGAACCTAGAAAAGTCAATATGGGAAAAGAGCAGAACAACTCCACACCAAACTCTATGGAGCCTAGAAAACTCCTAGAAACACTTAAAAGTTTCAGTAAAGTAGTGGGTTATAAAATTAACCTATGTGGCTGTGGGGGCAGAGTTATCCTCCTAGCTGGTATAAAGGGTGGATTTGTGTGAGTCTTGAGATAGGAGATCTCCCAAGACCACCTGAACCACAGGTACCGGGGCACTGGCTAAAGATCACCCCCCCCCAACCAACTGCTAACTGAAAGCATCTGAAGGAGGCAAGCAAAGAAGCAAAGCAAGCCTTCAACACAATGAAGAGGCATTTGGGACTCACATTGGAATACAGGCAAGGAGAAGTCCATATGCCAGGAACACGAAGAAGAGACAACATGGGAAAAAACACGGGAAAAGTGCAGGATAACCCTGCACCAAGATCTACCAAACCTGTGGAAGATTGCTACAGTGGGATCCTCCTGGGGATGGCCCAGTACACAGATATCAGAACACAATTTTGAACATACTTAAAGAAGTACAAGATTGGGGCTGGAGAGATGGCCTAGCGGTTAAGAGCGCCGACCGCTCTTACAGAGGACCTGGGTTCGATCCCCAGCACCCACATGGCGGCTGAGAACCGTCTGAAGCTCCAATTCCAGGAGAACTTCAGTTCCAGGGGAATCCGAGACCCTCTTCTGAACTCCGCGACGTTGCACGACATGGGTGCACAGACTTGCATGCAGACAGTACATTCATACACATACAGAAATAAATAAAATTAATTAAAAAAAGAAGTACAAGTTTATAAAGAGCAAATCAAAGAATTAAGAAAAGAGAATGAAGAACTCAAGAAGGACCTAAAGAGAGAAAATGACAAACTCCAGAAGGAAGTAGAAACATTGAAAAGATCCCATGCTGAAAAAAATAAGGAAACCAACCAGCGAAGCAAAGAGCTATAGGAAGAGATTGAGAAGCTGCAAACGGAAGTAGATGTACTGAAGAAATCAGAAGAGGAAATGAAAAAGGAAATCAAACACTCATCCAATCAAGAGGAAAGAATTGGAAAAAGCCTCAGAAGCAGAATGGAGGAAGCAGAACAAAGAATATCAGATCTGGAAGATAACACAGAACAACTAAAAACCTCAAGTAAAGATTATGAAAAATTTAAAAATACACAAAAGTGGAACAACCAGAGAATATAGGACACTATGAAAATATCAAACCTCTGCAGCATAAAAATAGAGGAAGAAGAAGAATCCCAAGAGAATGGTATTGATCAGATCTTCAACAGAATAATAGATGAAAATTTCCCCAAACTATACAAAGACAAACCAATACAAATACAAGAAGCACATAGAACTCCAAACAGATAAGATCAGAAAAGAAACTCTCCAGGACACATCATAGTTAAAATGCTAGACACCCCAAACAAAGACAAAATCCTTAAAGCCACAAGACCAAAACAACAAGTGACCTATAAGGGGAAACCTATCAGAATTACAACTGACTTCTCAGAGCAAAATACGAAACCAAGAAGAACCTCGAGCCAAGCATTCCCAGTGTTAAAGGAAAATAGATCCCAACCCAGGCTACTATACCCAGAAAAAACGTCGATTATACTTGAAGGAGAGAGAAACACCTTCATGACATAAACAAGATGATAGAATACATGTCCGGAAAACCAACCCTTCAGAGAATACTTGAAGCAATTCAAAGGACAGAAGAAAGGAGCAACCATCCCCAGACACCTAGAAAGAGAAATCAAAAGCATAACTGCAGAAGTGGAAACCTAAACCAAAACCACAAAAGGATAATAACGCAAAAGGAAGCAACACAAACCTATCAGTGATAACCTTAAATATTAATGGACTAATTCCCCAATCAAAAGACATAGACTGGGAGATTGGATTAGGAAACAGAACCCATCGATATGCTGTCTACAAGAAACACATCTTACCCTCAAGGACAGGAACCACCTCAAAGTGAAAGGATGGAAAAAATATTTCAAGCAAATAGTACCAAAAAGAAAGCAGGTGTTGCTAGTTGTTTAATATCAGACAAAATAGACTTCAAATAAAAGAAATCAGAAGAGACAAAGAAGGCCATTACATTTTATCAAATGAACAATTCACCTAGAAGATTTCAGAATTATGAATATATATGCCCCAAACTCTGGTGCACCAAACTTTATAAAGACAATTCTCTAGGACCACAAGTCACATAATAACCCCAGTACACTGATAGTAGGCGACTTCAATAACCCACTGAGCACTTTGGACAGTCAACAGAACAAAGAATAAATAGAGAGACATCTGAACTGAAATGTATATATATATATTTTTAACTTTTATTTATTTCTGTATGTGTATGAATGTATTGTCTGCATGCAAGTCTGTGCACCCGTGTCGTGCAATGCCGTGGAGGTCAGAAGAGGGTTTCGGATTCCCCTGGAACTGGAGTTCTCCTGGAATTGGAGTTTCAGATGGTTCTCGGCCGCCATGTGGGTGCTGGGGATCGAACCCGGGTCCTCTGTAAGAGCGGTCAGTGCTCTTAACCGCTAGGCCATCTCTCCAGCCCCTGAAATGAAATATATGACACACCAAATGGAACTCATAGACCTCTACCGAATATGCCACCCTAATAACAGAGAATATACTTTCTACTCAGTACCCCATGGAACATTCTCCAAAATCAACCACATACTGGGACACAGAAGAAACCTTCACAAATCCAAAAAGTTTGACATAATTTCATGCATTCTGTCAGACCACAGTTCAATAAAGCTCAACATCAGCACCAGGATAAGCCCTACTGCCTACAAGAACACATGGAGGCTAAACAACATACTCTTGAATAATGAATGGGTCAAGGATGAGATAAAGAAAGAAATAAAAGCATTCCAGGAACTGAATGACAATGACAATATTACACAACAAAACCTATGGGATACCTTAAAAGCAGTCCTAAGAGGGAAGTTTATAGCCCTGGGCGCCTACATTAGAAAAACAGAAAGAGCACAAGGGAAAGATCTAACAATACAGCTAAAAGCACTTGAGAGGCAACAACAGATGAACAACAGATGAACCCTAAATGCAACAGACAGGAAGAAATAACAAAAATAAGAGCAGAAATCAATGAAATAGAAACAAAGAAAACAATAAAAAAAAATCAGTGAATCCAAAAGTTGATTCTTTGAAAGAATAAACAAGATAGACAAACCTCAAGCCTGGTTAACCAAAAGAAAGAAGGAACAACTCCAAATCAATACAATCCATGATGAAAGGGGTAATATCACAACAGACAAGGAAAAGATCCAGAAAACCATATGGGAATACTTCATAAACCTTTACTCTACCAAATTTGAAAACCTAAAAGAAACGGATGAATATCTGAAATCCTGGGAATCACCAAAGCTCAACCAAGAAGAGATCAACAGCTTAAACAGACCCATAATATATGAAGAAATTGAAGATGTAATAAGAAACCTCCCAACTAAAAAAGCCCAGGCCCAGATGGTTTCATGGCAGAATTCTATAAAACATTTCAAAAATACCTACAACCATTATTACTGAAACTGTTTAGAAGGATACAATCAGAGGGAATTCTCCCAAATTCGTTCTATGAAGCCATCATCACTTTATTAGCAAAACCAGGCAAAGATACAACCTAAAAGGAGAACTAGAGACCCATCTCACTAATGAATACAGATGTCAAAGTTCTAAACAGGATACTGGTGAATCGCGTAGAGACTCACATCAAGAAGATCTCCATCATGATCAAGTTGGATTCATACCAGAGATGCAGGGATGGTTCAACATATGAAAATCAATAAATATCATCAAGCATATAAATGGACTGAAAGACAAAAAACACACTATCATCTCAATTGATGCTGAAAAAGCCTTTGAGAAAATCCAGCATCCCTTCATGCTTAAAGTCCTAGAGGGAATTGGATTGGAGGGATCATTCCTCAATGTAATCAAAGCCATATACAGGAAACCCACAGTCAATATCATCCTAAATGGAGAAATGACAGAAACATTCCCTTTAAAGGTAGGAACTCAGCAAGGCTGACCCTGTTACCTCTCCTCTTCAATATAGTGCTTGAAACACTGGCTAGGGCAATAAGGCAAGAAAGGGATATCAACAGAGTCCTAATTAGAAAAGAGGAAGTCAAGGTATCCCCATTTGCTGATGATATGATGGCTTACTTAAGGGATGCTAAAACCTCCACCAGAAAACTCCTAGAAATGATTAACAGCTTCAGCAAAGTGGCAGGATACAAAATTAACCTAAAAGAATCAGTGGCCTTTCTTTAGACCAACAACATGCAACTGGAGAAAGAATTCAAGGAGATCTTCCCACTCACAATAGCCTCAAAAACAATAAAATACCTAGGAACAAACCTAACCAAAGACACAAAAGATCTCTATGGCAAAAATTTTAAACCATTAAAGAATGAAATTGAAGAAGACATCAGAAAATGGAAAAACCTCCCATGCTCATGGATTGGGAAAATTAGCATTGTAAAAATGTCCATTGTACCCAAAAATCTTGTACAGATTTAGAGCAATCCCAATTAAAATCCCCAACAGTTTCCTCACAGGCTTGGGAAAAAAGTCCTTAAATTCATTTGGAAAAACAAAAGACTCTGAATAGTCAAAACAACCCTGATTGAAAAGGGCAATACAGGGGGGATCTCTATACCAGACTTCAAACTATACTACAGGGCTATAGTCATAAAAACAGCCTGGTACTAGCACAGAAACAGACCTGTTGAACAATGGAACAAAACTGAAGATCCAAACTTGAGCACATACAATTTCAGCCATCTCACATTTGACAAGGGGGCCACGAAGACACAATGGAGAAATGACAGCATCTTCAGCAAGTACTGTTGACAAAACTGGATCACCACTTGTAGAAGAATGAAATGTGGATCCTACATGTAACAACTAGTTATAATGAGTCCTAATGAAACTTACCTTCTAGGTGCCACAAAGGTTCTGATATGAGAGACTTCCTTGCCTTCCTACCCATAGAACAAGGAGAAATATGACAATGATGAGGTCGCTCCCCAACTGTAAATTGGAGACAACTATTGTAGAGGTGATCTCTTATAAAACCGGTAAAACTGCTTTCTTTAATTGACTACTAGACATGGGAACTGTGGAAGGGATTACTCTCTGTTCAGAACCAAATATAATACTAAAGTCCTAGGGCTATGCACTCAGGCAAAATATATTAATACAGGAGCTCTGACATCAGCAATGGATTGTTCTACCAGGTGGATGTTGGCCAGGGGATCCAAGGCCCCACAAAAGGTAAGGGCTCCTTGCCTCTAAGTTGGGATACCTACAGGAGGAGAGGCAATAAGACCCTGCTGCCGAAGACCTGACGTTAACATGGGAGGGATGTATTGAGACCACACATGCAAGTGTACAGATGGCCTCTGGAATGCCAGAGAGTGTTACCAAAGGCCACTAAACCAATAAAGCAAATATGGGTCTCCCTGAGTCAAGCAAGACTCCACCGTCAGCACCAGCTACACCTCACCTGCCTGGAAATACTGTGCAGCAGAGGCAGCCATGTGCCTGTATATCCCAAATCTAATTGGCTATTGGCTCTCCCCTTGGAGAAATAACCCATGGCTGATGCCACAAGCTTACATAACTGTGAAAGATAATTCTCTGTGCAGAACCAAATATAATATTAAAATCTGTATAAGCTGGGTAATCAAGCAAAATATATTAATACAGAGAGCTCTGATATCAGAATGTATTATTTAGCCAAAGAGATGTTGGCTAGGAGATCCAACCTACCCCCCCCAAAGATAATAGCGTTTTGCCAGCAAACTGGGTTACCTGCAAGAAGAAGAGAGGCGGTAAGGCCCTGCTGTCAAAAGACCTGGTGTAAGCATGGGAAAGATATATTGAGACCACACACTTGCAAATATACAGTTGGCCTCTGGGAATGCCAGAGAGTTTCCAAAGGCTACTAAAATCAATAAGCAAATACTAGTCTTCTTGAGTCAAGCAAGACTCCTCCATCAGCACCAGCTACACCTCACCTGCCTGGAAATACTGTGCAGCAGAGGAAGCCAAATGTCTGTATATCCCAAATCTAATTGGCTATTAGCTTCCCCTTGGAGGAATAATTCATAGGATGATGTCAAGCTTAAGTCCTCTAGTGGTTAGGAGATGTTACAAAGCCACAGTAAGACCTTGTCACCTCTTACAGAAAAGCATATAGTCCATGGATTAGCATACCATCTAAACATCTGTGATCTATAGCAATGAAAATTCCTACCATAATAATTAGTACTGTTTAAATTGCCTGTATATCTAATTGCTTGTGCTTCATCAGTAGGAATAAAAGGTTATTACTGGATAAACCGTCACCCATGAAAGTAATCAGCCTAAACTGATCAAAGTCCAAAACGACATCTCAGAGAAAGTAGACTGTTTGCTTGCGTTGCCCACTTGTCCCTTTTCCTAAAGCCTAGGGAAAATCTGTGGAAGAGGGGAGGAGTAAGAATGTAAGGGCTGTGATTGGTTGAATGGTGAAACTACAGACATATAGACTGGACTCTATTTGATCAACATGATAGTACTATAAGCTCCTCCAGCTGGACAGTGAATGGGGGCCTTGGGCTGTATAAGTTTGGGCAAGCTACTGCAAATTGGTTTTACATGAAGGATGCTTGTATTAATATTATTGCCTTTTATTAAAATAAATAAATAAATAAATAAGAACAAGAAGAAAGAAATAAGCTGTAAAAGAAACAGGGAGAAAGACACAAGAGGGAATGTGGCTATCATTTAATTCCCAAAGAATAATTTACTAAAATGTAATTTATAATCCATAAGAAATTCAAATATTGAATTCTGTGCTATTCTAGGTCTTTTATTGTCCTGCGGAATAAAATTTTTGAAGTTTCACCACATTAATATATTTACATGCACTAAACATGAATTCAAATATTTGCAAGTGCCTGTCAAGGATTCATTGTTGATGTCCATCTACATTTTATAGAAATTTCAGAGGTACAATGAGTCTGAGTTAATTGGAGATATAAATTTCCTGTTGTTCCACATTGTTTTACTAAAATCTGTGTAGCAATGGATTTGGGATAGCACATACAAATGTTCTCTGTAATATTTCTGTTGTACAGTATCACCTTGTAGCATTCTCTTTCATCTATTAGGATGATTTAACTTAAAATTTAGGTTTGCTTCCCAAGTCAATCACATACAGTCACCCAAAGCAGCATGGGCAAATTTAATGAAATCTGTGCTTTGATTCCACCCTATAGGTATGTATAATACAAACTGCCTTTTGGAGACTCATGGGTCAAAAAACAAGAACCTAAAAAAAAAGGGATAACAGATAGATATGAAACCTTTGTCAAAAACTTTGCAATGCAAATTTTAATAGCTAGTACTACGGAAAGATTTATATTCCAAACTGTCAAATGTCACCAACTTAACGGCTGAGAAGAAAAGATACAGCTTTGCATGAGTAGGATGTACCAGAAAGTGCCAGCAGAAAGGTGGACCCATCTGAACATTGAAAAAGGAAGAAAGGCCTCTGATTGCTGCAAACATCAAACCCCTCTAAAATTAACATACATCAGTAGCCTTTCTTTACACCAACAAGCAACTGAAGAAGGAATATAAGGAGTCCTTCCCACTCACAATAGCCTCAAAAACAATAAAAAACCTAGGAGTAAACCTAACCAAACAACCAAAGATCTCTACAACAAAAATTATAAGCTCCTGAAGAAGGAGATTGAAGAAGACATCAGAGGATGGTAAAACCTCCCATGCTCATGGATTGGGAAAATTAACATAGTAAAAATGTCCATTTTACGCAAATTGATATACATATTTAAGGCAATCCAAATTAAAATCCCAAGGACATTTTTCACAGGCTTGGAAAAAAATTCTTAAATTCATATGGAACAACAAAAGACCCCAAATAGCCAAAGCAACCCTGAGTGAAAAGAGCAATACAGGGGGGATTTCTATACCAAACATCAAACCATACTACAGGGCTATAGTCATAAAAACAGCCTGGTACTGGCACAAAAGCAGACTGGTAGACCAATGGAACAAAACTGAAGATCCAAACTTGAGCACATCCAATTTAGCCACCTCATATTTGACAAGGGAGCCAAAAAGACTCAGTGGAGGAAAGACAGCATCTTCAGCAAATGGTGTTGGCAAAACTGGATCACCACTTGTAGAAAAATAAAATTAAGCCTCTACCTCTCACCCTGTACAACAATCAACTCCAAATGGATCAAAGACCTCAATGTGAAACCCAAAAGTCTAAAGATGATAGAAGAAAAGGTTAGCAGCAATGTACAAGACATAGGTGTAGTAAAATACTTTCTAAATCAGACAGCAGCTGCTCAGGAAATAAGGTCAACAAATGACAAGTGGGACCTTATTAAACTCAAAAGTTTCTGTGCAGCAAAAGAAACAGACAGGGAAGTGAAGAGACAACCCACAGACTGGGAGGAAACCTTCCCTGCTGATACATCTGACAGAGCATTAACCTCCAGAATATATAAACTATTCAAAAAACAAAGAAGAAAACAAATGATTCACTCAAAAGATGGAGTAAAGAGCTGAGCAGAGACGTCACAAGTGAGGAAATAGAGATGGCTGAGAAACATCTTTAAAAAATGTTCAACATCGCTAATAATTAAGGAAATGAGAATTAAAACCACTTTAAGATACCATCTCACCCCTATAAGGCTCGCAAGAATCAAGAAAACAAATTATACTAAATGCTGGAGAGAGTGTGGGGAAAGAGGAACACTCATCCACTGCTGGTGGGAATGCAAACTTGTACAGCCACTATGGAAAGCAGAATGGAAAACCCTTAAAAAGACTCAAAATGAGCCTAACACCTGACCCAGCTATACCACTTCTGGGAATATGTCCACCAGACTCTTCATACCACAGAGATACATGTACAGCCATGTTCATCGCAGCTCTCTTCACAATAGTGAAGAGCTGGAACCAACAGAAATGCCCCTCAACTGAGTGGATAGAGAAAATGTGGTTCATCTACACAACAGAGTTCTACACAGCAGTAAAGAAAGATGACATCATGAAATTTGCATGTACATGGATGGAACTGGAAGAAATTATCTTAAGTGAAGTAACACAGTCCCAGAAAAGCAAAGGATGAATGGTATCCCTCATCTGTGGATGCTAACACCATTAACCCAGTTGTAAATATTCCTTGTGGGGAGTGATGCATATTGGAAAGAAGAAGAAGAAGAAGAACAAGAAGAAGAAGAAGAAGAAGAAGAACAACAACAACAACAACAACAACAACAACAACAACATAAAAGACTACAACAAAGAACTGACTGAAATGTGAATCTGGTGGAGTAGGAGGGTTGGGAGGGGGTCATGGGTCTACATTAGATTAATGTATATTGGATTGATGTGAGTTTAACAGGTATCCAAATTTGTCCAAACTTTGTCTGCATATTATATGCTATTCTAGGTCTTAGTAAAAGTAAAAATGTCTCTATCAAACAACATTGGTTAAAAGGTTTTAATAAAAAAGTAATACATTTAAGCTAATTGGAAAAATAAACTGTTGTCCAAATCTGCTTCACTTATAATTTGTATAACAACAACTTTGGGGTTAATGGATATAAATATTCTCTACAATGTTTGTGTTGTACAGTATCAACTTGTAACATTTTCTTCTACCTGTAGGATAATTTAAATAAAGTAATTAAGTTGGCTTCCCAAATTAACAACATACAGTCAGTGATAAACAGCTTAATACATAAAAGTTGGTCCAGCTAAACATTAAAAGAAAGAAAAGCCTCAGATTGCTGCAGACATCAAACATCTCTGTGGATCCTAATTGTAACAACTATTTATAATGTGCCCTAATGAACTTTTCCTTTCAGGTGCCGCAAAGATTTAATATGAGAGACTTCCTTACCTCCTTTTCATAGAACAAAGAAAAATATGATGGTAATGAAGTCATTCCCTAACTGTAAACTAGAGCTTACTATTACAGAGGTAATCTCTTATAAAAGTGATATAGTTGCCTTCTTTAATTGACTGATAGTCATAGGAACTGTGAAAGGATAATTCCCTATTCAGAGACAAATATAATATTAAAATCTGTATAAGCTGGGTAATCAAGCAAAATATATTAATACATGAGAGCTCTGATATCAGAAATGTATTATTTAGCCAAAGAGATGTTGGCTAGGAGATCCAACCTACCCCCCCCAAAGATAATAGCGTTTTGCCAGCAAACTGGGTTACCTGCAAGAAGAGAGGCGGTAAGGCCCTACTGTCAAAGACCTGGTGTAAGCATGGGAAAGATATATTGAGACCACACTTGCAAATATACAGTTGGCCTCTGGAATGCCAGAGAGTGTTACCAAAGGCTACTAAATCAATAAAGCAAATATCAGTCTTCTTGAGTCAAGCAAGACTCCTCCATCAGCACCAGCTACACCTCACCTGCCTGGAAATACTGTGCAGCAGAGGAAGCCAAATGTCTGTATATCCCAAATCTAATTGGCTATTAGCTTTCCCCTTGGAGGAATAATTCATGGATGATGTCACAAGCTTAAGTCCTCTAGTGGTTAGGAGATGTTACAAGCCACAGTAGACCTTGTCAGCCTTTACAGAAAAGCTATAGTCCATGGATTAGCATACCATCTAAACATCTGTGTCTATAGCAATGAAACCTACCATAATAATTAGTACTGTTTAAATGCCTGTATATCTAATTGCTTGTGCTTCATCAGTAGGAATAAAAGGTTATTCCTGGATAAACCGCCAACCCATGAAAGTAATCAGCCTAAACTGATCAAAGTCCAAAACGACATCTCCAGAGAAAGTAGACTGCTTTGCTTCTTGCCCACTTGTGTCCCTTTTCTAAAGCCTAGGGAACAATCTGTGGAAGAGGGGGAGTAGTAGAATGTAAGGGCTGGGATTGGGGTGAATGGTGAAACTACAGCAATATAGACTGGACTCTTATCTGATCAACATGATAGTACATATAAGCTCCTCCAGCTGGACAGTGAATGGGGGCCTTGGGCTGTATAAGTTTGGGCATAGCTACTTGCAAATTGGTTTTACATGAAGGATGCTTGTATTAATTAGTTATTGCCTTTTATTAAAATAAATAAATAAATAAATAAGAACAAGAAGAAAGAAATAAGCTGTAAAAGAAACAGGGAGAAAGACACAAGAGGGAATGTGGCTATCATTTAATTCCCAAAGAATAATTTACTAAAATGTAATTTATAATCCATAAGAAATTCAAATATTGAATTCTGTGCTATTCTAGGTCTTTTATTGTCCTGCGGAATAAAATTTTTGAAGTTTCACACATTAATATATTTACATGCACTAAACATGAATTCAAATATTTGCAAGTGCCTGTCAAGGATTCATTGTTGATGTCCATCTACATTTTATAGAAATTTCAGAGGTACAATGCATCTGAGTTAATTGGAGATATAAATTCCTGTTGTCCACATTTGTTTTACTTAAAATCTGTGTAGCAATGGATTTGGGATAGCACATACAAATGTTCTCTGTAATATTTCTGTTGTACAGTATCACCTTGTAGCATTCTCTTTCATCTATAGGATGATTTAACTTAAAAATTAGGTTTGCTTCCCAAGTCAATCACATACAGTCACCCAAAGCAGCATGGGCAAATTTAATGAAATCTGTGCTTTGATTCCACCCTATAGGTATGTATAATACAACTGCCTTTTTGAGACTCATGGGTCAAAAAACAAGAACCTAAAATAAAAAAGGGGGATACAGATAGATATGAAACCTTTTTGTCAAAAACTTTGCAATGCAAATCTTAAAACTAGCTACGGGAAAAGATTTGTATATTCCAACTGGTCAAAATGTCACCAACTTAACGGCTGAGAAAGAAAAGATAAGGCTTTGCATTGAGTAGGATGTACCAGAAAGTGCCAGCAGAAAGGTTGGACCATCTGAACATTGAAAGGAAGAAAGGCCTCTGATTGCTGCAAACATCAAACCCCTCTGTGGATCCTACTTGTAACAACTATTTATAATGAGTCCTAATGAACCTTCCCTTCTAAGTGCCACAAAGGTTTTAATACGGGAGATTATCTTACCTCCCCCGCATAGAACAAGGAGAAATATGATGATGATGAGGTCGTTCTCCAACTGTAAATTGGAGACAACTGTTACAGAGGTAATTTCTTATAAAACCAGTAAAACTGCCTTCTTTAATTAACTAATAGACATAGGAACTGTAAAAAGGATTATTCTCTATTCAGAACCAAATATAATACTAAAGTCTCCTTAAGCTATGCACTTAAGCAAGATATATTAATACAGGATCTCTGACATCAGCAATGGATTATTATACCAAGGAGATATTGGCCAGGGGATCCAAGTCCCCACAAAAGGTAAAGGCTCCTTGCCTCTAAACGGGGATATCTGCAAGAAGAGAGGCGATAAAGCCCTGCTGTCGAAGACCTGACGTAAACATGGGAAAGATGTATTGAGACCACACATGCAAGTGAGCAGATGGCCTCTGGAATACCAGAGAGTGTTACCAAAGTCCACTAAACCAATAAAGCAAACATAGGTCTCCTTGAATCAAGCAAGACTCCTCCATCAGCACCAGCTACATTTCACCTGCCTGGAAATACTGTGCAACAATGGCAGCCATATGCTCCTATATCCCAAATCGAATTGGCTATTAGCTCTCTCCTTGGAGGAATAACCCACGGCTGATGCAACAAACTTACATCCTCTAACGGTTAGGAGATATTATAAGCCACAGTAATATCTAACAGAAAAAAATGTAATTCATAGATTAACATACCATCCAATCATCTATGTCTATACCAAAGTAACCTACCATAGCAATTAGTACTGTTTAGATACCTATATATCTAATTGCTTGTGCTTCATTAGTAGGATCGAAAGGTTATTCCTGTACAAACTGTCAGCCCATGAAAGGAAACAGCCAGAATTGACCAGAGACCAAGACAACAGTTCCAGAGAAAGTAGACTGTTTCACTTCTCATCCACCTGTGCCACATTTCTAAGCCTAGGGACCAATCTGCGGAAGAGGGGGCGTGGTAGAATGTAAGGGCTGGAATTGGGGTGAATGGTGAAACTATAGCAATATAGTCTGGACACTCATTTGATCAACTTGCTTGAACATACAAGACCCCCCCTGCCCCCTGCTGGATTGTGGGACCCATGGGCTGTGTGGGTTTGGGTACAACTGCTTGCAAACTGGTTTTACATGAAGGATGCTTGTACTCATAAATTATTACTTAATGTTAAAAAATGAAAAAAATCTGAGAGAAACATGCAGGACAGTTATGGCAGAATGCATGATCTGAGATGGGGTGGGGTGGGGTGGGGGGAAGGGAAAGGGAAATATGCCTGAACTGAATTGGAAAATGATGTATGAAATACACAAAGCATCACTAAAAAATGAAAATTAAAAAAAAATAAAATATAAAAAGAAATTGCAGAAGTACAAAAAGAAAATAAACTATTAACAATGAAAGATGATTTCCATTCATTTAAAAGGATTTATAGTGTCATTTCTTTGCAACATGCAATACATACATATACATTCATGAGAAACATACATATTGCCATGGAGTTTATGATACATCTGAACTTAATCCACTTGATGCCATATAATCAAATAAAAGGTTTGCATTCTGTAAATTTCCAAAAGAAAAGAGATGGATGAGACAAAAATAAAAATAAAAGATGAGACCATAGTTAATTCACCTTGGTACTCTTTCCATTTCATTTTGGCAGTGATTAAGAATTCTGATAATGGAAAATAATAAGACAACATCATTTATTCTAAGGGCATGCAGTTAGGTACACAGCAACAAACCTGAAGCTTCATGAATTCCAGATGGGACAAGTAATCAGATTACTTGTGGGTATTTTAATAGGACCCAGAGGTGTGAACAAATCACTCACCATATGTTTAATATCTATACAGATCTATTTCTTTTAACTGCTACTGTAATCTTTCTTTTTATTTACTTTTTATTGGCATGCCCTTAAATGGATATCATTTCTTAACTACAGATAAGCTTACAGGCTATATATGAACACTCAGACACATTTATTATCTCTCCTTTTACTGTACTCCCTACTTTTCTCTCTGATATTTTAGTTTTCTGGCCAATAATATGGCTGCCACTCATGCTTCATGATGACAGGTTTCCATTCCCATCTTTCTTACTGAAGTCACCTTAAGCTTTTTTGAAGAAATATGAAAGATAGGAATCGAACTGTCATAAAGTGATAGAAATACACATTATAAACAGTGTCCAGTGCATGCATATCTGTTACGAATATTTAAGTTATTCTTAGTCACATTCATGTTCTGAAGAATTTGTTTCTGTGGATTATTATTATTTCTCTGTTTGCAAGAGAATTTTAATGGTTTGCCACCTTTCTCCTTATAAATTGCAAACTAGATTTCAAATCAATCTAGGTGAGGCAGAGGACATTTATGCTCTGTAAGGAACTTGCTTCAGATTCAATATGTAGCAGTAAGAAAGTCACTGCCTGGGAAATACAGTATTCAATATAAAGACAATGGTACCTAAAATTCCACACAGAATACTTTTGTAAGGATACTAGCTTCTTACACCATGCAATTATGGAATATCTCAAGGGAAAAGTGGACATTGGTAATTATATCCCAATATTCATTCTTTCCTCTGCATCATCAATGAGGTTATGAATCTTGATTTTCTGTAGCTTCAAGCTCCCTGCTGCATTCTCATACTATCCTGAAGTTGTGTACACTTGTTACTAAGATTGAAGGAGGGAAGGATAAGAATCAGTGAAATGTGAAAAGTAAGTCATTTTCTTACAATAAGACAAGAATCATTGACATTTCCCTTTTTTTCCCTTGTCAATGACTAGGAAATGATGGATGAGAAAACTGGAAGTCACACTATGAGGAATACAGGGAAACCCCAGGAGCACTACTCAACTCATAGATGATTGATACCTGTGAATCCCTTTCTGTCTATTTAAGCAATCTAATTATGATTTCCATATTCTAGAACTGTGATATTTGTATTTTTGTTCCTATATTTATTGCTAATATAATGTACTCCTTAAATGGGAAAGTAACTGTTTATAAGACCTTTTCTATAGTTGTTATTGGCAGAAAATCTTTTTTTTTTTTTTTGGCAGAAAATCTTATGCAACTCTTATATAATGCTCAGCATTTCTTAGTCAACGGTATCATAACACAATTACATAGACAATGAAGGATCATAGACTTAGTTTTTGATTTTTTATTTCCAGTTTGAGAAGTTTAAGAATTTCCTTGTAATACTGACAAAAATACTTAGAAGTACTGGCACAAGGTGCGACTTACAATTCAAACTGACTCTAAGATTTAAGGATATTTTATATATCTCATTACATAAAAGTTTCTTATTATAGCTAAGTCCTTTAAAATAATTTCCATGGCTTGCTTGGCATTAAAAAATTCATCTTTTTCACTGTTGCCATGATGATAATGTCTGTGCCTTGGCATTATCTGTCCAGCAACAGTAAGAGCAGCTTTACAGTAAGGATGCCATTTAGCAGATAGAGTGGTTTCTGTTGGACACTAAATACTGCTAAAAAATGAATCATTTTTGGTGAAATCTACTAAGTGTAGTTTTTGTGTGTGTGTGTGTGTGTGTGTGTGTGTGTTTGAGACAGGGTCTCGCTGTAGTCCCAGCTGTCCTGGAACTCACTCTGTAGACGAGGCTGGCCTTGAACTCACAAAGATCCATCTGTCTCTGCCTCCCAATAAGTGTAGTTTTAAAGCCAATTATCTGCATGAAAATTTATGAAGATGAGAGAGCTATTAGTTTATCTCTAAAATTAGATTATATATATGATGCATATATTTTATTTTATTTATTTATTTATTTATTTATTTATTTTTGGTCTTTTCGAGACAGGGTCTCCCTGTAGCCCCAGCTGTCCTGGAACTCACTCTGTAGACCAGGCTGGCCTTGAACTCACAAAGATCCTCCTGTCTCTGCCTCCCAAGTGCTAGGGTTAAAGGCGTGCGCCACCACGCCCAGCCTCATGCATATATTTTAAATAACTTTTTATGCATGTTTTTTGGGTAAAACTGAACATTTAAATCAGTTATCAATAAGCATTTATTCTACTGAATGTATGCTATACTTGTCTTTTGTTCCACGTTCAAGAATTCCATACCTGCAAATAATGTGTTTTGATCAAAACTCCCATTTCCCTCCCTTTCAATGACTCTCTTAACCTCACAATTTTCGCCTCACAATTTCATGGTCCCTATTATTTTTTGACATATAAAATTTATATTAGCAGTTATTTTAGAACATGTCCTAATTTTTACCGTGAATTTTTCTTGATTTTTGAATTTTTTTTCTTTCATAAAATTTTTATTTATCCCTACATATGGAAGTGTCAATGCTAAAGAGTGGGCTTACATGGTGGAAAGATAAGTATATCAAATTTCAGAATCCAAAGACCAATGATCTTGCTAGTAACTTTGCATATAAGAGTCATGTAGTTGCTCAATATTATTTTGTAAAATACATTGTTGAGAATTTCATGCAACTCCTTCCATACCTTCCCCATCCTTCTCCACTTTATGACCTCTCCCTCTTTTTTTTACATGTTCCTCCTTTAATTTTATATTACTCTAAAATATGAATACATTCTTTCCACCCATATACAGTAATTACAGAATCTGGAAGTAAG
This sequence comes from Rhizomys pruinosus, assembly GCA_009823505.1. Taxonomy (NCBI): domain Eukaryota; kingdom Metazoa; phylum Chordata; class Mammalia; order Rodentia; family Spalacidae; genus Rhizomys; species Rhizomys pruinosus. The sequence continues at coordinate 5,320,972 of VZQC01006876.1, forward strand.
TGCTGGGTCTATTCTAGAGCCCATTAAGAGATTTATATTATAACAACATAGTTGCTTTCAGATAAACAAAAATATAACAGTAATGTTGTCCAGCTTGCCTTTTATTTGAGGATTTGGTGTTAGCATCCACAAATGAGGAAAACTATTTGCTGCTTGTTACTTCACTTATAATGGCTTCAAGTTCCATCCATTTATCTGCAAAGTTCATGATGTCATCTTTCTTAGCCATTGAATACTCCATTGTGTAGATATACCACATTTTTAAAATTTTATTTACTTTTTATGTGTATGAATGTACTGTCTGCATGTAGGTTTGTGCACCCCTGGTCGTGCAATGCCGTGGAGGTCAGAAGAAGGTGTCAGATTCCCCTGGAACTGGAGTCAAAGATGCTTCTCAGCCACCATGTGGGTGCTGGGAATCAAACCTGGGTCCTCTGCAAGAGCAGTTGGCGCTTTTAACCACTATACTATCTCTCCAGCCCAATGTACCACATTTTTGTCATCCACTGCTCTGTTGAGGGGCATTTGGGTTAGTTCCATCTCTTTGCTATTGAGATTGTTTATTGCAGCTCTCTCTATAAGAGAGCTGCAATAAACAAGAATACGCATGTATCTTTGTGGTAGGATGAGTCTTGTGGGAATATACCCAGGAGTGATATGACTGGATCAGGTGGTAGGCTCATTTTGAGTCTTTTGAAAGTATGTGGGGAATCACATACTTTCAATAATGGCTTTACAAGTTTATATTGCTACTAACAATGGATAATTGTTCCCCTTTCCCCAAACCTCACCAGCATCTGGTGTTTTCTTGATCATAGCCAGTCATATTGGAGTGAGATGATATCTGAGAGTGGTTTTACTGTGCATTTCCTTAATTATTAATACTGTTGAACACTTTTTAAGATTTTTCTCAGCCATCTTTAATTCCTCACTGGTGAAGTCTCTGGTCAGCTGTTTACTCCATCTTTTTTTTTTTTTAATAATAATTTTTAATTTTATTTTATTTATTTTTGTATGTGTATGAGTGTACTGTCTGCATGTAGGTTTGTGCACCCGTGTTGTGCAATGCCTCGGAGGTCAGAAGAGGGTGTCGGATTCCCCTGGAACTGGAGTTCTCCTGGAGTTGGAGTTTCAGACGGTTCTCAGCCGCCATGTGGGTGCTGGGGATCGAACCCGGGTCCTCTGTAAGAGCGGTCAGCGCTCTCAACCGCTAGGCCATCTCTCCAGCCC